>JAMPIV010010869.1:0-494186 GCA_024509875.1 Oreohelix idahoensis | reverse complement strand
TAGGAAACACTTTGCATCACTGCAATCATGACTGAAGAGCTAGGGATTCGCCGAGGGAAGGCAAATACCCCGGTCCCAAAAACTGCCGTGCATGAAGTTCGGAGTGATTCGACTCGAAAGGTGCTTGAAGATGCGACAGCTCCGGCAGTAAGCGCAGACCACACGCAACCAATCGTCCCTTTTCAGGGACGAACGAGGTAAGAAGAAGATCTCTTATAAAGGTAGGTAGCAGAAAGTACCTGGTAAGCTTAACCATAAGTAGATTCGTTATTTTCAGAGGACCTTCACCATGCTGACATTATTCAGTACACTAAGTCGTACAGTAACAACAAATATTCTTAACACAAATCCGACCAAACAGATGGGAATCTACGCCGAAACTCTGACCGGGTTGGAAGCGAAAGTCCACATGCGTTTCCCACAGCTCTCCCAATGAACAGTCAATGGGCGAAGGGCTGAAATCCCACAAGATGCACGCTATTACAGAAAAAAATCCTATCATAAAGCTGGCGGTCCGTCTCCAGGCTTTCCTGTAGTATCCACCCTAACCAGCTTGTCTCACCAAATACTAGGTTGGAGTCAAGGTCATATCTAGCGCCACAAGCTGTTCCTCTCTTGGAATCTTTGAACATGTCTTTGGTAATACGTGTTCGATATGTATTTGTTTAGGTACTTCAACACACGTGTAAGATTTTTGATAAAACAGGAATTTATGTAAAGGGGATCTCACAAGTCCACGTCTAGTGCCTCGCATAACCTAAAGTCACCGCGGTGTTTATAGTTTCTGTCAAGACATTTTATTATGACACACTATTTGCTGAAAGCTCTGGATGATGCCATGGTTATGTATTCTGGAAATTGATGTCTGGCCCGTGGGGACAGAAAGTCCTGCGATTATGTTTACTTGGCCGGTTACACGGAAACTCTAGGCACAAGTTATGGTTCGCTGGATCGGAAACAAGTAAATAACGCTGATTTCATGGAAATAAACAAAAACATGGCAAAATATGTCCTTGACTCTGGAACTGATATATCTGTATTCTGGTATCTTCGTGAACAGAGGTTGTGACAGTTTTTGTTTGTTTGATAGTATTTTTGTTTGTATTTTTATTTTATTTTGTGGACGTATTTTACTCTAAGCATTTCCTTATCGCTGGAAACATAGAGGAAACCTGTTGATAGCTTTACGAGTCAGACCCTGTTCTGCAATCCCCAGAGTAAGATAGGTAGCTGCAGACAAAAAAAAAAAAAAACACACACACACACACAAATACCTGGAGAGGAAAACTGGAGATAGAAATGATAGGGATGGAGAAGACGTGGACAGATTTGAAGCTAATGGCACGAGAGGCGAGAAAATGACATACGTTTGTTGAAGGCCTATGCTCCATGGGGAGCTAAAGGGTAAATATGATTATGACTGCCTCGTGTAGTTTCGGGGGGCGGGAGGGTCTCTGAGGAGACAAAGAAAGAATACCGCCTCTTCAAGCATGTCGTAAGAGGCGAGTAATATGAGGTTGTGCATGAAGCTGGAAACATCCTATTTATAGAATCCCAGCTTTTTCTGTCAGTACGTAACACCAAGGGATGCAACTTTGGTTGAAAGTTAGACGTTAATTGTATTGTTTCCCTTATATGTACTCTCATGAAAATAGTAACACTTACCAAAGAAGAATGCGCAAATGACGGTGTGCACAAAAATATTTATAGAATGTGTGATCCCGTATACACACATTGGGATCCTCGCTGCTGCTACGTAGTTCGCGTAATGTGTTGATGCACAATGGTTTTTTTAAAAATACTTTTGAATAAGTAAAATTGCCGTTAGGTATTGGTGCTTTTGAATTTAATTCCCGTCCTGTGAAGGGCTTTTACACTAGTTATCATACACAACTAATTGCGACAGAAACCAATGTTGCGTGAGCATGTTAATGCGTATGTACGCGCTTTATGACCACCCTGTAGCACTGTACGTCGTTATATGTTAGAAGTTGCTAATCTATAAACACGATTTGATTTTTGCTAAGGCTCTCGACTTCTGTTTTTTGTGTCTCTCTATGTCTCTCTCTCTCTCTCTCTCTTTTTCGCTCACTGCAACTTGCTGTCTATCTGTCTTATCTGTTTCTCTGTCTCTGTATCTCTATCAGTCTCTGTATCACTCTCTGTTCTATCTCTGTGTATCTCTCACAGCAGCTCACTGTCTCTCTATCTCTGTCTTTGTCTGTTTCTCTGTCTCTGTATCTCTCTCTGTTCTCTGTGTATCTCTCACAACAACTCGCTGTCTCTCTCTGTTCTCTCTCTGTATCTCTCACAACAACTCGCTGTCTCTCTCTGTTCTCTCACTGTATCTCTCACAACAACTCGCTGTCTCTTTTTGTTCTCTCTCTGTATCTCTCACAACAACTCGCTGTCTCTCTGTTCTCTCTGTATCTCTCACAACAACTCGCTGACTCTCTCTGTTCTCTCTCTGTATCTCACAACAACTCGCTGTCTCTCTCTGTTCTCTCTCTGTATCTCTCACAACAACTCGCTGTCTCTCTCTGTTCTCTCTCTGTATCTCTCACAACAACTCGCTGTCTCTCTCTGTTCTCTCTCTGTATCTCTCACAACAACTCGCTGTCTCTCTCTGTTCTCTCTCTGTATCTCTCACAACAACTCGCTGTCTCTCTCTGTTCTCTCACTGTATCTCTCACAACAACTCGCTGTCTCTTTTTGTTCTCTCTCTGTATCTCTCACAACAACTCGCTGTCTCTCTGTTCTCTCTGTATCTCTCACAACAACTCGCTGACTCTCTCTGTTCTCTCTCTGTATCTCTCACAACAACTCGCTGTCTCTCTCTGTTCTCTCTCTGTATCTCTCACAACAACTCGCTGTCTCTCTCTGTTCTCTCTCTGTATCTCTCACAACAACTCGCTGTCTCTCTCTGTTTTCTCTCTGTATCTCTCACAACAACTCGCTGTTTCTCTCTGTTCTCTCTCTGTATCTCTCACAACAACTCGCTGTCTCTCTGTTCTCTCTTTGTATCTCTCACAACAACTCGCTGTCTCTCTCTGTTCTCTCTCTGTATTACAAAATTATGTCACACAATGCTCCAGCATATCTGTGGCCAATGTTCAAATACAACGAAAGACGCAGTCAACGCATTAACAAATTGCAAGTTGCTCAAGCCTTTGTTTAAGTTTTTTACAGGATGGGGTAACCAGCCCCAGGCCCAACCCTCCTTAGTCGCTTTCTACGACATGCATGGAAGGGAACAGTGTTACTATTCTTTGCTCCCCTTTCGGGTCCCGGAACACACGCTTTTGCTCAAGCCTAGGCTTGACTTATTCAAGAAAAGCTTAGCGTACTCTGCTGCTCATCTTTGGAATTGTCTTCCACATAACCTAAGAAACAACCTCAGTCTCTATTCATACAATCATAGACTCTTCGAATACTTTATTAGTTCTGATTACATGCCCCCCTAATCAGATTATCTTTTCTTATAATATCAACTGTAGGTTCTAATGACGATGTTTGTACTTTTCAACATAGTTTATGTCATGCTTATAAGTAGTTAATATTAATGTGAGTGTGCTATTGTATTTTACTTTACAACGTTGAATTACTTGAAATTGATATGTCAAATGCATGTGAGAATAAAGGAATTCAGTATGAAAGGTGAGGGAAAGGAAGGGCAGAATGTCAGACGGGCCTGCGTGCCCAATTCTCAACCCTTGTAAAATGATGTTCGTTAGTTCTGTTCTCTCTCTATGTATCTCTCAATGCAACTCCGCTGTCTCTCTATCTCTGTCTTTGTGTGTTTGTCTCTCTCTGTATCTCTCGCTGTCTCTTTCTCTCTGTCTGTTCTCTCTATTCATTGCCATTATCAGAGACTTCAAACAATCGTCAACTCGTGATTGTGGCTTTGGGATAGTCAACAGGTAGTTATAATGAGGCCTGATCGAAGATTAAAATTATATAGGAAGAAACATGGGCAAGTTGTATATAGATAGACAGACAGACCACCGACCGACCAACAGACCGACCGACCGACAGACAGACCGACCGACCGACCGACAAACAGCCAACTAACACCCCAAAAAGTCTTTCATTAGCCATAACTACTAGACAAAAGTACTGATGTGCTTTATACTTGCTAATAGGGACATTATATTTGTGGTTGAGTCTATAAATGTCTGGGTCGTTCACGGGTCTCATATTTCGTAGCTGTGTATGGTATCGTGAAATAGTGACTACGGCCATGGAAGAACCTTTTGAGGTGCTACAATTGGCTGAGTTCTTTCACGATTTACTTTCGTAGCAAGGAAATGGCACTGTTTGGGTGGTTCCTTTTTCTAATCCATGTGAGCTTATCACTTATTTTTATTTTCTGTTGTCTGGTGTTTTTCTCCTTTCTGCAATGCTGTTTGTTCCTACGTTTGTTGTTTTTTTTACTAAGCGACGGATTTTATGTTTGCTTCAAGTGTTTTTATATTACCAACACATTATTGCTTTGTTGTTTGAAAACAAATTAGCATGGAAAGTGACACCAAAGTGGGCCCGGATAACTCTGTCTGAAAAATTACATCAAACTATAACAAACTAGTTTTGCCGATTGCAATATTTCTAGCCCTTTCTCCCCAGAGAAGACCCCCTCAAATGATTTTCGCTTCTCTAGGATCTCTCACCTTTGAAAATATTTGCATTCCCGAAAAAGTGCTAGTCAAATTAAATTACTGTCAAGAAAAATTATCTATAAAAGTTTATATATATATATATTATATATATATATATATATATATATATATATATATATATATATATATATATATATATATATATATATATATATAATAATATATATATATATATATATATATATATATATATATATATATATATATATATATATATATATTCTGCGCCCATGGAACTTAAAAAATATCTTTTCACGTGGTTTTTTGAAATTTTTTATTATCCGATTTTTTTCTCCGTTTCTAAAAATAAAACATCAAGCTATACCTTGTTTAAACATGAGAAGCAAGTGTAGCGAAAAATTCTAATACCCATATATAAATTAGAATATAAAGCATAAAGCAAATATATGAAAGAAAGAAGAATGGTGAAAGACCAGTGCTTTCCCAATAGCGGAAGCCTGCGTTGTGGAACGCCATAAGGGCTGAACAAGAGATCCCCTTTTTCTGCTTTGTCTGCATAAACTGTAACGCGTCCACGTACGATAGTAAATACTACACGCGAATCACAGTCGTTTCTAAAAATAAAACTGGTACTGTATTTCTTAGAAGACCTTGATATGCAAACTGCATAATGACCTAGATACAAATACTAGCATTAATGTAATTATACACACAAAGTTGACCTAGAAAGACAGACGGGCTTAGAAGAGAGAGAGAGAGAGAGAGAGAGAGAGAGAGAGATGCACGGAGGAACGCATGCAGTTGAGCCACTCGCTGTGTGTCGCATAGTAAGCCATCTCGCACTTCGCGTGTATGGCTTGATTTTTTCAAATAAACAGTGTTGCAAAAACTAAAGATTAACAAAAGGTCCCGACTCAATCTTAGCTCTGATCAGGAAACCTGACATTCTACTGTTTTACGTCTAAGCTCCTGACTTTATACTGACAGTACAGTCTAAAAGATGCGGACAGTGGTAGTTTAAAAATAAACAATTAACATCGAAAAAAAGACAGTAATTTTAAATAAGCCATTTAGCCCCATGATAATCATATATTCGGGTTCCTGGAGACATGGACAAAGAATATGTACTTGGTTGTCTAAATAGTCCATTAGACAATTAAATATCTGTAATAAAACATATAAATAACGTGGATACTGTCAGGTTTGGTCATTTCTGTTTGAGGTGGAACTCCATGAATTTTGTCGAAATACTGTAGTGAAAGAAAGGTTAATATCTTACGAAGCAGGGGATTGGTTGAACTTTGTAGTTAGACGAAGGACCATTGGTTGACCTCTGCATAGCTAGTAGATGCCCAGGAACGGATGAAAAGTGAATGAGAGAATAGACAACAACTGTGTATTAGTTTGAAAAGCTTCAAACTGATTGGTCAATGCTGTCGATATTGGCAGAAAATTTTTTGTAGAAGACGCCATATCGTTACACATTCTAGAGATGAGATCAGGACTGTGTTTTTATAATATAACTATATTATAGCAGCCTGGACTTTGCCGCAGATTGAAACTATACCAGTCATCTTTAGTGTGTTTTCCTTACGAATTGTGGTAAGCTAGACATGTTTAATATATATTTTATATGAAAATTGAATGTGAAATGATAAATTATGTCTGTATGTGTGTGGTTCAGTAGCAAACATGAGGCAAAGCCTAGATATTGCTCCCCCATGTAAAAGCCTGCCCGAGAGGAGTATAACTGCATATAGATATATTGGATTGCCATATAGTAACATAACACCTATCCTATTATATGGAAGGGATTACAACTGGAATTGCAGAGGCGTGGTAACCATTAGGAAGAGGAATACTGGTGTATATTGACACATGAAAAGCTAGCAGTTGGCCTACAGCGCTGAACTTTATGTTTGTTTGTACGGTCCTGTACTTCTGGGTGGAAATATAGTATATATTGGTTATGAAGAAGGAGGCACAACCTTCTCATTTCAGGGACCGTGGTACTGATGTTAATATAGCAGCACATGGTCTGAGCTTTGCTTGATCCAGAAAGCTGGCAGCAGACTCTTTGCCCAAGATATCGGCCATTGTGTGTGTAAAGTGTACCTCCACTGTAAAGTGTCGAGACTGTAAAATATGATTTCTTCTGTATCTTCTCCTTACGCACGCCAGTGATGAATATGATGGGTGCTGCAGGTGGAGCAAAGGTCAACTCAACCGACGCAGGGTTATGCAGTTATGGAGTGAGAGTGTGAAGGATTAGTTAGGCGAATGGTGGAATGTTCGTATGTTGACCAGTATAAGGCACTCATTCACTCATAGCCATAAGTCACCAATGCAGACTGCTGTAGTCGTTTCATACTGTTTAATCAGACACACACTTGGACAGAACGGATACAGTCATAGGTACATGTTGACACGGTAAATCATAGTATTTGAATAGTAGGTGGCAACATCAGACATATTTCATGCAGCATTCAAAATACAATGGCGATACGAGTCCAGCATTCAATGTTCTGGTAGACTATCGCCTTATCCCTTAACTGACTGAACGCGTCAGTGGAGATGAGTATGTAAACATAAAAAGAGTTCACTGGCCGAACCCCTTTTCTTGGCTACGTTCTTAAGCTGTATTTATATCAGGTGTTTATACCACAATAGTTAAACCACGATAGTGGGTTTCCATCATAGCAAGATCTCTATACCACTGTCCGATAGTAAGATTGATATTCTGTTCTCTTGACAGTGATTCATTGTGATGACAGTAATACAAAATGGCCACCTTCTTGAGTTTCGCTCACTCACTCAGAAGAAGGATAAATGCTGGGCCGAAGTTAATTCGTAATGTGAATATAAATAATCTCATGAATGTTTCCATACAGTTCTGTATCACTAAGGTTGCTTCATATAATACATAAGAACTGTTGGCAAACCTGTCATCTTCATCGATATACAAACGATCCTAGATGCTCGATAACACGGTGTCCATCTAGACCTAACCGAAAATAGAGATCATCAAAAGGGTCTGGTATTACCTGGAGTCCGAATTAAACACAATAAAGTACATGAGGAGAATCTCTGACAATAGAATCTCGCAGAGACACTAACTCCTACTGAAAGATCATTCACAGATCATTTTCAACTTTGTTCCAGGACCAGCCCAAAAACACACACACAGCCATATTCAGGCGGCTTCGTCGAGACTCACTACGCATGCCTCGAAAAACGAATACCTGCCCTAGAGTTCAGCACAAAGAATATAGTCCGACCTAAACATACAAAGATATACAATATAAGACCGAATCTTCTTGCACTAGACAAGTAATACATATAAATTCAGGCCATAAACATATTGAACAAGACCAATCTATTTTCTGGCTATCACAAAATGCGAAATGCATGAATCTAGATTCATACGCCAAATCAATATATATTCAAGAGAGATCACTCATATAATTAAAAGTATAAATCAAATCATGGGTGATATAACTTTGACTGTAACAAAAGTAATCTCTTTTCATATCAACTAGTCATATCATAAATTTGTAATCTGTGCGTCACATATGTGCGCAACAGATTACCACACCCCCCCCCCCCCCGGGGGGAAAAAAGGGTTCTTTTTTTTTTTGAAATACATCTAGGAGCAACATACAACAGGCTCACAACGCACGAATAACAATGCGCAGATGATTAGCATTCCAAACAAATGTAACGCCTAATGTAAGGCTATGTCGTCATATGGTACGACAAGTGAGAATATATCTCAGGATCTTAGAGAAAGTATTTCTCTAAGTATAAATATTTCCAGAGAGGTGTCACCATCGCATACTACAATACTGGCAATGCCACATATTCTACAATAGTTTATCCAAAAATTTCATCTTAGGTATTTTAACATCATGATTATCCAAGACGAAAAACATCGAAAGACTAGCGGTGAATATACATCAATGAACCGCTAAGTAGTGACACAATCAATATATGATATTATATATGTGTACATATTTTAGTATAGAAAAAAAAGTGTAGTAGAGTTAGACCTGTAGAAATCTCAGGATCGATTAGGTGGAATCATGTGGACATCTAGATCAGATATCTGCCATCACATTTTCTGAACCACGGATAGCTCGCACCGAAAAATGAAAAGGCTGAAGAGCAATCGCGTATCGCGTTGATCTCGCGCTCTTCAGATTTTTACTCCGAATAGCCGTAAGAGCTTTCTGGTCAGTTTCCACAATGAAATGCGCGCCAAGAAGAAATCTTTGAAGTTTCAGGATTGACCAAACCATAGCCAATAATTCACGGTCTAGGACCGAGTAATTCTTCTCTGCGGCATTTAGTTTCCGAGAAATATACATCACAGGATGCAGAGTTCCGGAGTACTCTTGCATTAGTGCTGCTCCAATCCCTGTGGATGAAGCGTCACTACGAAGAATAAATGTCTTATCTTTAGTAGGTAACACTAAAATAGGTGAAGTAGAAAACATAGTTTTAATCTTATCCAAAGAGGATTGACATTCTTGAGTCCAATGGACTATATTAGGAGACCCTTTCTTTAGCAAGGAAGAAAGAGGTGCCATGATCGAAGACAGATTCGGAATGAATCGTCCATAAAATTGTATGAGACCTAAGAGACTTCGCACTTGCTTTTTAGTCTTAGGAATAGAAATGTTAAGTATTTTACTTGTATTATGGTCCTCTGTTTTTAAGAAACCATGACCAACACGATGACCTAAGAAAGATATTTCGCTAAAACCAATACAGGCTTTAGATGGTTTCGCTGTCAGGTTATGCTCGCGCAAGGTAGACAGCAATTCATTTAACCCTAAATAGTGATCTTTCCAAGTATCACCGAAAAGACAGATGTCATCAAGATATGCAATGACATCTGTACGATGAGATAAGATCCGACGCATCATGCGTACGAATGTTGCAGGGGCGTTCATAAGGCCGAAAGGCATGAAATTCCATTGGAATAGACCCCTAGGTGTCGAAAAAGCAGTAAACTGTTTGCCGTGTTCGGATAGAGGAACTTGCCAATATCCCTTAGACAAATCAAGTTTAGTGAAGAAATGAGAATTCGATAGTCTAGTAAGTAGCTCTTCTAGTAAAGGCATAGGTTCAGCATCAAATTTCGTCACTTGGTTCAATTTGCGATAATCAACGCAAAGACGTATGTTATCGTCTTTTTTTCGTACAATAACCATCGGCGAAGAATATGCTGATGTGGATGGTTCAATTATTTCCAAATCTATCATCTCATCTAACTCTTTCTCAACCTGTGCTTGAAAATGTATCGGGATAGGATACGGTCTGACTCTTATAGGATTATGGTCAGTAAGAATAATATCATGTTCAATGACATTAGTTCGACCAGGAATGTCAGTAAGGACATCCTGAAATTGTTGTAACATAGTAGAAACTTGTCTCTGTTCTCCTAGAGATAACTCGGGAGAAATCGTAACGTCTTTCCATGATTCATTAGAATGAAGTGGAATCATCGGAAAAGGGAGATTCACATCCGAGAAACTCGTTTCCTCATCCTGTATTACTGACAGTGATGAGTAATGTCCATGTGGAACTGGAGAATCGTCCGTTGCCTGGAAAACAGGTTGTAAATAATCCGGACGTTCATGGAATTCCGTAAGCATGTTGATGTGGAAGGTTTTATGTTTCCCGTCAATATCGACGATATAGTCAACATCGGAAACTTTTGATATTACCTCGTGAGGACCTTTCCAAGAAATAAGAAGTCTGTTTTCCCTACAAGGTAGCAAGACAAATGCTTTGTCACCTGGACAAAGTTGTCGCAAGCATCTCTTCTTATTGGCAAATTGCCTTGCCTTCTGTTTCGCAAATTCAGAAAAAGCAGTTGCCAATTTGCATGCTTCGATAATCTTGTGTCTAAGTGCAATGACATCATAGGACCTCGCGGTTTCGCGCCAAAGACAAGTTCAAAGGGAGAAAATCCTGTATGTTCGTTGGCGACCTCTCTGTATGCAAAGAGAGCCGCGGGTAAAACCCTGTCCCAATCCTGAGGATGGTCTTCAGTTATCTTACCTAACAAGTTTTTCAGCGTTCTATTCAGACGTTATACCATCCCATTAGACATAGGATGATAAATACTACTCAGAGATCTCTCTATCTTAAGAGTCGACATCACGTGAGACATGGTATCCGATATGAGTTGGGTACCATGGTCTGATAATATTTCCCCTGGGAATCCCAGACGAGAAAATATGAGCCAAAGAGCATCTGCAATATCGGCAGTAGTTATGCTCTTCAGAGGAATAGCCTCTGGCCAACGTGTGCACATATCGACACACGTCAGGATAAATTGGTGTCCTCTAGCAGACTTTGTCTTAAATGGACCGATGATGTTTATCGCCATTTTTTGAAATGGTCGAATTGGAATATCTGCAGCCTGAATAGGTGCAGCATGACGTGGACCTTTGGATTTAACTTCTTGACATACCTTACAAGATCGACAATAGATTCGTATGTCCTTATTCACAAAAGGCCAAAAGATGACTGTATCCGTTCTGTAAAGTGTACCTCCACTGTAAAGTGTCGAGACTGTAAAATATGATTTCTTCTGTATCTTCTCCTTACGCACGCCAGTGATGAATATGATGGGTGCTGCAGGTGGAGCAAAGGTCAACTCAACCGACGCAGGGTTATGCAGTTATGGAGTGAGAGTGTGAAGGATTAGTTAGGCGAATGGTGGAATGTTCGTATGTTGACCAGTATAAGGCACTCATTCACTCATAGCCATAAGTCACCAATGCAGACTGCTGTAATCGTTTCATACTGTTTAATCAGACACACACTTGGACAGAACGGATACAGTCATAGGTACATGTTGACACGGTAAATCATGGTATTTGAATAGTAGGTGGCAACATCAGACATATTTCATGCAACATTCAAAATACAATGGCGATACGAGTCCAGCATTCAATGTTCTGGTAGACTATCGCCTTATCCCTTAACTGACTGAACGCGTCAGTGGAGATGAGTATGTAAACATAAAAAGAGTTCACTGGCCGAACCCCTTTTCTTGGCTAAGTTCTTAAGCTGTATTTATATCAGGTGTTTATACCACAATAGTTAAACCACGATAGTGGGTTTCCATCTTAGCAAGATCTCTATACCACTGTCCGATAGTAAGATTGATATTCTCCTCTCTTGACAGTGATTCATTGTGATGACAGTAATACAAAATGGCCACCTTCTTGAGTTTCGCTCACTCACTCAGAAGAAGGATACATGCTGGGCCGAAGTTAATTCGTAATGTGAATATAAATACTCTCATGAATGTTTCCATACAGTTCTGTATCACTAAGGTTGCTTCATGTAATGCATAAGAACTGTTGGCAAACCTGTCATCTTCATCGATATACAAACGATCCTAGATGCTCGATAACACGGTGTCCATCTAGACCTAACCGAAAATAGAGATCATCAAAAGGGTCTGGTATTACCTGGAGTCCGAATTAAACACAATAAATTACATGAGGAGAATCTCTGACAATAGAATCTCGCAGAGACACTAACTCCTACTGAAAGATCATTCACAGATCATTTTCAACTTTGTTCCAGGACCAGCCCAAAAACACACACACAGCCATATTCAGGCGGCTTCGTTCTAGATTCATACGCCAAATCAATATATATTCAAGATAGATCACTCATATAATTAAAAGTATAAATCAAATCATGGTTGATATAACTTTGACTGTAACAAAAGTAATCTCTTTTCATATCAACTAGTCATATCATAAATTTGTAATCTGTGCGTCACATATGTGCGCAACAGTGTGTTTTCTAACAAACTGAGAAGCAAGCGAGCAGAGGATACAGTTGTCCTGCAGCCGCCATTTGAGATAAGAAATTATCAGCATGAGACGCTCACCCTTGTATAACCATCTCAATTGAACTTTCATAAATAGTCCAAGAGGGACAGTAATTGTTTTAAAAAGTAAAAGAATCTGGGAATCCTTTAATATTATTTCCACCAGTAACAAACACATGAAGTCGTGATGACAAACCACAACCTAGCTATAAAAGCCAGTATTACCTCATAATACTACATCACAACACTACACTCATATTATAATACTATTATATGTCTGGACAAAGATCCTGTGTATAAAATTTTGTATATAAACATTGTGTTTACATTTGATTGTGATTCCTGATTCACTGTGTAGTAGGATCAGGATATCCATATATTGAAAGAAATTCAATACATTGTATAAAAGTTAACATTTGACTTACTTAAGATAACTCTTTAGAGTGTTATGTGTTTGTGATGGTCATATTCTTGTAGAGTATTGTGGATTTTACTTAAGTGTTTATCTGTCCGTTGCTTGTTGTGAACTTACACTTCATCACTATCATAACCCTAGACATTAAACGTAGTCATCGCAAAATTCAAGAATAAGTCTGATTGAGGTCTAAATGTGGTAGCAAGTAAGGTCATCTGTAACACACCAAACTTATTAGATACAGATACCTTCACAGCTGATCTCAGTCAGTACACTAAGTCCCCTATAACTATATTTATATAATCCCAACTTACCACAGCAAGTTACACTAAATATCAATATAAGTTTTATTTTCTTCGTGCCACTGAAACCAATCGGCGGTCATCCTTGGTGCAGTGCTCCAGCTCTGGTCCATTTTTTGTATCTCGGTTTCCAAGGTTCTCCGTCAAGTTTTGTTTTGGGTCGGCCTCTCTTTCGCTTTCCTTTAGGGGTCCATAGCATAGCTGGTCTTGTAATGGCTTCGGGGTCTCTTCTGAGGACGTGACCAACCCAACTCCAGCGTCTACCAGCTATGATGGTGTGAATATCCTTTTCGTTGCTCCGAGTACGCAGTTCTTGGTTGGTGATGGTATTCGGCCAAAAGATTCAGAGAATTTTCCTTTGGCAGATTGGAGGTAAGAGGACAATTTCGACATTTCCTTTTCTGTTACTCTCCTGCATTCCACACCATAGAGAAGCACAGAAAGTACACAGCTCTGATATAATCTTAATTGGGTGTTTGTGCTGTACAGAGGACTTTCAATTGTTGTTTAGACTAGCAGAGGCTGCACTCGCAATATTTTTGTTGTTGTTGATGTTTGTGCTTGTTCCGCCGTCTGTTGATACTATGTATCCTAGCAATGTAAATGTGCCCGTCTGTTCCAGCTTTTGTTTCCTTACTGTTATGGGCTCAGGATTGCCCACATTAAGTGTCATGACTTCTGTCTTCTTTAAATTGATGTTCAGATCCACCTGCTGGCAATACTTATTCAGTCTAACTGTTATTTCTTGGATTTTTTTTTTTTAAAGTGATTTTTACGTAGGTTTCAAAACTCTTAACCCCACCCACTCCGTCACGTTGAGATCTACCAAATGATTCCTTGGGATCTTATGGTAGATTAAGATCGACCAGTTGCCGACCCCTGGTATAGACCATTTCATCATCATCATTACCATCAACTCCCCAAAATAGCATATGACTTCCAGCAAATTCCTGCACAATCCTCCTGTCTTATGGCAGCGGTTTTCAACCTTTTTAAGTCCATGGCTCCCCTGACCAACTACATTCTTTCTGCGGCTGTCCTGTGGGATAACTGGTAAAAACTCTAGTGATGTTTCGACATTTAACCTTTTTTTTGAGCAGGAGAGCTTTAGAAAGGCAGTTACACAAAGTAATTTTTTAATGTAATTTTTAAAAAAAAAGCAATTGGACAATCTGTGAAAAAAAATTACTCGTACAAGAAAAAATATACACAAAGTGCACTTTGAAAACTCTTACTATTAAAAAGAAAACAGTACAGACAAAGTAGTTTCTTTCTTCAAAAGATCACTGAGGTATGCAACTTTTAACAGGAAGTCAGTGTCCAGAAAGCACTTAGCACTGACATAGTTTTCTTCTTCAAGATAAGAATAGAGCTCCCGCCTAAGTTCAAAAATGGGCGATAATACATTTCCTATGGAAAGCTCTGGAGTGCTGCTTTAAAATAAGAGAGACGTATGCTCAGCCCCCATATCATGAAACATTTTACTGAAAAATCTAGCTCTATGAGGTCGAGTTTTAATAAAGTTCACTACATTTTGTCACGTGACCGATAATCTATTTTACCATCTTGTCCATAATTTGATTACTTTTTTAATGTCCTGGTTTTCCTCGTCATTTTGTAATTTCTTTTTCTTTCATTTTCTACCTTCGTGGCCAAACTTTTTCACCTTCTCAAACCCCACCCGAGGTTTGGTTACGTTCCGGCCTGTAGCGGTCAGCGAACGATAATATTATCTAAGCCGCACCTGGTCTGACCAGGGGAATATCTCTTACGTTTAAAGCCTTTGATCACGGGCGAAAGGGTCCCTGTGTTTGGCTTCCAGAACGCTGCTTCGGATCATAATATTATGCATCCTGGAAACAGGGGGAGACAAACCCGCGGTCAGTCTTTGGGTTTTCGCCCCTTAGACAAGATAGAGCATAATGTTATGCATTTCTCTACCTGGGGAACTTTCGCATGATTTCTTTTGTCTTACTCTAGATTACGTCTTTCGCCGAACTTCTGTAGAAATTAAGGCCAGGTGTCCGGGGGGAGCGTCCCTTGTGATCTATAAGAGTAGACTGGTTTTAATAGACAAAGACATTCGTAAATTTTCCTGGCCCGTAGATGACCATCATGAGATAAGGCAAACTTTAACACAGTACTAGAATGTGTTTGCCTATGTTCTAGTCATTTTCGGGGTGAGTTGACATATCTTATAATTACTATATTATATTCATGTTAGCTTTTTATATATATCTGTTAGGGAAGTGAATTTATTTCTGAGGACTTCTCCTAGTAATTTATTCAGTGATAAGGTAGCGCTGTCTACGGCCTATTAAGTGGTGCTTAAACTGTTACGGTTTATCATGGGTTAAATGTTAAACTTACAATAACAGATATTAGGCGTAGAATCAGTCCACGAATGCTTACCATTGGGTTAAGAGTCAGCAAAAATTAACTGTCATTTCTGTAAGATAATGTCAGGTGTGGATTGTTCACTTTAAAACTGAATAGTGAGATACAGGTAATAACTCTGGATTATAGGAGATAGTCACTTATTTTTTTTGATAGATATTTCTAGTGGCAAGGGAGGATCATTTTATGCTTACTTGTGTGGCTAGGCACTAGTCTATAACTTTCACTGAAAGCAGTCACCAGGCATAGATATAATTATATCTTATGATTTAGCCACAACTGTATTATTATAGCAAGAACATTGCATTTTCTTTGTACTCATTTTGTGGAATGCTAATATATTTTCCAAAGGGGACATACGATTTATTTGTGTAATGTCAAATGCTGTAATCTGTTTATGTAAATTCATTTAATGTTGTAAGATGAATAAGCATATTCTTTTAACTGTAACTACAGGTTAGGTTTCCTGTATGTTGAGATTGGGAGAAGAGGAGGAGATTTTGCTGTCAGAACATTTAATGACAGTTACATGGGTGTACAAAAGATATTAAGCCTATGCGTGCGCGTGTTGATAATTGATATTTTTAAGGAACAGGAGACATGGTTAAAGACAGCCCTAAACTATCATAGCAATAACTACAATAAATTTAATCCCATAGTGGAGCGAAACTTTCTGTATAAAGTTAGTGTGATTTATTATTTGCTTGAAGTAAAAGGGTGTCTCTTTTTGGGTCTCAGTTTCAGGGAGACCGAATCGCTAGAGCAGACTCCAGTCAGGCGAAGAACGACATATTCTCTTCGATCTAGAGGGTTTCTGAATACCGCTAGCGTAACGAATCGTCAACCCCGTTCCTGAATCAAAACCCCTTTTTTTGTCAACGCCAAGTTAAGCTCACGCAGTGCAACGGAGCCAACGCAAAATCTGGAATCGCCAAATGCAGTAGTAGCTCTCTACTCGCCTATTGGATTACCAGCCAGAGCATCGCGGCTTCCAGAATATCAAACCCGCCCAGCATGCCTATAGCAGAATTCCATATCACCCGCCTTTTTGTGCCTAAACGGGGCACTCAGCAAACCACAGCCAAACCAGTTTAAACAGGATTTACAGCCAAGCGGAGCCTTGCGCCGGATAAGCGCGCCTGGGACTCTTTTTGTCCTCAAGTGACTTCTTCTGGTGTATTTTCTGGATACTTAAAACCTCGCACGTATGAGCAGCCATCTATGGACAGAGTTCCAGACCACCTCGCGCAATTAGGGAGGAATCACCAATGATAGCGCCTATACAGTGATTTTATTCAGGTTAATTCCATCACCCATGGAGGATATGTACGGAAAAACCACTTACTGGAGCTATTTCATATGGTCCCGAAAGCGGACGGACTGACACTCAGTTATTTCATCTCTCTGTGTTCTACAGGTTTTATGAATGGTGGTGTGTGTGTGGTTGTTGGTGTATTTGCATGTTTGATGACTATTGATGAATATTTGATTATTGATGTAATTTATGCTGTGTATGATGATATGCATTAACTCCATGCTTTTCTTCTTTAATAAAGTTTACACATTTATTAATGCGCTGTTCCCGACCCTTTTCATCCATAATTTACCTTTTTAGCTCTTTACTAGAATCTCTATGTATGATAAGAGAAAAGAGTGAGAGCTGGAGATGCTTAGACAGTGAAAAGTGAGTTGAGGCTTGGAGAGAGAGATCATTTTGGTAAATCTTCTTCCAGGTTGTCTCAAGTCCATCTCCTATTTACACCTTATCTAAAGTGTAATCTATAACTCTGTCAGTCCACTATCCCTTGTCGATTTCACTACTATTGTCCAACTCGACAAATACTCTACACTCAAACTCAACCACGACAAATGGGGGCTCGTCCGGGATTCTAGAACCCATCACGACAAATGGGGTCTCGCCGCGGAATTTGAACTACATCTGCAGCAATCGCAACAGATGAGGTTGCAGTCTGGTAGGAATCTCTCACAAGATTCTATCTTGATTCTTAGAGTTTAATGTTCGGCAGATTATAGGAATTTTTTTCCCCTAGACATATCGAACTATTTCTTTTGGAGGAAGTCGGAACAGCGTTTTTTCTCCACAGCAATCATAAATATTTAGTTACATTTATTGTTCATGATACCAAGGGCCTGATCACCCGTTTGCCAGTCACTTCGATTACGGAAACAACAGCAAATGGATTGATTTGCCGTTGCCCTAAAGACGCCAATAGGCGTGATGGGAAACAATGGCAAAGAAAACCTATCTGCTGTTGCCCTAAGACGCCACTAGGCGTAATGGCCACTGACTGCTTTGACGGTCGGTGGCTAAGGACGGAAGAAGAAGATTGTTCATGCTACACATGAGAGAGCTGGTAAAGGTTGATGGTATCACTGCTGAGTTTTTGGTTGACAAATCTGACGACTATTGTTGTAAAAGTCAGAAAATTTTTTTTTAAGGGTTAATATTTTTTCAGGAGTTGCTCTTTAATCTGAGATAAGAAGCTACAGATAGTCAGTTACTAACTTGCATCTGTACCAAGGGAGGGTGTTCATTCGGATGATAGTAACCAATCCTCTCAATAGCTTAGTACTGACAGAACTGGGGTAAAGTGATAGTAATAAGTTTTACATCACTTACATTTTTTGGAGTTTTTTGGGGTCTTTGCTTGTCGCAATCAGAGTAGCTACAAACTTTCTTGTTTTTTAAAGTTCCCAGGCTAGCCTAGATTTTATTGATTATTAAGTTAATCAGCACCTAGTGGACTAGGTAACTAAGATCTCTAGGTTCTATTCTTCTATAGTGTTTGCTCACCCTGATATAATGGCCGATCTAGATAAAGTGCATAGGATTGCCCTCGAGGTAGCTAAGTACATGGAGTACAAGGATAGCGAAATCCAGCCCTTTCTAGAATTTGCAGTAAGCCTGCAGGATCAATACGAGGTAGACAATTGGTTTGACAGCCGTTTAATCTTAGCATGGTCCTGTAAACAAACTGGGGAGAGTGAAGCATTCACCCGACAGTATGTAGAAGAAGTGATAGAAGATGAGAAGCAAAGGGAAAAGCAAAGACAAGAACGGGACAAGCAAATTGGAAATGGAGCAAACAACAAGAACGGGATAAGCAATTGGAAATAGAGCGACAAGAAAGGGACAGGCTACACCAAATCAGAATGAATGAACTGGATAGCCAAATTCGGAGGGTGGAAACAGATACTAAATGTAGTCACTCTACTTCCCCTTCTACTGTGCCCTTAACGGTCAACGCCCCTGCAAACCTTGCGCCCATGAAAGA
This sequence comes from Oreohelix idahoensis, assembly GCA_024509875.1. Lineage (NCBI taxonomy): Eukaryota > Metazoa > Mollusca > Gastropoda > Stylommatophora > Oreohelicidae > Oreohelix > Oreohelix idahoensis. Next base: position 475,275 of record JAMPIV010010869.1, on the reverse strand, counting down.
AAACTTGCCTGCTAAAACCGAACCCCAACTCCAGAAAATTGACTTTCCTTTGGACTTGGATCCGAAGCCCAAACAAGGAAAGAATTTACGTCGGGATAGCAGACCTAAGGCCACGGGGAAAATTACGCAACGTTCCCAGGCATGGAAACTGCACAAAGGTGAGAGAGGTGCTAACAAGCATTGTAATACGGATTGTTCCCGTCTGGCAAGCGGCGAACCCCGAGCCTCTCACGCTCCAGACCGAGCAGCACCTAACCGACACGTGACGTCGAGAAAAGGGAGCCACACCCTATCACGTTATATTTCGCAAGATTCCCGGCCGGACAGCGAAAAACCATATGCAGAGGCGTATCCCTCCAACTCAACGATCGTAGAAAGGAGGTGCCGCTCCTCTCATCACCCTGAGCGGAAAAGGTGCAAGAATAAGTCGCCTGCTAACAGGGTTAAAGTTTCCAAACCGTTCCAAGGAACTTTGGAAAAAACACACCGAGAGTTTTTTTCTCGGGCACTTCGCGATCTAACGGGATCTCAAACCGTCCAGTCCGTTGCATGCAGACTGCGGAGCCTGTCAACCAGGAAGTGGATCTCGCATTGCAGGACAAAGTTCAACTGACGCCAGTAACTTCCTCAGGGGAGGGCAAAGTTGACGTTTATGGTGGACACAGGGTTCCAGGCGAAGGGATCCCTGGTATTCCATTTGAGTCTCTCACACTTCTCAGGGCAGAAGACAGTGAGAAAAGCTGCCTTACTACTGTACAAGGAGCCATTGTTGAGAGCCTTGGCTCACGTCATGCTAGTACCGGTGAAGCGACTCAACAAACTCTGCAACTCGCAGATATTACCTATCTTTCTACACGGATAGAAGCTACGGAGATCTGTTATGATTTAGTAGAACCCCAGAATGCGATCGATTACTCTCTGCTTCAGGCAGCTGAGTTCTCTCATTCAAATCGCATTATTCCAGTGGTCTCAACCCCACTGATGGACAGCACAGTAGTCGCCTCCGCCAGGCCATTACAGAGCAACTTGATCATTTCCGTTGACCAAGCCAGAGTTGTGACTGGCAAGGCAAGGAAAGCTCCAGATCCACCTTTAGAGGGCACAGGTCTGAAGATTGATCAATGCTCCCACCGAAACAGGGGAGTAGGTGTGGAGAGGCAGAAGAAAAATGCTAGCATTTCTTCGGCCAACGAACGGCTTTATTTACCAACTAGGGTTACACGCGCGCGAAAAATCCCTATAGACTGCAGCTATAGAGGGTTATTCAAGGCCACGCCCGTGACAGGTAAATATATACATAAGCAGCCTGAGCCCATCAGTGATTACACTGCACATAACAGACGGATTATCTACGCAGTGGCCAGTGAGTTCAGGCAGGGCCGAAAACCACAACAGGTGCGGATAATTTTCCGGACCATAAACAGGCACAGCGAATGGTGTAACCAAGATCAGGTTCACACGGAAACGAAGGGCGTCAGCGCCGACTGGCCTCGCAAAATCCCATTCGCTGAACGTCTATTAGACAGAGGGAAGAAAAGAAATGAACTCGGAGCTAGTCATACAGTATTGACAGAAATTGGATACGATTTTGGTTATGATTATAGAAGGTTCTTACGACATGTAACGGACATCGATGGAAAAGATAAATTACTGTCATTTTTGTCCGTATTCCTCGAACTTTAAAAGGGGGGGGGGGGGGGCACTTGTCACGTGACCGATAATCTATTTTACCATCTTGTCCATAATTTGATTACTTTTTAAATGTCCTGGTTTTCCTCGTCATTTTGTAATTTCTTTTTCTTTCATTTTCTACCTTCGTGGCCAAACTTTTTCACCTTCTCAAACCCCACCCGAGGTTTGGTTACGTTCCGGCCTGTAGCGGTCAGCGAACGATAATATTATCTAAGCCGCACCTGGTCTGACCAGGGGAATATCTCTTACGTTTAAAGCCTTTGATCACGAGCGAAAGGGTCCCTGTGTTTGGCTTCCAGAACGCTGCTTCGGATCATAATATTATGCATCCTGGAAACAGGGGGAGACAAACCCGCGGTCAGTCTTTGGGTTTTCGCCCCTTAGACAAGATAGAGCATAATGTTATGCATTTCTCTACCTGGGAAACTTTCGCACGATTTCTTTTGTCTTACTCTAGATTACGTCTTTCGCCGAACTTCTGTAGAAATTAAGGCCAGGTGTCCGGGGGGAGCGTCCCTTGTGATCTATAAGAGTAGACTGGTTTTAATAGACAAAGACATTCGTAAATTTTCCTGGCCCGTAGATGACCATCATGAGATAAGGCAAACTTTAACACAGTACTAGAATGTGTTTGCCTATGTTCTAGTCATTTTCGGGGTGAGTTGACATATCTTATAATTACTATATTATATTCATGTTAGCTTTTTATATATATATATCTGTTAGGGAAGTGAATTTATTTCTGAGGACTTCTCCTAGTAATTTATTCAGTGATAAGGTAGCGCTGTCTACGGCCTATTAAGTGGTGCTTAAACTGTTACGGTTTATCATGGGTTAAATGTTAAACTTACAATAACAGATATTAGGCGTAGAATCAGTCCACGAATGCTTACCATTGGGTTAAGAGTCAGCAAAAATTAACTGTCATTTCTGTAAGATAATGTCAGGTGTGGATTGTTCACTTTAAAACTGAATAGTGAGATACAGGTAATAACTCTGGATTATAGGAGATAGTCACTTATTCCTTTTTGATAGATATTTCTAGTGGCAAGGGAGGATCATTTTATGCTTACTTGTGTGGCTAGGCACTAGTCTATAACTTTCACTGAAAGCAGTCACCAGGCATAGATATAATTATATCTTATGATTTAGCCACAACTGTATTATTATAGCAAGAACATTGCATTTTCTTTGTACTCATTTTGTGGAATGCTAATATATTTCCAAAGGGGACATACGATTTATTTGTGTAATGTCAAATGCTGTAATCTGTTTATGTAAATTCATTTAATGTTGTAAGATGAATAAGCATATTCTTTTAACTGTAACTACAGGTTAGGTTTCCTGTATGTTGAGATTGGGAGAAGAGGAGGAGGAGATTTTGCTGTCAGAACATTTAATGACAGTTACATGGGTGTACAAAAGATATTAAGCCTATGCGTGCGCGTGTTGATAATTGATATTTTTAAGGAACAGGAGACATGGTTAAAGACAGCCCTAAACTATCATAGCAATAACTACAATAAATTTAATCCCATAGTGGAGCGAAACTTTCTGTATAAAGTTAGTGTGATTTATTATTTGCTTGAAGTAAAAGGGTGTCTCTTTTTTGGGTCTCAGTTTCAGGGAGACCGAATCGCTAGAGCAGAATCCAGTCAGGCGAAGAACGACATATTCTCTTCGATCTAGAGGGTTTCTGAATACCGCTAGCGTAACGAATCGTCAACCCCGTTCCTGAATCAAAACCCCTTTTTTTGTCAACGCCAAGTTAAGCTCACGCAGTGCAACGGAGCCAACGCAAAATCTGGAATCGCCAAATGCAGTAGTAGCTCTCTACTCGCCTATTGGATTACCAGCCAGAGCATCGCGGCTTCCAGAATATCAAACCCGCCCAGCATGCCTATAGCAGAATTCCATATCACCCGCCTTTTTGTGCCTAAACGGGGCACTCAGCAAACCACAGCCAAACCAGTTTAAACAGGATTTACAGCCAAGCGGAGCCTTGCGCCGGATAAGCGCGCCTGGGACACTTTTTGTCCTCAAGTGACTTCTTCTGGTGTATTTTCTGGATACTTAAAACCTCGCACGTATGAGCAGCCATCTATGGACAGAGTTCCAGACCACCTCGCGCAATTAGGGAGGAATCACCAATGATAACGCCTATACAGTGATTTTATTCAGGTTAATTCCATCACCCATGGAGGATATGTACGGAAAAACCACTTACTGGAGCTATTTCATATGGTCCCGAAAGCGGACGGACTGACACTCAGTTATTTCATCTCTCTGTGTTCTACAGGTTTTATGAATGGTGGTGTGTGTGTGGTTGTTGGTGTATTTGCATGTTTGATGACTATTGATGAATATTTGATTATTGATGTAATTTATGCTGTGTATGATGATATGCATTAACACCATTCTTTTCTTCTTTAATAAAGTTTACACATTTATTAATGCGCTGTTCCCGACCCTTTTCATCCATAATTTACCTTTTTAGCTCTTTACTAGAATCTCTATGTATGATAAGAGAAAAGAATGAGAGCTGGAGATGCTTAGACAGTGAAAAGTGAGTTGAGGCTTGGAGAGAGAGATCATTTTGGTAAATCTTCTTCCAGGTTGTCTCAAGTCCATCTCCTATTTACACCTTATCTAAAGTGTAATCTATAACTCTGTCAGTCCACTATCCCTTGTCGATTTCACTACTATTGTCCAACTCGACAAATACTCTACACTCAAACTCAACCACGACACATTTATATCAGTTTGCAAGAATTCATTCATCGGACCTATGCTGTACACTCAAGGTCTATCAATGTCTTCCTTATCTCTTGTTATCTGCTTGTGTTGACTGTTCATTTTTGCTTATGTTATTTTGGTTTACATTTCTAAAGGATGGACGTTGACAAGCATTTAGACTCAACATATTAGCTAGTTACTGTAGATAATAATCTGATCAGGTGTAAACTCCACATGGAATTTTGTCCGTAATAAATATCGTGCATTATCCAGTGTCCCATGAGGCCACAGAGATGTGGATCTACAGAAGGATGTAAAGAATATTACGGGCTGATAAAAAGAGTTATTAGGATTTCCTGAAAGAATCCAGTTCACAAAGGAAGCTTATTACTGACATTAAAGAAAAGCTATATTTTCTTTATTGGCATGTTAATGAGAAACGGAAAGGCGGAGAATATTTTGTGGAATATATTAGTTGCCTTCTACGGTATGCCTGAGGTAATAGTTGTCCTATTTGTTCTGAGTCTCATCAGAGACCCACGGGAACTTCATTTGGCAATCATCTCATCATCTCAACCCGTAACCCGTCATGGGTCGTATGAGTGCCATGGTGGAAGCATCAGCAGTAGACAGGGTCCTCCACTGCTCTGATTCCCCAGCAATGAGTATGTGACAGTGTGGTGGGTCACGGTACCCATTTTATAGTCTATATGTGACTGCTTCTTTCTATCTATCAAGTTAGTTACTAGCCGTCCGCTAGAGGTGTTTATTCTTGTAGAGTTACGCCAGGTTCGTTCTTCTCCCTTTAGTTGTTATAAGATGCTATAGTGGAGTACTCACTAACAGTGTTGTAACTTTGAATTCCACTCGACAAATCTGCATAACCCAGCCGAGTCATAATACATAGTTTATTTACAGAATACATGATAAACAAAGTGTAGCTGGAATCAAATCAGTTTCTTTCATTCTGAAGATATTTTCTGCATGTATCCGTATTTTTCTTATCTCTCCCCGTAAATCGTGTGAGATACAATAAAATCCCGCGTGGTTCACGATCTAGGTTACTTTGACCTTTGCTTCCACAACTTTCCAGTAAAAGTAATTGCACCTTTCACTTTCAATACTTAAATGTGATATCTTCTTCAGTTTCTGAGCCTTCAAGTGGTTTATAGCTGTTGTAGCGTGAGGTTTTTATTGTAGATGGGATCAGTATAGTACTGACAATACAGAAATAGAATTTCTGCAGGAAAATGGTGAAGTCCCAGTGTATGAGAGAACTACTGGTATCACAAATTAGTTACGGCTGTGAATGATCTGATCTCGAAAAATTAGTAGAGAGGAGACAGTCATAAAATGCCACCCCGCTGTGTAACTAACTGTGATATTAAAACAAGGAAACTTATTTCACTTAACAATTATAAACTTGACAAGTCGTTCAAATACAATTTCTTTATTTATTAAGTATATACACTCTCTACTCTTGTGCTGAAAGGTGGATGTTGGAAGATGGAATGCAATGGATTTGTAAGTTTACATATTATATATATATATATATATATATATATATATATATATATATATATATATATATATATATATATATATATATATATATATATATATATATATATATATATATATATAAAGTTTTTCAATTATAGCAACAAAACTATATATATATATATATATATATATATATATATATAATATATATATATATATATATATATATATATATATATATTATATATATATATATATATATATATATATATATATATATATATATATATATCAGCTGTGCTGTTAATCAATTATAGAAAATTTATCAGCTGTGCTGTTAATCTTGTCTCTCACTACGCTAAATCATTTTTCTTCCTTGGCAGTTAATTGCTCACACTTGCCGACGGAAATGGTACTAATGTGTACTCATCTCTTAAAACAGTTCTGTTGTCCTTAGTTTGATGCACACCACACCCGCTGATGATCGTTTCTTTAGCCCACCCAAGACTGAGGGGGACTAAGGATGTAGCTCCGATACAACCACTATGCTCCTGCGAAGTTCCAGGCAGCAGGATTGACCCGAACATACGACCTCAGGTTGAATGACACGAATAAACCTGTAAGGCAAAAATAGAGGCTAATTTCTGTCATCAAGCCCACCTATTTCTTGTGTTTATGAGATGAGCGTGTCTCAGGTGTCTGCATGTAGGATGAATGACAACATGGCTCAGTATGATTTAGCAATAGCGAGACAAGACAGGTGTCTACTTGCAAAACGTTCTTTCTAATAATTCAATACATTGAATACATCCATTAATTTGTACACCTAGGTATGATACAACCATTTCCTTCCACCTATAATATACCAGGCCATCTCTGATAAGTACTATACTGGCTGGTAAAATATACCCTAACAATATTGTTGTAGGTTATATTCAGGGTGGTTTTCCTCTTCAGCCATCATACCAGGAAATACATTCATTATACCTAATTCTCTAAAATATAATCAGTATACCTGATTGATAAAGTTGGATATTTTATTCCCGTTAATGATATCCACCAAAAGGATAAATATAAGTGGATGGAAGCAGACATCATCATCATCAGTTGATAAGATCTCTATGGTGTTGTTTGCTCCACTGTAGTGTATGGAATGTCAACTTGACCTACGCAGTGGTGTGTAGACATGGATTGAGTGTATAATGTGCGAATGATAATAAGGGTTCGTGGTGTTGACAAAAAATGTTCTTTTCTCACACTCATGTATGGCTGGAAGTCATCGACACCAACGACTGTGTACCTTTACTAAAGTTTAATTGGACGTACAAACTCGACAGCACAGATAGTGACAAATCACAGGTTGGCATAATACATCATGGTACAGTGGATAACTGGTCTTGCAATGTTATGTTACATGGGCACTCATGTAGATTAATATTATAATGGACTGTCAGTAGCCAAGCCCTCAGTATCGCCCATACATATATATCATCTGACTTCACTGACTGAGCACGTCAGCTTATAAACAATATTTCAGATGGCTTCTAAACCTAATCTCGTTTAGCGACGATTCTCCCACATAATGTTCAGCACATATTTTTTCCATATAATAATATTGAACCGCTGATAAAGGGTTCTCATGTGTAGCAGTGATCTCTGGACTAAACAAGCGATAATACGGGCATCCCCTTTTCTCTTCTTGAAAGTCACTACATGTTTTGGTTCAAAGATGGCTTCACTCGTGAGCTGTCACTCACGTTTGGATACAGATAATGAATCTGTCCTAAAGTTAGTCATTCATAAAAACATTGCATTGCTCTGTAGATTTGATCATGAACAATTGACTGCATTCTACAGAATATAGTGCTGCTAGGAATCGAAGTCGTTTTCATCGAGTCAAATATATTCTCTTAGATATTCAAATCGTACCTATCGAAAATGGTGGCTTCGTACGAGAGTTCATAAGAGTATCTTTGATTACCTTGGTATAAGAAATATGAAACTGCCATTCCTTGGCAATACGAATAAACACTGGGGTAAAGCATACACGATAGGTCTAGACGACTATCACTTTCCCCACAAATACTGAGATCACTTTTTTTCCCCGGCGACAAGCCGACATAGAAGACACAGTCCCTATCAGGACGAAGCCAAATCACACCCCCTCTCTAGCGACACATCCGCCGAATAGCCTTTGACCTCTCTAGAGACAACAGAACATATAGTTCGACTTAGATATGTAAAGATATACAGATATAAGACAGACTCGTCCTACTCAGACAAACAATACACATAAATTCAGGCCATAGATATTCTGAAGCAAGAACAATCTATTACTACCCAAACAAAGAATAAATCGCAGAAAACTGAATTTATCCGCGGAGTTCGATCGAAAGAGCCGACACAACTTTCAAGGGAAGTAACTCAATAATGACTTTTCCTTAAGCACTATTTTGTTTACAAAATATTTGCGAACATAAGTATACCAATGTATAATATTGTAAGATATCAAAGACTGCACGTAACAGTCTTACCACACCTCCCGGGAAAAAAAAATGGAACTTTTTTTTTTTTTTTTGAAATACATCTAGGAGCAACGTACAATAGGCTCACAACGCATGAATAATGCGCAGATGAAAATATCAGGAATACCTATAACGCCTAATATGAGGCTAAGTCGACTTATGGAGCGACTGGTGAGAATGTGTCTCATAAACTGAGAGAAATTATTTCTCTACAAGTATATTTTTCCAGGAAGGTGTCATCAAAGTATAATACAATTCTGGCAATTACACAATGCCTAAAAAATTCATATCATCATTTCGTATTAGATATCTTAAATTTATGATTTATGAAGAAAAAATCATCAAAGCACAGCGGTGAATAAACATCAATGAACCGCTATGTAGTGATACAATCATTATATTATTAAATTACAAATGTGTATCTATCATGATATAGAAAAGGAACTACTATAGAACTAGACATATCAAGAAGTCTAAGCCCTAATAGTTATGTGGAATCATGTGGGCATCTTGACAGAATGTCTGCCATCACATTATCTGATCCACGAATAGCTCGCACAGAGAAATGAAAAGGTTGAAGAGCAATTGCATATCGAGTAGACCTCGAGCTCTTCAAATTCTTACTCTGTATAGCAGTAAGAGCTTTTTGGTCGGTTTCTACTATGAAATGTGCGCCTAGAAGGAATCTCTGTAGTTTGAGGATCGACCAAACCATAGCTAATAGCTCACGGTCTAAAACCGAATAATTCCTTTCTGCCGCATTAAGTTTTCTGGAAATATACATTACAGGATGCAGAGTTCCAGAGTACTCTTGCATTAGTGCCGCTCCAATCCCAGTGGATGAAGCGTCACTACGAAGAACGAATGTCTTATCTTTAGTGGGTAGCACTAAAATAGGTGGTGTTGAAAACAGTGTTTTAATCTTATCCAGAGAGCATTGGCATTCCTGAGACCAGTGGACCACATTAGGCGAACCTTTCTTTAGAAGTGTTGAGAGAGGTGCCATGATAGAGGATAGATTCTGAATGAATCTGCCATAAAATTGAATAAGACCTAACAGACTTCTCACCTGTTTTTTAGTCTTAGGGATTGAGATGTTAAGTATCTTACTAGTATTATGGTCCTCTGTCTTTAGGAAACCATGACCAACTCGGTGGCCTAGGAAAGAAATTTCGCTAAAACCAATATAGGCTTTAGAGGGTTTCGCTGTCAGGTTGTGCTCACGCAAAGTAGACAGCAATTCATCTAACCCTGAATAGTGATCTTCCCAAGTATCGCTGAAAAGACAGATGTCGTCTAGATATGCAATGACATCTGACCGATAAGATAGGATTCGGCGCATCATGCGTACGAACGTAGCTGGTGCGTTCATAAGACCGAAAGGCATAAAATTCCATTGGAACAAACCTCTAGGTGTTGAAAAAGCCGTGAGAGGTTTGGCGCGTTCAGATAAAGGAACTTGCCAATATCCTTTAGACAAATCAAGTTTAGTGAAAAAATGAGATTTGGAGAGTCGAGTAAGTAGCTCTTCCAGTAAAGGCATAGGTTCGGCATCGAACTTCGTTACTTGATTCAATTTTCGATAGTCAACGCAAAGACGTATGTTATTGTCTTTTTTACGCACAATAACCATCGGCGAAGAATATGCAGAGGTGGATGGTTCGATTATTTTCAAATCTATCATCTCATCCAACTCTTTCTCGACCTGTGCTTGAAAATGTATAGGTATAGGATAAGGTCTAACCCTAATAGGAGTATGGTCAGTTAGAACAATGTCATGTTGAATGACATTCGTTTGTCCAGGGATGTCAGTGAGTACATCCTGAAATGTTTGCAACATAGTTGAAACTTGTCGCTGTTCTCCTAGAGACAAATCAGGAGAGACAGTAACGTTCTTCCATGATTCACTGGAATGAAGTGGGATCATTGGAAGAGGAAGATTTACATCTGAAAAACTTGTTTCCTCATCCTGTATCACGGACAGTGATGAGTAATGACCATGTTGTACTGGAGAATTGTCCGTTGCTTGGAAAATGGGTTGCAAATAATCCGGACGTTCATGGAATTCAGTAAGCATATTGATGTGGAAGGTTTTATGCTTCCCATCAATATCGACAATATAGTCGACATCGGAAATTTTCGATATTATATCGTACGGACCTTTCCAAGAAATAAGTAATCTGTTTTCCCTACAAGGTAGTAATACAAATGCTTTGTCACCAGGACAAAGTTGTCGTAAGCATCTCTTCTTATTGGCAAATTGCCTTGCCTTCTGTTTCGCAAATTCAGAAGAAGAAGTTGCTAATTTGCATGCTTCGATAATTTTTTGTCTCAACGCGATGACATATTCGTAGGATGACTTTGTTTCATCGTCAATATTGTCAGATGTAATGAGATCGTGAAGCAACGACATAGGGCCACGCGGACGCGCGCCAAAGACGAGTTCAAAGGGAGAAAATCCCGTATGTTCATTGGGTACCTCTCTGTAAGCGAAGAGGGCCGCAGGTAAAACTCTGTCCCAGTCTTGAGGATGATCCTCAGTTATCTTCCCCAGTAAGTTTTTAAGTGTTCTATTAAGGCGTTCGACCATACCATTAGACATTGGATGGTAGATACTACTTAAAGATCTATCTATCTGCAGAGTAGACATTACTTGAGACATGGTATCTGATATTAGTTGGGTGCCATGGTCTGACAATATCTCTCCGGGGAACCCCAGACGAGAAAATATAAGCCAAAGAGCATCTGCAATATCAGCAGTAGTAATGCTCTTCAGAGGAATAGCCTCTGGCCAAAGTGTGCACATATCAACACACGTCAAGATAAACTGATGTCCTCTGGCAGACTTGATCTTAAATGGACCAATAATGTCTATGGCCATTTTTTGAAACGGCCGAATAGGAATGTCCGCCGCCTGAATGGGTGCAGCATGCCGTGGACCTTTGGATTTAACTTCCTGACATACTTTACAAGATCGACAATAAATACGTATGTCCTTGTTTACCAATGGCCAAAAGAAAGCCGCAAGGACTCTTGACTTAGTACGGGAAAAACCCATGTGTCCAGCACACTGAGAGTCGTGAGCGTGCTGCAAAATTTTGACTCTCAAATTCTTGGGAACCAGGATTTGAGAATGACTTGACGTAATGGAGTCTTGAACCATACGTACAAGTACGCCATTCTTCTTTGTAATCCACGATTTACGACTTGTGTCTTTATTCGGATCACCTTTAGTTGCAAGAATGAAGAATTTCTTCAGAGTGGGATCATCTTCTTGCTGTTTTATAAACGAGTCACGAGAAATTACCAAGGGATTATCTTGGTTATGCACTTCATTATCTTCAGTAGTTTGAGGCATATTAAGAGCCTGAGCTCTAGTGACTACAGCGTTAGCAATCTGCATGTTTTGCCTTTCCCACGTGGAAATTTGTTGCGGAGTGCATTCCTTGACTCCATGAATGCGACCGATGATGAGGTCAGCGATCGGATTCGGAAGAAGACATGCGTGTACATCTCCTGTAAAGAAAGGAGTAGCAATCCTAATGATAGCAGTAGAGTATTTCTCTAATGTGCCGCCAAATGTTACACATTTGACTACTTGTCCAGTGGCACGGGAAGGATCTACGAGTGACTGCCTAACACCAATTGTGGTGCATCCAGAATCAAATAGCACAGAGACTGGATTGTTATTCACTAAACCCTTATGTAAGACAAGAGAACCTCTTCCATCATGCGCGACTGATGCTGGAAGAGCAGGAAGAGGATGGCCACAGCTTAAAGTAGACACTGTGGTTGGCTCAAATAACGTTTTGCATTGGGGGCACTGAGATGCTCTCCCAAAATCAAAAGCGGCACATGCCATATTACTAGCATCATTATTATCTTTACTCTGTTTATAGGCTTCATGGGACTCTTGTTGTACAGAGTTTGCCTGAAAATGTGGTTTATGTCTTTTGTTTTGAGATCTACCTCGGTTATTATCACCTCTGTAGTTATTGTTACCTCTATTGTAACCCCTATTTGGGTTTGAGTCATAGTTCCCTTGGTTACCATTATCATATTCATTATAATGAGTATCTCTGTAATTATGATCTTGTTGACTCCAAGACGGATAACCCTGATAGTTTCTATAATTACTTCCTCTACGGAAATTCCTATAATTATGACCACCCCTGTGTCGAGAGCTATCAGGTCGTCTCCAGTTCTTTGAAGAAGAACCCTGAAATGATTGGTTACCTTGGTTTTGATAACTATTATGGTTACCTTTTTTATCAAATCTGTTTTGAGGTCCCTGAAATCTGTGTGAATAATTGGGATTGTATGGTGTTGCTGAAGCAACTGGCATACTCTCCTTAATCTTAGTGTTGCCAAAAGTCACGTCGGGGTGTGCAGTGACATATTGGGAACAATATTCTTCCATTTCTTTTAGAGATTTGGGTTTACGCTCATGTATAAATTCAAGGAAAGGTTTGTTCACACATGACATAATCTTATCTCTGAGCAACAAATCCATAAGTCCTTCATACGTTTTTTTCTGTTTTGGAAAGCTCAATCCAACGATCAACTGTGAGACGTGCCTTTGCAGTGAATTCTGAGAATTCTACACCCGTCTCAGGTACCATCGTTTTAAATAAAAGGCGATAGCCTTCCTCACTTAGCTGATATTTTTTTATCAAAGCCGCCCTAATGACATCATAATTATCCTTATCTGCTTCTCCTACAAGGCATAATCTAGTCAAAGATTCACCTTTCAAGTTTTCTGATAATTGATTAGCGTATTGTGATTTATCCACATTATGTGTACGACAAGAACGTTCAAATCTATCCAGCCAGAATGTAATATCGTCACTGGACTGATTGAACGGTGGAACCTTAACCTTGTAAGTAGAAGGTTTACCATTACCACTAGATGCCTGATTAACATTACTCATACTTGTCAATCTCAATTTCTCCAACTCAAATTCATGTTCTCTTATTGCTTTTTTCTCTTCAGCATCTAATCTTTTTTGTTCAGCCTCCCTGTCTAATCTTTTTTGTTCAGCTTCCCTGTCTAATCTTTTTTGTTCAGCTTCCCTGTCTAATCTTTTTTGTTCAGCTTCACTGTCTAATCTTTTTTGTTCAGCTTCCCTGTCTAATCTTTTTTGTTCAGCTTCACTGTCTAATCTTTTTTGTTCAGCCGCAGCTTCTCTTTCTAATTTTTTTTGTTCAGCTTCAAATCTCCTTTCCTCCACCTGCATCTGCAATTTCTTTTGTTCAGCAGCAGCCTCAGCTTCTCTTTCTAATCTTTTCTCTTCCGCCATAGCTTTTCTTTCTTCTGCAGCTAATCTTTTCTCTTCTGCCATAGCTCTTCTCTCTTCTGCAGCTAATGCTTTGTCATATTGAGCAACTGCCCATTGTTCTAATTGTTGACCAGTCTTATCAAGGGCTTTCCCTTGTGTAATGAAGTATTCTAATGTAGACATGATGTCTAACAATAATACTAATCACCTGAACCAATAATAATACCACAAGTTCTCAATGACTTGATTAATCAGTATACTATCCCAATATCTGTGGGTCACAAGCCTTTAATAAGGTCTTGTATAATAGTAATAATAATCAGGTACTGGTTTATACCATAATCCAAGTGCAGTGCACAGGCAATTGTGTCTTATGAAATATACCTATATAAAACATATGTCAACCAACAGAATACATAAAGTACAAATAGGACTGACAATACAAGAACGTTTGCAGAAATCAAAATAAATCAAATAGGGAAATCAATGAAAATAATCACTGAATCTGCAAAGAATAACAACACAAATGACGTCACAATATATGAATATAAATTGTGAATAGAACTGAAAGATAGAAAAGGTTAGACCAACAAATTACAAACAAATCAAAACAAAACTAAAGAACAAAGAAATATTACAAAAATAACAATAATTACAGACTTCACAGCTAACACAAAAGCAACAGTTGTCGCAGCAAATTTTCAATCAAGAAAATTGCACCTATAGAAAACGCCCACAACGGACCCTCTATGACGTGGGATATTCTGTTGTGAGGACGCCGCCCAACCTTAAACACAACCCGCTGACATAGAAACTAACATACTATACAAACAAATAACATGTAAACATAAATATATATAAATTATGTGTATGATAGTATGTGTTGCAAAATAGGCTCAGTTTTACAGTAATGGCAAAGTTATTTTTATGAAAATAAACAAACTGCCACTTTATTCAATTAAACATTCTGGCCTTAAATATTAAAGTTCATATATGGAAAACAAGAAGATCCATCGATGAAAATAGGACTTCTTAGTTCACAAATACTGTCTTCCTGTTAACATTGACAAGAATTGATCCAACTGTTCTGTGAAACTCTGTAATGTCTAATGTAAAAATGTCAACAACGCTGACCTACATACTGCATTCACTTGACAGGTCACGTGACGAAGTGTTGACAAAGAGCAAACCAATACTGCAAGTGTGTCGTATCAGCCACAGGAAACGGTCTGGTATCGGTAATCTGTTGACTTCTGAACTTCTGCGAGGTCAAACCAAGAAAGCTGGTCCACCAGTTGATAAAATTGATAAATTTTATTCCCGTTAATGATATCCACCAAAAGGATAAATATAAGTGGATGGAAGCAGACATCATCATCATCAGTTGATAAGATCTCTATGGTGTTGTTTGCTCCACTGTAGTGTATGGAATGTCAACTTGACCTACGCAGTGGTGTGTAGACATGGATTGAGTGTATAATGTGCGAATGATAATAAGGGTTCGTGGTGTTGACAAAAATGTTCTTTTCTCACACTCATGTATGGCTGGAAGTCATCGACACCAACGACTGTGTACCTTTACTAAAGTTTAATTGGACGTACACACTCGACAGCACAGATAGTGACAAATCACAGGTTGGCATAATACATCATGGTACAGTGGATAACTGGTCTTGCAATGTTATGTTACATGGGCACTCATGTAGATTAATATTATAATGGACTGTCAGTAGCCAAGCCCTCAGTATCGCCCATACATATATATCATCTGACTTCACTGACTGAGCACGTCAGCTTATAAACAATATTTCAGATGGCTTCTAAACCTAATCTCGTTTAGCGACGATTCTCCCACATAATGTTCAGCACATATTTTTTCCATATAATAATATTGAACCGCTGATAAAGGGTTCTCATGTGTAGCAGTGATCTCTGGACTAAACAAGCGATAATACGGGCATCCCCTTTTCTCTTCTTGAAAGTCACTACATGTTTGGTTCCAAGATGGCTTCACTCGTGAGCTGTCACTCACGTTTGGATACAGATAATGAATCTGTCCTAAAGTTAGTCATTCATAAAACATTGCATTGCTCTGTAGATTTGATCATGAACAATTGACTGCATTCTACAGAATATAGTGCTGCTAGGAATCGAAGTCGTTTTCATCGAGTCAAATATATTCTCTTAGATATTCAAATCGTACCTATCGAAAATGGTGGCTTCGTACGAGAGTTCATAAGAGTATCTTTGATTACCTTGGTATAAGAAATATGAAACTGCCATTCCTTGGCAATACGAATAAACACTGGGGTAAAGCATACACGATAGGTCTAGACGACTATCACTTTCCCCACAAATACTGAGATCACTTTTTTCCCCGGCGACAAGCCGACATAGAAGACACAGTCCCTATCAGGACGAAGCCAAAGCACACCCCCCTCTAGCGACACACATCCGCCGAATAGCCTTTGACCTCTCTAGAGACAACAGAACATATAGTTCGACTTAGATATGTAAAGATATACAGATATAAGACAGACTCGTCCTACTCAGACAAACAATACACATAAATTCAGGCCATAGATATTCTGAAGCAAGAACAATCTATTACTACCCAAACAAAGAATAAATCGCAGAAAACTGAATTTATCCGCGGAGTTCGATCGAAAGAGCCGACACAACTTTCAAGGGAAGTAACTCAATAATGACTTTTCCTTAAGCACTATTTTGTTTACAAAATATTTGCGAACATAACAAGTATACCAATGTATAATATTGTAAGATATCAAAGACTGCACGTAACAGTCTTACCACACCTCCCGGGAAAAAAAAAAATGGAACATTTTTTTTTTTTTTTTTGAAATACATCTAGGAGCAACGTACAATAGGCTCACAACGCATGAATAATGCGCAGATGAAAATATCAGGAATAC
Source organism: Oreohelix idahoensis (assembly GCA_024509875.1). Lineage (NCBI taxonomy): Eukaryota > Metazoa > Mollusca > Gastropoda > Stylommatophora > Oreohelicidae > Oreohelix > Oreohelix idahoensis. The sequence continues at coordinate 458,607 of JAMPIV010010869.1, read as the reverse complement.
CTATAACGCCTAATATGAGGCTAAGTCGACTTATGGAGCGACTGGTGAGAATGTGTCTCATAAACTGAGAGAAATTATTTCTCTACAAGTATATTTTTCCAGGAAGGTGTCATCAAAGTATAATACAATTCTGGCAATTACACAATGCCTAAAAAATTCATATCATCATTTCGTATTAGATATCTTAAATTTATGATTTATGAAGAAAAAATCATCAAAGCACAGCGGTGAATAAACATCAATGAACCGCTATGTAGTGATACAATCATTATATTATTAAATTACAAATGTGTATCTATCATGATATAGAAAAGGAACTACTATAGAACTAGACATATCAAGAAGTCTAAGCCCTAATAGTTATGTGGAATCATGTGGGCATCTTGACAGAATGTCTGCCATCACATTATCTGATCCACGAATAGCTCGCACAGAGAAATGAAAAGGTTGAAGAGCAATTGCATATCGAGTAGACCTCGAGCTCTTCAAATTCTTACTCTGTATAGCAGTAAGAGCTTTTTGGTCGGTTTCTACTATGAAATGTGCGCCTAGAAGGAATCTCTGTAGTTTGAGGATCGACCAAACCATAGCTAATAGCTCACGGTCTAAAACCGAATAATTCCTTTCTGCCGCATTAAGTTTTCTGGAAATATACATTACAGGATGCAGAGTTCCAGAGTACTCTTGCATTAGTGCCGCTCCAATCCCAGTGGATGAAGCGTCACTACGAAGAACGAATGTCTTATCTTTAGTGGGTAGCACTAAAATAGGTGGTGTTGAAAACAGTGTTTTAATCTTATCCAGAGAGCATTGGCATTCCTGAGACCAGTGGACCACATTAGGCGAACCTTTCTTTAGAAGTGTTGAGAGAGGTGCCATGATAGAGGATAGATTCTGAATGAATCTGCCATAAAATTGAATAAGACCTAACAGACTTCTCACCTGTTTTTTAGTCTTAGGGATTGAGATGTTAAGTATCTTACTAGTATTATGGTCCTCTGTCTTTAGGAAACCATGACCAACTCGGTGGCCTAGGAAAGAAATTTCGCTAAAACCAATATAGGCTTTAGAGGGTTTCGCTGTCAGGTTGTGCTCACGCAAAGTAGACAGCAATTCATCTAACCCTGAATAGTGATCTTCCCAAGTATCGCTGAAAAGACAGATGTCGTCTAGATATGCAATGACATCTGACCGATAAGATAGGATTCGGCGCATCATGCGTACGAACGTAGCTGGTGCGTTCATAAGACCGAAAGGCATAAAATTCCATTGGAACAAACCTCTAGGTGTTGAAAAAGCCGTGAGAGGTTTGGCGCGTTCAGATAAAGGAACTTGCCAATATCCTTTAGACAAATCAAGTTTAGTGAAAAAATGAGATTTGGGAGTCGAGTAAGTAGCTCTTCCAGTAAAGGCATAGGTTCGGCATCGAACTTCGTTACTTGATTCAATTTTCGATAGTCAACGCAAAGACGTATGTTATTGTCTTTTTTACGCACAATAACCATCGGCGAAGAATATGCAGAGGTGGATGGTTCGATTATTTTCAAATCTATCATCTCATCCAACTCTTTCTCGACCTGTGCTTGAAAATGTATAGGTATAGGATAAGGTCTAACCCTAATAGGAGTATGGTCAGTTAGAACAATGTCATGTTGAATGACATTCGTTTGTCCAGGGATGTCAGTGAGTACATCCTGAAATGTTTGCAACATAGTTGAAACTTGTCGCTGTTCTCCTAGAGACAAATCAGGAGAGACAGTAACGTTCTTCCATGATTCACTGGAATGAAGTGGGATCATTGGAAGAGGAAGATTTACATCTGAAAAACTTGTTTCCTCATCCTGTATCACGGACAGTGATGAGTAATGACCATGTTGTACTGGAGAATTGTCCGTTGCTTGGAAAATGGGTTGCAAATAATCCGGACGTTCATGGAATTCAGTAAGCATATTGATGTGGAAGGTTTTATGCTTCCCATCAATATCGACAATATAGTCGACATCGGAAATTTTCGATATTATATCGTACGGACCTTTCCAAGAAATAAGTAATCTGTTTTCCCTACAAGGTAGTAATACAAATGCTTTGTCACCAGGACAAAGTTGTCGTAAGCATCTCTTCTTATTGGCAAATTGCCTTGCCTTCTGTTTCGCAAATTCAGAAGAAGAAGTTGCTAATTTGCATGCTTCGATAATTTTTTTGTCTCAACGCGATGACATATTCGTAGGATGACTTTGTGTCATCGTCAATATTGTCAGATGTAATGAGATCGTGAAGCAACGACATAGGGCCACGCGGACGCGCGCCAAAGACGAGTTCAAAGGGAGAAAATCCCGTATGTTCATTGGGTACCTCTCTGTAAGCGAAGAGGGCCGCAGGTAAAACTCTGTCCCAGTCTTGAGGATGATCCTCAGTTATCTTCCCCAGTAAGTTTTTAAGTGTTCTATTAAGGCGTTCGACCATACCATTAGACATTGGATGGTAGATACTACTTAAAGATCTATCTATCTGCAGAGTAGACATTACTTGAGACATGGTATCTGATATTAGTTGGGTGCCATGGTCTGACAATATCTCTCCGGGGAACCCCAGACGAGAAAATATAAGCCAAAGAGCATCTGCAATATCAGCAGTAGTAATGCTCTTCAGAGGAATAGCCTCTGGCCAACGTGTGCACATATCAACACACGTCAAGATAAACTGATGTCCTCTGGCAGACTTGATCTTAAATGGACCAATAATGTCTATGGCCATTTTTTGAAACGGCCGAATAGGAATGTCCGCCGCCTGAATGGGTGCAGCATGCCGTGGACCTTTGGATTTAACTTCCTGACATACTTTACAAGATCGACAATAAATACGTATGTCCTTGTTTACCAATGGCCAAAAGAAAGCCGCAAGGACTCTTGACTTAGTACGGGAAAAACCCATGTGTCCAGCACACTGAGAGTCGTGAGCGTGCTGCAAAATTTTAACTCTCAAATTCTTGGGAACCAGGATTTGAGAATGACTTGACGTAATGGAGTCTTGAACCATACGTACAAGTACGCCATTCTTCTTTGTAATCCACGATTTACGACTTGTGTCTTTATTCGGATCACCTTTAGTTGCAAGAATGAAGAATTTCTTCAGAGTGGGATCATCTTCTTGCTGTTTTATAAACGAGTCACGAGAAATTACCAAGGGATTATCTTGGTTATGCACTTCATTATCTTAAGTAGATGAAGTTTGAGGCATATTAAGAGCCTGAGCTCTAGTGACTACAGCGTTAGCAATCTGCATGTTTTGCCTTTCCCACGTGGAAATTTGTTGCGGAGTGCATTCCTTGACTCCATGAATGCGACCGATGATGAGGTCAGCGATCGGATTCGGAAGAAGACATGCGTGTACATCTCCTGTAAAGAAAGGAGTAGCAATCCTAATGATAGCAGTAGAGTATTTCTCTAATGTGCCGCCAAATGTTACACATTTGACTACTTGTCCAGTGGCACGGGAAGGATCTACGAGTGACTGCCTAACACCAATTGTGGTGCATCCAGAATCAAATAGCACAGAGACTGGATTGTTATTCACTAAACCCTTATGTAAGACAAGAGAACCTCTTCCATCATGCGCGACTGATGCTGGAAGAGCAGGAAGAGGATGGCCACAGCTTAAAGTAGACACTGTGGTTGGCTCAAATAACGTTTTGCATTGGGGGCACTGAGATGCTCTCCCAAAATCAAAAGCGGCACATGCCATATTACTAGCATCATTATTATCTTTACTCTGTTTATAGGCTTCATGGGACTCTTGTTGTACAGAGTTTGCCTGAAAATGTGGTTTATGTCTTTTGTTTTGAGATCTACCTCGGTTATTATCACCTCTGTAGTTATTGTTACCTCTATTGTAACCCCTATTTGGGTTTGAGTCATAGTTCCCTTGGTTACCATTATCATATTCATTATAATGAGTATCTCTGTAATTATGATCTTGTTGACTCCAAGACGGATAACCCTGATAGTTTCTATAATTACTTCCTCTACGGAAATTCCTATAATTATGACCACCCCTGTGTCGAGAGCTATCAGGTCGTCTCCAGTTCTTTGAAGAAGAACCCTGAAATGATTGGTTACCTTGGTTTTGATAACTATTATGGTTACCTTTTTTATCAAATCTGTTTTGAGGTCCCTGAAATCTGTGTGAATAATTGGGATTGTATGGTGTTGCTGAAGCAACTGGCATACTCTCCTTAATCTTAGTGTTGCCAAAAGTCACGTCGGGGTGTGCAGTGACATATTGGGAACAATATTCTTCCATTTCTTTTAGAGATTTGGGTTTACGCTCATGTATAAATTCAAGGAAAGGTTTGTTCACACATGACATAATCTTATCTCTGAGCAACAAATCCATAAGTCCTTCATACGTTTTTTCTGTTTTGGAAAGCTCAATCCAACGATCAACTGTGAGACGTGCCTTTGCAGTGAATTCTGAGAATTCTACACCCGTCTCAGGTACCATCGTTTTAAATAAAAGGCGATAGCCTTCCTCACTTAGCTGATATTTTTTTATCAAAGCCGCCCTAATGACATCATAATTATCCTTATCTGCTTCTCCTACAAGGCATAATCTAGTCAAAGATTCACCTTTCAAGTTTTCTGATAATTGATTAGCGTATTGTGATTTATCCACATTATGTGTACGACAAGAACGTTCAAATCTATCCAGCCAGAATGTAATATCGTCACTGGACTGATTGAACGGTGGAACCTTAACCTTGTAAGTAGAAGGTTTACCATTACCACTAGATGCCTGATTAACATTACTCATACTTGTCAATCTCAATTTCTCCAACTCAAATTCATGTTCTCTTATTGCTTTTTTCTCTTCAGCATCTAATCTTTTTTGTTCAGCCTCCCTGTCTAATCTTTTTTGTTCAGCTTCCCTGTCTAATCTTTTTTGTTCAGCTTCCCTGTCTAATCTTTTTTGTTCAGCTTCACTGTCTAATCTTTTTTGTTCAGCTTCCCTGTCTAATCTTTTTTGTTCAGCTTCACTGTCTAATCTTTTTTGTTCAGCCGCAGCTTCTCTTTCTAATTTTTTTTGTTCAGCTTCAAATCTCCTTTCCTCCACCTGCATCTGCAATTTCTTTTGTTCAGCAGCAGCCTCAGCTTCTCTTTCTAATCTTTTCTCTTCCGCCATAGCTTTTCTTTCTTCTGCAGCTAATCTTTTCTCTTCTGCCATAGCTCTTCTCTCTTCTGCAGCTAATGCTTTGTCATATTGAGCAACTGCCCATTGTTCTAATTGTTGACCAGTCTTATCAAGGGCTTTCCCTTGTGTAATGAAGTATTCCAATGTAGACATGATGTCTAACAATAATACTAATCACCTGAACCACTAATAATACCACAAGTTCTCAATGACTTGATTAATCAGTATACTATCCCAATATCTGTGGGTCACAAGCCTTTAATAAGGTCTTGTATAATAGTAATAATAATCAGGTACTGGTTTATACCATAATCCAAGTGCAGTGCACAGGCAATTGTGTCTTATGAAATATACCTATATAAAACATATGTCAACCAACAGAATACATAAAGTACAAATAGGACTGACAATACAAGAACGTTTGCAGAAATCAAAATAAATCAAATAGGGAAATCAATGAAAATAATCACTGAATCTGCAAAGAATAACAACACAAATGACGTCACAATATATGAATATAAATTGTGAATAGAACTGAAAGATAGAAAAGGTTAGACCAACAAATTACAAACAAATCAAAACAAAACTAAAGAACAAAGAAATATTACAAAAATAACAATAATTACAGACTTCACAGCTAACACAAAAGCAACAGTTGTCGCAGCAAATTTTCAATCAAGAAAATTGCACCTATAGAAAACGCCCACAACGGACCCTCTATGACGTGGGATATTCTGTTGTGAGGACGCCGCCCAACCTTAAACACAACCCGCTGACATAGAAACTAACATACTATACAAACAAATAACATGTAAACATAAATATATATAAATTATGTGTATGATAGTATGTGTTGCAAAATAGGCTCAGTTTTACAGTAATGGCAAAGTTATTTTTATGAAAATAAACAAACTGCCACTTTATTCAATTAAACATTCTGGCCTTAAATATTAAAGTTCATATATGGAAAACAAGAAGATCCATCGATGAAAATAGGACTTCTTAGTTCACAAATACTGTCATCCTGTTAACATTGACAAGAATTGATCCAACTGTTCTGTGAAACTCTGTAATGTCTAATGTAAAAATGTCAACAACGCTGACCTACATACTGCATTCACTTGACAGGTCACGTGACAAAGTGTTGACAAATAGCAAACCAATACTGCAAGTGTGTCGTATCAGCCACAGGAAACGGTCTGGTATCGGTAATCTGTTGACTTCTGAACTTCTGCGAGGTCAAACCCAGAAAGCTGGTCCACCAGTTGATAAAGTTGGATATTTTATTCCCGTTAATGATATCCACCAAAAGGATAAATATAAGTGGATGGAAGCAGACATCATCATCATCAGTTGATAAGATCTCTATGGTGTTGTTTGCTCCACTGTAGTGTATGGAATGTCAACTTGACCTACGCAGTGGTGTGTAGACATGGATTGAGTGTATAATGTGCGAATGATAATAAGGGTTCGTGGTGTTGACAAATGTTCTTTTCTCACACTCATGTATGGCTGGAAGTCATCGACACCAACGACTGTGTACCTTTACTAAAGTTTAATTGGACGTACAAACTCGACAGCACAGATAGTGACAAATCACAGGTTGGCATAATACATCATGGTACAGTGGATAACTGGTCTTGCAATGTTATGTTACATGGGCACTCATGTAGATTAATATTATAATGGACTGTCAGTAGCCAAGCCCTCAGTATCGCCCATACATATATATCATCTGACTTCACTGACTGAGCACGTCAGCTTATAAACAATATTTCAGATGGCTTCTAAACCTAATCTCGTTTAGCGACGATTCTCCCACATAATGTTCAGCACATATTTTTTCCATATAATAATATTGAACCGCTGATAAAGGGTTCTCATGTGTAGCAGTGATCTCTGGACTAAACAAGCGATAATACGGGCATCCCCTTTTCTCTTCTTGAAAGTCACTACGTTTGGATCAAAGATGGCTTCACTCGTGAGCTGTCACTCACGTTTGGATACAGATAATGAATCTGTCCTAAAGTTAGTCATTCATAAAACATTGCATTGCTCTGTAGATTTCATCATGAACAATTGACTGCATTCTACAGAATATAGTGCTGCTAGGAATCGAAGTCGTTTTCATCGAGTCAAATATATTCTCTTAGATATTCAAATCGTACCTATCGAAAATGGTGGCTTCGTACGAGAGTTCATAAGAGTATCTTTGATTACCTTGGTATAAGAAATATGAAACTGCCATTCCTTGGCAATACGAATAAACACTGGGGTAAAGCATACACGATAGGTCTAGACGACTATCACTTTCCCCACAAATACTGAGATCACTTTTTTCCCCGGCGACAAGCCGACATAGAAGACACAGTCCCTATCAGGACGAAGCCAAATCACACCCCCTCTCTAGCGACACATCCGCCGAATAGCCTTTGACCTCTCTAGAGACAACAGAACATATAGTTCGACTTAGATATGTAAAGATATACAGATATAAGACAGACTCGTCCTACTCAGACAAACAATACACATAAATTCAGGCCATAGATATTCTGAAGCAAGAACAATCTATTACTACCCAAACAAAGAATAAATCGCAGAAAACTGAATTTATCCGCGGAGTTCGATCGAAAGAGCCGACACAACTTTCAAGGGGAGTAACTCAATAATGACTTTTCCTTAAGCACTATTTTGTTTACAAAATATTTGCGAACATAAGTATACCAATGTATAATATTGTAAGATATCAAAGACTGCACGTAACACTGATACATTCATAGTAAAACTAAAATCCTAAAGTTATATTAAATATATAAAGGGGTAGGCTATTTTCTGGTGGTTTCCTTCTTCAACAGTCATACACAATCATTATACATGATACTATAAAATACAATCATTATACGGGATATAGTCATAGGTTGTATTCAGGTTGGAGTTATGTAAGTCCTAACAAGGACTGTTAGGTTATTATTCAGGTTGGAGTTATATGAGTCCTAACAAGGACTGTTTGGTTATATTTCAGATTGGTTATCGTCTTCAGCAATCATATCAGGAAATACAACCATTATACCTGATTCCATAAAATATAATCATTATACATGATACACATTAATTATATACAGGTGTAGGTATTATAAATGATACTAAAAAATACAATCATTATATATGATGTAGGCATTTTCTCCTACAAGTTTATAGTAAGTTTACCTACCCTCTAAGATTAATACAAGCCAGATTGACTCGACTTTAGTGAAGCAAGTCTGCCCGTTCATGCAGGTAAGCATAAATCAGTCTTGACAGCTTTCTCTTCCCCAGTCTATCGTGGCCTTCGTGTTTGTGTGTGTTTTGTGAATAAAACGCGCCCGTTTATATAGGTAGACGCAGGGAATCTGCCAGTGCGTAAGGAATCCTTTTGATTGGTTCTCGACATTTTGGTACATTTTTATTGCCGACGTTTTCGTACTTTCCGTGACCGAGTACCGAAAAACAGGGTTTATGCCTAATTTTATTCTGTCTGCCGCCATCTTGGGGGAAAGTGACTTCGTGTAATTTAATCTGCCTCAGAGTCTGTTGAACGTGGATTGGCTGTGCATATTTATTAACAAAGAATTGGGTTTACACACATGTTTTACGACAGCTGTTTCTCAGTTTTCTTCCCCTAATAAAAATCAAATCTAGCTGGGGACTGAAAATAATGGAGGCGTACTTACTTGAGTTACTATCTTACACAGCCCATGCTCCTAGTTCAGAAATATAGCGACTGCTTATATTCTGTTGTGAAAATGATAGCATTAAAACTTTAAATACAACTTACTTCGTTCTGAAAAACTTCAAGAATTACAACTTAGAAAATGCCTTTGTGGTTCTGCGTAAATGAGACAGCTGAAACATGGCTTCTCAACAACTCACAAGTACAAAACACAACCTTCGCCGAGGCCTGCTATATGGAACTTTCCTTTAAGATTTTTACTTTTAGTTAGCTCGGCGGTGTTTTGAGTTCTTGTCACCGTCAATGGTTTTGATTGGTGCTACTAAAATGTATGCACTTATATCATTGGCACGGATAATGCTGGGGTAATAAGCCTCACTGTCACAAGTACAAGTGTGGAAGAACCATGCCCTGTCCATTCTTTGATGTTATCAGCCCTGGATTTTCTTTGCCTTCCTCTTCTCTGTTTACCTTCAACTGTTCCCTGGAGGATTGTTTTCGAAAGGGAGTCATGACGAGTTACACGCACAAACCAGGCAAGCTTTCGACGTTTCACTACTGACAAATGTGGTTCTTGGTGGACTGCTTACGTGTTTATTTTCTCTCTAACATAGACATTTGTTTAGTGCTCTTTATAGCAAAAGCGCAAAATTCTTCTACAACATTTATACTCGAAAGCCTGAGTCCTTCGCTCCGTATCTCCAGTGAGTGTCCAGCCCTCACACCCATACAAGAGAATAGATAATACAAGTGATTTGTATAATTTGGTCTTCACAGGATCATTAGGCAATACTTGCAATCAAAGGTCAAGGTAGTTCCATAGCAGATACTGCCGTAGAGGAGTGAAGTGTTATAGACTTCACTATACTAGATCCAGCATCGAGAAGTCCGGTGACTAGTTCGCTTCCTCGCTGCCTTTTCCTTCTCTAACTCAAGTACAAATTCAGGCACCCGTTTACAGCTGGGTAGACTGAAGCGTGTCTATACTGTTAATCAAACACGACACCTTTGCCGCGAGAGACCAGCGCTAAATACTTGTAATACGTGGAATAAGGTCACGTTTTTCTTATTTTTTTTTTAATACGTATTGTGTTTAATCATTCCTGCCTGGGCCTTGTTGAAATCTTTTTCGAATTAGGCCCCTTACTTCTTAAAGTCTAAGTTCAAAATATCCTGAACAAGTAGGCGTCTTGTTACCTTCTCTGTCGTCTTAGAAATCCCAGACAATCGTTGGAAGCCAGACAATCATTGGAAGCCAGACAACAATCAGTTAAGAAGCCATTAAATCGAGGGTTTACTGTACAAATGGTATTACTCTGTCTCTCAAATACAATTTTTAAGTGCATTTCCCGGTATGTAAGCTCCTGGTCTCAACTTGGTACTATTAAATAGCTTTATCTGATGATAAATATATACATTATACCTTTCAAGATATCTTGTTCGGAGGAAAGAGTTAAAAAAGAACGAGAAAAGAGTTTTTGGTCTAGCAAAAGTTTTGTTGTTTTTTTAACATTGAAATGTTGAAATTTCCTTAATTGGAAATGATGTCTAGACAAAGAGGAATGTATGTGTGTGCTCGTATGCATATCTGAGTGGAGAGGACAGTGGCTTGTGGTAAATGTGAGCTGATGGAGGCGTGGATGTGTGGTTAATGTGAGTATATGAAGAATTGGTAGTGAAGCTCCTGGGGGTCTCATGTGAGGCAAAGAATAATAATAATAGCCCCTTCAGTTATTGTGACCGCTTGGCATACACTACCATTTATACGTGTTAAAACCACATAGAATGAGAATAAAACGTTAAAAGCAGTTAAGGCATTTTTGCACAAAACACAGTATCATGAAAAGTTCACGGCTTTGAGAGAGGCATTGTAAAGCTGTCCCAGAACAAAAAAAATAGTAAATGCATGTTTTTGAATGGAGAATTTTGTGAAAGTGAGAGTTGCTAATTTGGGTTTTGTCCGTTGTTAGAGAGAGAGAGACGTGTGGAAAAAAGTCAAAAAGCTGAGAAAGCGTGTGCAAATGTAGATAATTGTACCATGTGAAAAAAGAAAGCATCGTGTGAAAATTGGCGGGAAAAAAAGAAGAAATAGTAAAAAAAGGAGAGACGTGGGCGATAGACAGGCTTTTACAGATTTTTAGGATTCATTAGGCGAGAGGATTTTACAGATAGTGTTAGGTGAACTTCATCTTTGAGATTATCAAGACAAGTTCTTAACTTGACAAGTTTTCAAGATAGACAAGTATTTTTAAGTAGACAAGTTAGTTTTTAAGTAGACAAGTTTGTATTTTTTTCTATCGGATATATTATTACTGTGGATATACACTTTCATTTTGGATACTCACTATTTTGTGTAAGCGTAAGAAACAAGTACTTCACCATTGTGTCAATAACATTGCTATTCTAATGACGTTAATAAACTATATTTTATTTTTCTACATTGCTGAGTTTTCTTTGGAATATAACAGTTGGATTATTCGACAAACCATTATACGAGGTATTGCTTTTCACTAAACCTAAAAGGGTAAGAACGAACTTTGGGAAGAAGAATAAACTAAGGTCAAGAATTTCCATCTCAGGCGAAAGGCCTGTAACCACTTGAATGAGAACGTACAAAGAGTTAGCTCACGTCAAAATATTTACCTGCGCACAACACCATTGACTGGCCAACAGACCCGGTTACACTAACTTCATATTGATGCCGTGACCAAGCCCAATCACATTATAACTGACCGGGAATGCACTCCTGAGGTGACAGCCCTCAGCTGCTTATTTTTCTGGTGTTCCTTTCGACGTTTTCTCCTCTCTTTTACTTGCTATGAGAGCTTCTTTTCGCCCAATCTAAGGTGGCGCTGTAGAGAGCAATCTACAGCTTCGCCCTCCCAGGTTGCTAGATTTATGTCCAGTGCCCTCATGTCTCTCTTGCACACATCTTCGAACCTCAGCTGCGGTCGCACAACTGTTCTTTTGATACCTGTCAGTTGTCCGTAGAAGATATCTTTCGGGATGCGACCATCTTCCATGAGTCACAGAATGATCGTGATTATTCACTAAAAGTCATAATCTGTCAACAAACTCAAGCCAAGCCTTCCTGTGCTGTGCCATCCGTTCAAGGTTTTTATTTGTCTTCTTTATCCTTCTAGTGTCTGTCACCACTTATCTTCTCCAAATGTTTTCTGATATCTCCCTACCACTTACACTTACTTGATTCTTCTTCTTCTTCTTCGTACACTCTCAGACGTCCACTTGAATGTTTTCAGAGAAAGCAGTAGTCAGCTTAGGGCTATTTGCATCTCCGTAGAGCTTGTCCACGAAAGGAACTGGTATCAGCCACATGCGCTTTCTCTGTTCCTCATCTGTTGGGCAACTTTGAAGCAGATGTTCAGCTGTCATTTTATCGGTGCCACAGTTACACTCATCGGTGGTTCCTATCTTTAGCTTGCTGAATAGTTGGTGTCCCAATACGCCCGTGCGTAGTCTGAAGATTACCACTTGTTCTCTTTTGTTGAGCTGGTAGTATGCATCATTTTTTTATTTTTTTTTATTTTATTATTTTTCTTTTAAATTTTTTATTTTTTTTTATGAATTTTTTTTTTTTAAATCGTACGTTCACTATTACTCGACGCGAAATCTCCGGTTAATACGAGGTAGCTTCAAAATGTTCGCGGAATAGTCGACTCATGTTTGAATGAGTGATTATGTCATGGAGATTATAGTTTTATAAGTTGGTAGTGACCTTGAGGAAACGACATGGCTGATGTAACCTTCACGTGTACTCTCGAACAGAAGTTACAGAAGTTTGTTTGTGTGGTGTGCACGTAGCATCGTCGGAGTTGAAAATGTCCTTTATTGAACAACGTTCAAATGTCAAATTTTGTGTTTTGCTTGAGAAGTCACCCTCAGAGACAGTAACCTTGCTTTATAAAGTATATGGTGATACTGCAATGAAGAAATCGCAAATTTTTGAGTGGCACAAACGTTTCCGTGAAGGTCGTGTTAGTGTCGATGATGATCCATGTAGTGGATGCCCGCCTACCTCGATAAACAATGAAAACGTTGAGCGTGTTCGGAACGTTGTTTGTATTGACAGAAGACTTAGTGTAGAGAAAATAACCTCAGAAGTTGGAATATCAGTTGGAAGTTGCCACAGCATTCTCCACAATGAACTGCACATGCACCGTGTTTGTCAAAACATGGTTCTCAAAATGATATCTCCTGAACAGAAAGAAACGAGATTGACACTGGCAGGAGACCTAATCACTGTGGCTGATCAAGATAGCAATTTTCTCAACAACATAGTCAAAGGAGACGAGACGTGGTGTTTTTTGTACGATCCTCAGACAAAACGTCAGTCCTCTGAATGATAATCACCCTCATCTCTCCGGACACATAAATTTCGTTTGGACAAGAGCAAAGGTAAAGTTATGTTGGAAGTTTTTTTTATTCCCAAGGTATTGTCTACCATGAATTCATTCCTGAAGGCTGAACGGTTAACAAGGAAATGTACGTTAATATCCTCCGTCGTCTAAGAGATGCAATCAGAAGGAAACGCCCAGAAAAACGGAGAACACACATTTGGGTTCTGCTGCATGACAATGCGCCAGCACATCGATCCCTACTGGTGAAGCAGTACCTCGCAACGCACAATGTGACTGCCCTGGAACATCCTCCATATTCTCCCGACCTGGCACCGCCTGATTTTTTTCTTTTCCCTCGCCTAAAATCGGCACTGAAACGGCAGAGATTCAAGGATGCTGAGGACGTTATCACCAATACCACAAAGCAGCTGAGAGAGGTGTCAAAGAATGGGTTCAAGGAATGTTTCCAACAGCTGTATGGAATGTTGGCAAAAGTGTGTAGTTGCCGAAGGGAACTATTTTGAAATAGTAAATAGTAGCGTAAATAATTGTATTGTTACTTATTTCTTTACAATTCACAAATTCCGGGAACTTTTTGAAGCTACCTCGTATGTTTAACCTGAGACTGATTTTACGTGAGTATCCCTTTTTTCCCTGTACAATGACAGGTGTCCTCTCGCCATTGAGGCAGATAGATACTCGCCGATTTCGGAGGTACCCATTAGAGCTGGGTCGGCTCAGGAGCCGTTCAGGTTATTCCATTCCCTGGTCGACGACACTCTTTCAAATTGACTCGCCAGGGCTCGAACCTGGATCACCCGATCGCCAGCGCAGTGTGGTAACCATTACACCAGCGCGGCTCCATTGTACGCATCATTATACTGGGAATTCCAAAACAAAGACTGTCATGTAATGCTATCAACAGGTGTTTTTTTTTCATCTTTTTACCTCTTGTTCCACCAGCACTGACCAGTATACTCAGAGTGATTTGTTCCCCCGAGTGTAGTATACTCAGAGTGATTTGTTCCCCCGAGTGTAGTATACCCAGAGTGATTTGTTCCCCCGAGTGTAGTATACTCTGCGTGATTGGTGCCCCCGAGTGTAATGTCAATACTTTCTGTTTACTATACAATACAGTCCGTTAATAATACACATATTTGTTTATTTCGTGGGTTTTTGTAATTAATGCTTTTATTCAGACTGTGTCTTTGTGTGCTTTAATACTTGTTTATAACTATCCATTATAAAGGCAGGGGTTCCGCCTTTGTGAAAACTTACATTAAGGGTTTCGAAAAAATAAAAATGTGGAGAAACGCTGATCTGAAGTCAATAACAGTATGTTGAGTCACGTACGCTTTTCACCGACTTTCTAGTAAGACTCATTACCTTCCTCTCCGCCCCCCTTTAAAAAAAATAATAAACCCGCCCTTTATGACTTCTTCCTGCCGTTGTTTCATCCTTTTAAAACCTACCTTTTGACTACACGTCTGTCTACTATATTATGCCTCATTCTAATTTTCGTTTGTATTTTCTCATGTTTTTAATTTCGCTTTCTTTCCTTTCCCTGGCGAAGGCCATGTTCTCGCAACGTAGGCCACGGCTGTGTGCCAGCGATCTGTTAGTTTTCCCTGACCGCGCTATTTATAGCTATCGTGACAGAGGTCACGTGGTCAACTTCCTAAGGGGAAAAAAATGTGGCGGTGTTTACTTTTGATAGGGCTTAATTAATGCTTTTAGGCTACTTTATTATTATAAATACCGGCTTTAATTTTGCGTAAAGCTAGACTAGAAATGATAGAGTAGATTGTAGAACAAGAACAAACATTTTATCACAATTAGAACAGAAGATATAATAGTCTGAAATAGTGTAAAATTTACGTTTTTTTAATATTTTGTTATGGTTTGTATCTAATGCAATTTGCACTAAAACGGTCACAATCAACATGCATAACAAATTACAGAAATCAAAAGTAGAAAACCTGCAGAAAATGGATATCAAAGTTTTGTTTTGGTTTCATGCGTCAAACATTAATTATTGAAACATTAAATTGCAAGTCCACATTTATTACCTTAAAATAACACACTCAATTGTCCCCACAACATGAGAGCTAACAATTATCTCAATCATACATCACGATGGTCATGTAAAAATGAGTATGGTCATGAGTAAAACGAAATGTTCAATTTAATAGACAAATATTTGTATTTAATAAATACATCTATTAAATGATTTCCACACTCTGTTAATTCTGTCACTCTCACGCAACAACTGCCATAATTTGCTCTAGCCCCAAAATTTCGCTCAATTATCATCCACACATCCTTTTTATTATAGGAGGAATCTGTACATTCACAGATGGAGAAATTTGTAACAAATGAGTTTCCATTATAAATTTTAATTGTGAAGTTATATTTTTAATACCGCTGGCGCGTCTTTCAATTTTGGAAATAGTGGAATGTACAAATTCTCCTCCTTGCTCTCCATACATGCTCATTCCAAAGCCATGAGTTCTGATCAAGTCTGCGCAATGTTTTTCTAATATGTGCTGTTTAGGAATTGTCTTACTGGGGAATAGCTTTCTGAACAAAGACATATAAGTCTCAATTAATGCTGTTATTGATTCTTTACTAATTGGTTTACTGTGTGATATTTTGTTGTGTACTTTCTCAAATGCTTCTTTCAGTGAGTTGAATAGTTCTTGGGCAATAAAAGCTATGTAAGTTAAATCTTATCTGTAATTTTCAATTTTTGTGTAATGATTGCTCTTGTAAGATCTTTATAAACTTTTTGTGTGAGATATCTGTGGCAGTGATTCCCTATGAATGCTCTGCTATGATAAGCCTGTGGTATGATTTTGTGTTTAGCTAGTACCTTGTCCAAGGGTGAGCAAACTGGACCAGACCTAGCACACAGATCTTGAAACTGAAGTTTGGCCAGCGCATCTTGTGCATTTTCAAGTTTAACTTTAAAACTATCTGTCTCCTCCTTATCCTCACAAAGTTCAATACCTGCCTGAAAAAATTCACTTTTAGCTTCTAATTCTTCTGCCTGTTTCCAGTTCCAACCAAATCTCTTCAAGTTCTTAATAGTACTAATGTTTGCATGTATCTCTTGCGGATTCTCAAATATCTTTGCGTCTATTGTATCGGCTACCTGTTCTAGAAGTCTGTGGTGTTTCCAAACAATGCCTAATAAAATATGAAGGTAAGGAGGAGCTACATTTTCAATTTCAATCTCTAACATTGGTTTGTGTAAACAATTATGGTAACGTGCCACTTGCCTTTTATTCCCTTTCCCATATTTCATATATCTATTGTAATCTCTTATCAACATTGCCAAACTTCTTGGTTTGCAAGTTGTATGCTCTCTGGATGTCTTTATTTCCTTGTTTTGCTATAGACACCACAGACATGGGTATATTCCTTGAGCTCCAGACAAACCAAACATTTTCATTAAAAAGTCATAATCCCCGAATAAGAAAACAACAACTTTTTTACCATCCCACTCTAAATCTTTTAGTGACTCTATCTGATCTTTCATGCCATTCATACATATTTCTAAATTATCATATGTATCTCTGACTCTTGCCATTGATAAAAGGATGGTATTAGATTTAGAATTTGGTTTCTCTAAATTTACTACCTGCATTGTAACTTTGAATGAAAGAAGATATACAAACAGTTACTCAGAATTCTTTGCCAGCCGTCGTGTGCACAGGATTGTCTACCAAAGAACACTAATGGAACAGTGTCGCATAGAGATTATGATCAATAAATTTTCTATATTCTCTTCTTTTTTCTACCCGTGTCCTTTACTTTATTATCGCTCTTTTATCCTTTTCCTGTATTTTTCGCATTCGTTCGTTTGCGAAAAATATTTTCTTTCCTATTCTCACTTTACCGTTTTTCTTTCTCATACTGATACGCATTCTATTACGTAGATGTCAGTCCCGGGATGTGAGCGAATGGTGTTAGAAAGTCGTTCTCGAGAGACCGAATGGCAGACATTCGTCTCTTTTTTCCCATGGCACAAGACGAATAACCGTGAATATTCATCTATCTCAGACATAGAGAGCAGACATCTGTCTACAGTTTCCCCTGTCACAGTGTTTCTCCGGCCAATTGCTCGGCCTAAGGTGTGGAAACTGTCATCTGCATGGCTCAGGAATAGCCGTACGTCGGGAGAAGGTGTTAAGACGCGGCTGGCAGCTATGGCTGGTGTCTGGGTATGTGCAGTGTTAAAGACGGGAAAGGGGAGATGATTTCGGGTTTTGTAATAGAGCGCATCCTTTGTCCTGTTTCATATATCTACCCAGGAGCTGTAAATTGAATTTCATTCGTACTTCTAAATCTGCAGTAGACAGATCGCCAAGCTAGAAGAATATCTTGTGTATTGCAAAGTCTTTAGTTTCTGGGCAATCTTTGCCGAGTTCTAGACTACTATTATATTGAATGATTCTAGTTCGTGGTATTAATCTGTAGTTCTGTGCGGAGGTAAATATTATATATTAGATATCTAGTATTTTGTGAAGTGTTTAAAGTGTTAAATCGCTTATTTCATATTTCACTAGTTAGATTTTTGTGCAGAGTGCTTAATTAATATAGTCTGTATTATTTTCTAGGGACGTGTTTCAGTGGAAAGCAGAATACATTATAATTTCTAGCTTAAAATCAGGTAGCTATAAGGAATTAAATTTAACTGCTAAATACTCAGTCGGGAATATTTTAAACTAACTAGTAAATGCACTGATGCCTCATGAGTATTGACGAAATATATCATATGTATTTCTAATTCATGATGATTGATTTTTTAAATATAACTACTTCACGGGAATTTAAACGATTAGTCAAGCGCTACGCTTGCAGTTTAAAATGTAAGTTATAACAAGTACAAAGTATGTATAATTATTTTATATGTGTTTTTCCCTCTATTTAGTGAAGAAAACTGGGGTTAACCCAAACTTTGCCAGCGTTAAGTACTGATGAGTAATATCTGTGAAGAACTAAAACATTCTCCTTAAAAGACTTGGTGTCAAATCTTTACAAGACCTTTAAAGGTGAAATGACATAACGGGCCTGTTGCGCCAGATTTTATTCTTCCTGAGAAAACTTAAGTACAGTTCAGCCCTTGTGGCAAGTAAACTATTACAAACAGTAACGTTCCGCAAATTATGTCAACTTGTGGTGTGACCAAGAAGGTTACCTTTGATCGAAAGTTACAAACCTGACATTTTTCCCTAAGTAGTGAAAACCTCGTGATTCTGACACTGTGAACCCGCTTACACTAATTCTTACCTGAGCTGATAAAGTGACACTAACTTAAAATCTGAACGAAATTATCGCCCGAAGAGGACGCTCCCCCGACAAATTGGATGATACCAAGATCTGCAGAGCTGGGTATCCTCTTCATCAAACGATAAAACAGATTGTTTGTCATAACGTGCGCCAGACGGCGAACAGCAGCACGATTGTAGGTAAGGTTGTGTGAGACAGGGCCCTGATGAATGAACCGAGAGAAAGCAGGAACGAGTGACTCTTTTTTTATGGTATACCAAATTTCACCCACTTGTGTATATAGCTTATAGACTGTCTGACTCCTCTGGATCTGTTGTAGAAGATAGGCGGAGAGAGAGAAGATTCTCGCTTTCCGGGACAGCCTCTATAAATTTCTACCATCTCACTCGTGGAAATCTATTTCTACTATTATCTCTCACTGTGGCTATCACTCATTCTAATCTATTCAGAAGGGACCAACCCAAGTCTTAATTCCCCTATCAAAATCTACGACAAACAGTCCTTATCTCACACACAATAAAAAAAAGACATTCATATTATAAATACAAGATTAACAAGACTTGAAAGATAGATCAAAGTATTGTGGAAGTAATCTATCTATAGCTTTACATGTTTTCTGACGCTTAAATACGCAGCTAAATATCATTATAAATGAATGAAAATGCAAAAACAGATGGTGTTTTACAAAAAGTTATTTTTTTACAACCTTATTTAAGATTTGCGAGTATCAGAAATGCGTTTACAGTGATTGAAATGTTATAAAATCTGGTGACAATATGCTTGTTCTTGTAATGCCAAACTCACAAAACGGACTACCACACATTCTCAAGATCATCATCATCATCATCAGTTGCCATCTCCACAACGAAGGTTGGCTGTAATGGATCTCCAACGTCTTCTGTCTCTTGTCTTGGTGGTACACTCTGATAGACTCTTTCCCGTCCATCTCTTGATGTTATCTTCCCACTTATAGCGCTGTCTTCCCCTTGCACGTTTACCTTCAGCTCTCCCTTCTGTTATGGTCTTCTGCAAGGTGTTATGCCTTTTTATGTGGCCAAAGTATTTTAGCTGCCGAACTTTGACCTCTCTCATTAGTTCTCTTTTCATACCTAGATTTTCTAGGACCTCCTTATTTGTTTTCATCTCTTTCCATGGGATACGCCCCATTCTTCTATATATCCACATTTCAAGAGCCTCAATTCTTTCTTCCAAATGCTTATTCATCGTCCATGTTTCTGCACCATACAGAAATGCAGAATATATATAACACTTTATGATTCTCAGTTTTAATTTATGAGATAACTGTTTGGATGTCAGTATATGTTTCATGTTGTTGAACGTAGCTTTGGCCATTCCTATTCTCTTCTTGATTTCTGTTTCACATCTGCCATCTTCTGTTATTATATGACCAAGATATACGTAGCTCTTGACTTGTTCCAGGATTTTCCCATTTACGCTTATCTTTAATGTGGGTTTATCGTCTGTTTTGCTAATTATCATAGTTTTAGTTTTCTCAATATTAATGTCGAGTCCATATTCATGACTTATACTGTTCACTTGCTTCACTAGTTCTTGTAACTCCTGTTCGCTTTCAGCTAACAACACGGTATCATCTGCATATCTAAGATTGTTTATTGATCTTCCACTGATGTTCAGTCCTGGTATTTCCTGTATCTGTTTGAAAATTTTTTCGGTGTATAAATTAAATAGGCAGGGGGACAGCACACAACCTTGTCTGACACCTCTTTTTATGTCTATGTATGGTGAATAATTCCTTCCCGATCTTACTGTGGCAGTTTGCTCCCAATAAAGGTTACTGAGTATTCTTATATCTTTTCCATCAATACCTATGTCTTTGAGGCATTCAATTATTTTCTCATGATGGATTCTGTCAAAAGCCTTCTTATAGTCAATGAAGCACACATACATACTTTTTTGGACCTCTGTATATTTTTCTGCTAATCTTCTTAGGCAAAATATTGCCTCTCTTATTCCACTGTTCCGTCTAAAACCAAACTGTTCTTCTTGGATTTCGCTGTCTACTTTACTTTTTATTCTCTCCTGTATGATTTTGAGCAGTATCTTAATTGCATGACTCATCAGGCTGATTGTTCTGAAGTCTGAACATTCTGTTGCATTTGGTTTTTTGGGCAATGTTATAAAAACTGATGTCTTCATGTCGTGTGGTAAATATCCTGTATTGTATATATCATTACACAAATTTGATTTTTCTCAAGATATGAAACCAAAAAAAAAAAGTATGTGGAAATAATCTTTAGCTTCCCTCCAAGAAGTCTTTATAATTATAAACTCAAACGAATGGGCCGATTTTTAGATATTAAATTAATAAAAAGATTACTTATTTTATGAATTTCCTCAAATGATGACGCTGTTTTCAAAAGTCTGTAACTCCGTCAAAACTAATTTCAAACAAATAAAAATGCAATCAAAAATAGAACACAGAACAAAGTTATAGTACACAAAAGAATTTTAGCGCTGTGTTTATCCAGAACGAGTGTGTAATGATTTATATTTTACTGATTTTACACACACATCAGCTGATTTTCCCCGCCAAAACCCTCAGTAGTTTTTTACGGTGCATATGAAAATTTTATACCCGGTGTCAGAATTCCGGTCACCGAAACTAAAAGATCGCTCGGGTATAAGGCACAAACAGCCGTGAGGCATATTTTCTTTGTCTTTGGTACAAGACGCATTACCTGTTTCCCCCTTAAATAAAAAAAATAAATAAATAAACTCACCGACTTCTTCACTACGACCTTGTCCAGAATGTCTCAAAGGTCGTCTCATATAACTCGCAATTTTCATATTTTTGAAAACAGTGACAAAACAAACAAACTAAAAATAGAAACAAAAACGGGTATTTCCGTTCTGATCCCTTAAAAATAATGAGACATTGAAAATACATTAACTTGAGAGAAAATTGATTGTGTGTTTTTGTGCGGGTTATGTGTTAGAGAATATTTAGGTTGATTTAAGACAGGCTGTAATAAAAGTGACAACAGGATGCTATAGATCTTGCTGAATCTTCGTCAGCTTAAACAACACATAAAAACAAAATAACTAAAACATTAAGCAATTATTCATTCATTACAATTTAGGCCCACAAGGAGCATTGGCCTTTAACAAACACATACTAAATTCTCCTATCGCGTGCCATTAGCTTAAGGTATTCCTATGCCTTCCTGATCATTTTCACTTCTGTCTCCAGTTCTCGTCTCCTTGTATTGTTCCGGTTTACTTCTATTTCTTTTATACCGGGAATTCCAGAAAAAGGACTGCCGGTGTAACAGGTAGGAAGCACTGAACAGTAGGGAATACTGTACAATGCCTCCTACCAGACGGTATCGGACACTGTACAGTGAGCGGTACCTAGGTACCGACCACTGTACAGTGAACCTTACATGCTAGGTAGGGAGCACTGTACTTGGGTAGGAAGGACTTAACATTTTAAAGGTAAAAAAAAAATCGGAAACCCGTACATAAATATAATTAATGCTGTATTGTATGTATTGAGAAATGGATGTGCCAGTAAAACCAAGGCCATAATACATGATAATTGCGTTTATTATTCTACTTGGCAGTGTATAAATAAAGACAATTAATAAAGTAAAACTGGATAGATGACATTCCTTCGATATATAGATCTAACTTTCGAAAATCTGTTAACGTCAGTTAAAAATCTGTTAAACATATGTATATTGCTTATTTAGTAACTACTATTACCAAAGGAGCATTAAAAACTATTTTTTACCTTAATATAAAAAGTCAAACAATTTATAACGTCATCTGATGGCATTGTGAAATAAATTTTCTCTTTGGCCAGAATATACTTGAATAATTAAACGGGTTTATCTTTCTTCGTGCCGCGTATCTTATCTCAGCTTGCCGACTGGTGTAAAATATTTATGACCTTTAACGTGAAGCGTTCACTGTACTTGGCAGTTATGATGAAACAAGTCCTAGTAAAGAAGTAAAACCAGTAACGGTTGTCATGTCTCAAGTGTACTCCCTAAAATTAGCTCGTAAAAATGGGGGTTTTGAACAAGTATAGTTAAGATTTAACTTAAGCCACTGTTGACATTTCTTCTCAGTATGATATCTGTAAATAATTAAATGAAGCTTATTTCACGTCTGTTTTTTTTTTACACATTGTGATATAACAACCAAGATCTTTTTTTCATATTTTTTTTTTAGTTTAACAATTATAATTAATAAAAATTATTCAGAGGTACAATTATATGCAATATTATTTATTTGTATATTCATAACAGTCCCAATTAAGATGGTTTGGCCATGTCTGCAGAATGGGAGAAGATCGGATACCACGACAAGCATGGGAAACAAAGAGCCAAGGATCCAGACCCCGAGGACGACCCAGAGTCTGCTGGGAGGACAACATTAGACAATCTTTGAAGGACCGAGGACTAGAATGGAACCAGGCCAGGAGGAAGACAGCCGATAGGATAGTCTGGCGCTCTCTCTTTCAAACCTCTACACCTCACGGTAGAAGGGGAACGACTAAGTAAGTAAGTATATTCATTGAGCGTCAAATTGAAAGAATGGTAAGTGTCGTGAAAAATTCTAATCCACATATATAAATGAGAAAATAAATGTAAAGCCTAACGAAGTAATTTAATAGAAGGAAAGAAGAATGGTAAAAGACCAGTGCTTTCCCTAAATAGCGTACGCCGGTGTTGTAGAACGCCATAATGACTGAACCCGAGATCCCCGTTTTCTACTTCGTCTGCATAATTGTAACGCTTCCACGTTTGATAGTAAAAGCCTACTGCATAAACTACACGCGTTTCTAAAAATAAAACTGGTACTGTATTTCTTGGACGACCTTGATAGACACACTGCTTAATGACCTAGATATAATATTACATTAATGTCATTATATACACTACGTTAACCTAAAAGACTGACGGGCTTAGAAGAGAGAGAGAGAGAGAGAGATGCACGGAGGAATGCCAATCCCACGTCGTCTCGCGATTAAAAAGTGAACGCGAAAGGCATGCAGGCTTGATTTTTTTTTCAAATAGACAGTGATAAAAAACACTAACGATACGAAGTAAGGTTTTAAAAAACATGTTGAATGCTTATTAGGAAACATGACACAATACTGTTTTACTTCTGAAATCCTGACTTTATACTGACAGAACAGTCGAAAAGGCAGAACAGGTGGTGGTTTGAAAAATAAAAAAACAAATACACAACTATCCTAGAATAATACATATTTTGAACGAATCCACTTAACCCCATTAAACTTATATATTCTTGTACCTTAAGACTTGCTAACAAAGAATATGTTATGTGTTACGCAAATGGTCTAGTACTTAATAAATTATAGCCAAAATACTATAGTGAGGTTGTCTGACAGCACAAGATCATATTTGCTCATAATGGCTGTTTGAACAACACTGCTTTAGGGGAATGAGGCCAACAAGTTAGATACGATTTGATTGGCTGTAGAAATATGTAAGGCGAAACCTGATTAGTCGGATTGCAAATACTAGTTGGTTGTTAATGGTTATGGTAGGATGGGTAAAGTTTTTTCAAAGGCTCTTGTAAACATGGTCTCATTGATTAGAGCGTTCGATATAGTCAAATAGAAGCGTCAGTTCAGGGCCAGTTTTGAAAATAAACTTTAGGAGAAGCCAGTGCGTTGAGAGCAAGCTAATATTTTTCTAAATAAAAGCCTGGGATACGGCAGATCAAAATTGTGCCAGAATTCATCCCCAGTCAACGTACTTGTGTATATTTCCTTGAATTGTGGTAAGCTAGACATATTTCATATATATGTATATATATATATATTATATGAAAATTGAATATGAATTGATAAATTGTGTCTGTATGTGTGTGGTTCAGTAGCAAACAGAAGGCAAAGCCTAGATATTGCTCCACCATGTAAAAGCTTGTCAGAGAGGAGTATAACTGCAGTGGCATATATGGGATTGTCATTTAGTAACATGACACCTATCTTATTGTATAGAAGGAAGTACAGCTGGAATTGCAGAGGCGTTGTAACCATTAGGGAGAGGAATACTGGTATATTGTCACATGAGAAGCTAGTAGTTGGCATACAGCGCTGAACTCTGTGTTTGTAATGTCCTGTACTTCAGTGTGGAAATAGATATTATATATTAGTTCTGAAGAAGGAGGTACAACCTTCTTATTTCAGGGACCGTGGTACTGAAGTATTAGAGCAGCACCTGGTCTGAGTTTTGCTGGATCCATAGGGCTGGCAGCAGACTCCTTGTCCAAGATATCGACCAGTGGTGTATTTCAAGATAACTGAGAAGCAAGCGAGCAGAGGAGACAGTTTTCCTGCCGCAGACACCTAAGTTAAGAATTCGTCAGCCAGAGCAGCTCACCCTTGTATAACCCCCCTTTAAAAATTGACTGTAATACTAAAGCAAGAGGGACAGTTATTGTTTTACAATTAAAAAGAACTGTGATCCCTTCAAGATTATTTCCACCATTAAACACATGAAGTCGTGATGACAAACAACAACATAGCTTCAAAAGCCAGTATTACCTCTTAATACCAGAGCATAACACTACACACATATTGTAATAATATTCTATGTCAGGACAAAGATCCTTTGTATAATTTGTGTACATAGACATTGTATTTACATTTGATTGTGATTCCTGATTCACTCTGTAGTTGGATCAGGATATCTATTCTTGAAGGAAACTAATACATAATTTAAACGTTAACACTTGACTTATTTAATCTAGTCTTCTAGAGTGTTATATGTATGTGCTTGTCATAGTGTTGTAAAGTGTTGTGAATCTTAAATAAAGTGTTTAATTGTCTGTTGTTGTTGTTGTTGTGAACTGACACTTCATCAATATCATAACCCTAGACATTCAACGTAGTCATCACAGTATTCCAGAATAAGTCTGACTGAGGTCTAAATGTGGTAGCAAAGTAAGGTCATCTGTAACACACCACACATATTATATACAGATACCTTCACAGCTGATCTCAGTCAGTACACTAAGTCCCCTATAAATATTTATATAATCCCAACTTACCACAGTAAGAGTGCTGGGTTCGATTCAGGGTAACGACGCGCTCCAGCCTACTCAAATGTAAATGGATACCTGACTTTGCTCGTGAGTTAGGGAAGGAAAAGGCAGCGGGGAAGGGAGCTGGTCACGCACCTGTCGATGCCGGACCTAGTAAATTGAAGTCTCTAACACTTCACTCCACTACGGTAGTATCTGCTATGGGACCACCTTTACCTCATATTTATTATTTACTGCCCAAATTATGATCCCACTACACGCATCATATCGATACCTGTTTGGAATGAACATTGAAATAATAATTTCCCACCATAAATTAGAGGAACATAAGCAGCTCTAAAACAAAATCCATGGTGATATCACGAGAAGAAAGAAGACATCAGATTAAGCTGGGAGAACAGGTCCTGGAGCAGGTCGACCACTTTAAATACCTCGGAGCTATTATAGACCGAAAGGGAGGCATCAAAGAAGAGTTGGCCACTCGAAAAACAGCAGCTGGGAGACTTTTTCAGGCCATAAATCGAGGATTCCTCAGCAAGAGAGAGGTTGGTAAGAAAACGAAGATGGCTGTATACCGCTCCACCTATGTCCCAGTCTTGACATATGGATGCGAGTCATGGGCAATGACTACAACCCATAAAAGCCAGATCCAAACCTCAGAAATGAGGTATCTGAGGAAGGTGGTTGAAGTAACAAGAAGAGACATGGTACGCAACCAGACGATACGTCAAGGCCTAAAATGCCACCCCCTACAGACCCAAGTAGAACAGTCCCAACTAAGATGGTTTGGCCATGTCTGCAGAATGGGAGAAGATCGGCTACCACGACAAGCATGGGAAACAAAGAGCCAAGGATCCAGACCCCGAGGACGACCCAGAGTCCGCTGGGAGGACAACATTAGACAATCTTTGAAGGACCGAGGACTAGAATGGAACCAGGCCAGGAGGAAGACAGCCGATAGAATAGTCTGGCGCTCTCTCTTCCAAACCTCTACACCTCACGGTAGAAGGGGAACGACTAAGTAAGTAAGTAAATTAGACGAAATTAGAAAAAAATGTCATACAATTTTTTACACACTATAAATGAATACCACATGAAGCAAACATAAAAACATCTTTACTCTTTATCTCTCCAGTCTTTTGCCCTATAAAGGAAGGACAGGTGGAAATATCTGCCTAATGGATTATAATAACTACAACGCGGTGCGATATATTAATTTATTTTCTTTCAGACACGAATTACTGTACAGTGCTTCCTGCCTGAGTTAAGTGCCTGCTACCTAGGCAAGAATCACTTGTCCAGTGCTCCCTACCTGACGGTAGGAAGCACTATACAGTGCGTGTTGCCGGGTAAGTCTTTGGTGCCTCCTACACCGGATAATGCTATCAACAGATTTCCTCAATGTGTGTCACATCCATCGCCAGAGTCCTCTTCTTATCTGTTGTTCCACTGGCACGTGTCTGGATCTTGTTATCAGTTCCACATTAGTGATCTTGTCATACCACGTCAGTGCTTCTATTCTACGCAAGCACCCTTAGGTTTCTCCTTGCTTCAGATCCATACAATAGGACTGGCTTGGACATTTGAATTGAAGGTTACGATTTTTATGTTGGGATAAGAATTGGAGTGCGACAGGGATGCCTCTTGTCTCTATTTCTCTTCTTATCAGCTATAGATGATTATGATGATGATAATGATTTTTATTATTGCCAACAACAACAAAAAAACTATTTTGTACGAGCATAAAACAACAACAAAAAAGCAACAACAAAAGAATATTACAAATCTTTGTTAATAACATTTACAGATGAAGCTCACTGGAAGCAGAAAATTTGACTAAAACTAAGAAGTAAGAAAGTGTTCTCGCATTTGTTGCAGCAGGATTGTTACAGAGACTGGGGTCACTGAATACGAGAAAAGAAACTTGTAGAGAACTCTCAGAACTTCTTCCTATTATTATCATAGTTTCTCTTTGTGCTCCCCAAGGAACATAGAATGAACACTGCAGCTTACCTCCATTGCAAAAAAAGAAAAACATTCACCAAACCACTCATGTCTTGTTGCAGTAGTCGTTTATGTAGCTTTAGTTTCGTATGATGATGTTGCCATTCCATGCCCATCCTCATATTAATTACCTGCCTGAGGCAGCAGTAGGCCCATTCTTTCTATATCGCCTCACAGAGACCCGGAAGCTACACGTGACTTCTCACTCTGGTTGCAAACAAAACGATACAGCTCGCAAGAAGCCGGTCCGAGCAGTGTGTCATGATCGATAAACTCGTGGTGGTCAGTAAACTGAATTGTATGATACTGGAGGAAAAACAAAAACAAAGTAAGAAACGAAACAAAACATAATTAACATGTTTAAGAAGAACTAGACAGAAGACAAGGATGGTGAAAAAAATGAAAATCTGAAGACGAAGATAAGAAGGAAAGAAAGAAGGAAGGAAAGACCGACCGACAAACAGACAGACAAACAGCATGACAGAATGACTGACTGACTATCTCAACTACACAGAAAGAAAGAAAGAACGAATGAAAGAAAGAAAGACCGACAGACAGACAGGCAGACAGATAGAAAGACAGACAGACAAGCAGCTGGACTAAGTCAGATACAAAACAAGAAAGACAGAAATAAAGAAAGAAAGATAGAAAGAGAATCTCAGTAATAACTAACAGTGTAATATAACCTAATCCTGGTAGAGAGTAAACAGAAATCATGACTGATCAGTACTCAAATTTCCCTGTGGACGGGGACATAGACCCATAAATTTCCCCCAAGAATGCACCCTTCTTAGAATTGTTCTGTTTAGTGGTCATGTTTGAGGAAGTCGTAAAAGCTTTGGTAACCCCGACCCGCTTTCAGGAAGTGATCTGTTGTTGTTTTTTTTCTATGAGATGCTACGATACATCAGAAAGTAAAATATTTGTTGACCTTGGCAACGATGAATGGACGTGGCCAATCAATAACCATGTAAAGTTATTACCAACAGTTGTATTGGTTGACGCTCCAGTTATCGCGTTGTAGGAAGTCTTAAAAGATACTGTTACCATGCCAACGTTTCTGTAAGTCGTAAAGTTCTGTATACTTTGACATTATTAATGCCCCTGGTAGTTATCATGTTACATAATAGATTTCATAATCTCCTGTTACATGTAACGGGATCACTTATTTTGTACTTTTACACTGACATTTAACCTCACGCATGCTCAGTAAATATATGTACAGGGAGAACCATAAGTTTCTTATCGTTTTGCTTAAAACATATAGCTTCAATATGTAATGTTACACGTAGGTGAATACACCATAACGATGAAAGAACGCTAAAATTGTTTACTGATAATTATAAAGTTACGAGTAAATCACCCGCCAAAACGTTGCACGAAATAATTATGCTGTGCTTTTTTGCACTGCGTGTCCTCATGACGGCACTAATTTTGCTGTTGTCGTTTATTTAGGTGTGTTGGTTATAAAGCTTTGGAGCAACGGGTCAAAAATGACATGGGGAGGAGTGAAAAAAAGAAGCGGACTGAAATTTCGACTAGTTAATTAACAGCTGCTTTATCACAACATGTGTTGTAAATGTACGACTTTTATAAAAATCTTGCCTTTATATGCATTTAAAAAAAAAACTAATTCAAAATAAACTTTCTATTACTACGTCTCTGTAACTTTAGTTATGGGAGTACCGACTTGAGCGAGTAAATAAGCCGAGTTACTGAAAATGTAACCAATTCTATTCTTTATTCATACTCACCCGAATTAAAAATTGCGAAAATTCAAGAAATTGCGTCCAAAATTAGACATTCGTTATATTATTAAGGATGGGAACAATAACCGCGTTGTTTCAAACGCACAGTTTAATTTCCTTTCCGAAAAATCCGCCTTGAAAAGATTGCAACTTTGGTGGGAAAAGATGGGACTAAAGTGGTGGAGGGATACGAGAATTAGTATGGTTGATTTATCAGTCAAAGCATTGTCAATGAGAGTTCGTACATAACGTCAGCCTTTTTCACAAACTGTCAACAAACTCTTTGAAATAAATCTTGATTAATTCATTGACATGCCTCTGTTGTTACTGTTTTTGGAGATGCTCTAATGCATATTTCCCCCCCCCCCCCCCCCCCCCTCTCCCCCAGTCCCCTACTTTATTTCATTGTCTTCAACCATAGGTCTAACTATAAGTTACTTTATGCTAAAGACGTTTTTGGCCAATGAGAACCTATTAAATTGCAGATTTCTTAAAATCTCTAGGTAATTCCACCTAGCTGTCTGCTCTTAATTCCATTAGCCAACTTTTCACCATCTCTTCTCGGCATGATGATAATGATGATGATATAATCCCTTTAGCTGTGAGCAGGTAGCTCTTGACAGCCCATTGACTCTCTGACAAAGGTACAGGTCTTCCTCAGTTGTTGTGATGATGTGTAGAGTGTACGTTGGATGGTTGGATGCGATGGGAGTAGCTGGTGCCGTAGGTCAGTTAGTCTTGGGCACTGTTATCACAGAATTATTGGGTCGATCTCGTTTCTTCTCCGGCAATATTTAGTAAAATATTTTGAGTGGACTAAATTACGTGCTTTTTTGTTCGGCACATTTTCTTTCCCTGCTATCATGCAGATACTTTGTACTTTCAAATCATCTTACACTTCTCTCAGTGATAAGTCTTCATGTCTGTTTGTTTAACTGTTCATCCGTGGACAAGGAGACGGATGAGATAATATTAACCGACAATCGTGTTGGAAAATTTCGGGTGTGCCCAACATCAGGCTAGGGATTAGCACTAAAATCGCCTAGCGAAATTGTTTAATCGCTGATAAGGCTGATGTGCTTTCCTAGACTAGATGGGTAAACGAAGAATTTTGTTTGCGCAAGCGACGGGAAGTTAGATTACTCGCCTGCGCGACACATTTCTGGACAGACAAGAAGGACATAATTGTTTCCGGTACACCTTGTTACAAAAACATTACTTTTAACGGAAGTAAGATGCTGTATTTGAAAAAAACATTACCGAGAAAGGATCGGATGTTTTCATTCCATATTTGGGAGATATGACATTTGCAGTAACGCGCAGAAATTTCCATGTGAAAATAATTTGAATTACCCAACCAAACACGCATGTTTGAAATGATTGGCAGACATTCGGAATGAAGGCACAACACCCCTTCCGATTGGAGCTATGCTTAACATCGTAACAAACAAATGCGGGGGAAGACAGGCGATATAACCTGACACTTTAGCCTGGTTAAAGCACTGTGAAAATTCACCTCGCGCCAAGAAGACAACCAGACCTTGCCAGAGTTAAGAATAGTACCAGACCGGACTTTTTTGGAGCATATTGAGGACTTAGAGCCCAGGAAAACGCTTCTATTTAAACACGGAAATCCGGAATCTTAGGAAACTATAACACAATTCAAAGTGGGAACTTACTGTTAAAGTAACAACACCCCCAGACCAAGTGTAAGAGGCCTCTACAAGTGCCTTTCTATTTCTGAGCCAGCAGTCTGTGAGCCTAAAGGTTGGCGTAAGTTGTACATTTTGAATTCTATATTTTTTCATTATTAACATATGAACTAATACGTATATATTGAAATGTGAATATTAATATATGAAAATTTTTAGTGGGTGTCCAAGTCATTTGAGGCTGGCAACTTCAGCATATAGAATGACGGTTTCATGAATCACCACTGCCAGGGCTGGTGACAACTTTATTGCGAGTTTCTTATAAAGAACCAAGAGCAGAGTAGTCCCAAGTTCCATATGGAGCAGGGAGGGAATGACGAAAGAAATGATGTACATACCTGTTATATTATTCACCTTTTCATCCAGTGTAAATGTAAAACATACTCACTCTAAATGTAATGGAAGTTTCGACCTTTTCAACCAGTGTAAATGTTAATCATATTCACTCTAAAGGTAATGAAAGTTTCAACCTTTTCAACCAGGGTAAATGTAAAACATATTCACTCTAACTGAAGTGAAAGTTTACAACCTTTTCAACCGATGTAAATGTAAACATATTCAAACTATATTGTTAATATTTTCAACTCTATTTTAAAACTAAAGAGATTAATTCTCAGAGAGGGTAACAGTTCTGAGATGGATGGGTTGGTGGAATGAAAAGAGGGGCACATAAGTATGTGGCGGGAAACTCAATACTCAGAGGGTATTCGTTTCTCTTCTTTTGCCAAAACCTGCAGTATCTAATATAGGTTTTCAAAAGTGTCTACCTTTGCACACGATTACTCTTAGCAGAGTTGTAGATAGAAGGATAATGATGCTTCTACCTCATGGTAGCTTCCACAAGATATTCAGAAAGCAAGAACAATGCTGATTGAGTCCCAGCAATGTTAATTTTAGTACCTGCCGTCAACTTTTGTGAAGGATTGTCTTATATTAGATCATTGTTCAAACCCCCAGCTGATTTCATTCAGCGAAATCTTAATTATTATTGTATAGCTCTGTTTAAGTGTATTTAAGAAATTGACTGAGACATACGGGCGCAGTACATTAAAAATGATTAAATCAACGTTAAATTTGTATATACACAAATAAAACATTTAATAATCAATTATGTTTAGCAGTTTAAAAATGAATAATTCTTTTAAAAAAGTACTCATCACAGAGTGATGTTATGGTTTTCGAAAAATGGACAGTTCACTTGGCAGCTTTTAAGTGTTACTTAGCTGCCAATAGTTTGATGGTGTCTGCTCCCGCTGAGGTTTGGTTCTTTGCAGATAGATGACTAGTTCACTCTCGTCACTGGTCAAGTCCCAAATTGTCTTTTGGATCACAGATTGGATTCTGACTAAGAGAAATAGTTAAGGCAACTTGTTTAAGATGCCTCTTCCACGTGTTCTGGGGTGTTACTTTTTAATAAGTTCCCACTCTGACTTCGTGATCAGATTCTTAAGATTCCGGTTTTGCATGTTAATAAATGTCGAATTTTCCTGGGATATGTCCTCAAGATGCTGAAACAGGGTCCGGTCCGATAAATGGAATTCTGATATTATTCTATTCTCTGCCTGTCTGTCTGGCCTCTAGACGAGTTGAATTCCACAGTGCTTTTACCCGATTAAAGTGTCAAGTTATATTGCAACTTTCGTCCCACGCACGTTGTTGTTTACTATTAGACCGGGCTCCAATAAGAAACGTTGTTATTTTTACATCTCGAATGCCGGCCAATAGTTACAATCATGCGTGGTTTGATGGCGTCTATTAAAAAAAATGTCCGCATAGGAAAATTCTTCATGTTATTTAAAAGGTCACTTTCCAAATATGGAATTGTTAAATCCGTCGATTCGCGGTAATGAATGCTCTACAACTCCCTGCATATCACAAATAGTGTCTTCATAACACGTCTGTCCGGAAGCTTTAACAACATTCCGTCTTTCACGTGCATGTCTGTAATATGTCCGCAGACGGAGAATTTATCTCCCCGTCCTTGTGCAAACACCAACTCTCGTTTAACCATCTGGGTAATCCCAGACGTCAGTGGCGTATTCTCTATGTGTGCTGTGCGTGCTGCGCACACCTATGCCCGAAGGAAAATAAAAATTTAATTTATTATTCTATAAAATATTTCTCTTCTAAAGTTCTGCTTTCGGACCGCACGCATCAGGATAACGGATTTTCCCGCATAGAATCTACGAGTATATCTAGTTTCAGTTTCCCAGACGCGTTTTATAGTGCAGTTTTTATTGGTTGGTTACAATCGCCCGAAGTTTCTCGGGTAATTCCGTCACAATGCGTGCTGCACCTTTCGGATTCACGTCTGAAGATTGGTTTGTATGGATCGGGGTAATGGCCAGATACGTCAATACAATACGAACATGCGTGCGGTGGTCTTGCAGCTCTCGAACTGTAAAAATCGGTTGTGTCCGTCCAGTGTTTTTTGTGATTAATTTTTGTTAGTTGCCGAGAATGCAGATTATTACAGTGACAGTGAGTTTCAAGTTGTAAGTTAATTAGTATTTCGGAGATAATTGACATATACCCCTAATAACTATCGTTGCGTAATTGAATATAGTTGGTTTTTAAATTAAGAGGGGAAGAAGTTAAATAGTAGGCGTACATATTCATTTTAAGTAGCAGCACGCCTAGCTCGCATTACCAGGATACGCCACTGCCAGACGTAGGTCTTTTATGTTTGGACATATGCCCTAATATAACCGACTAGGTTGAACGGGACGCGCCTCGCCAAAACAAGGCAAAACTTTATTTTTTTTAAAAAGACCGTAATTTGGGAATCACAATAGCCATAAATAAACTTGCTGGGCGAATGTTGTGTTAATTCGTCGCGCCCCATTTTTGGTACACGAGAATTTTACCAACATGACTGTCGGTCAATATTGCATCACCTGTCAACTCTCTCAGCAGGGATGGTCAGTTACACAGACAAGACGAATTATTACGGAGAAGAAGTGCAAACAATGACTCTAAAATAACAATACTGTCAGAGAGGAAAAGAGAGCGAACCTAATCAAAGGATAGTAAGATTGAAGGAAAAAGAGATAGGGGAAGACAAAGAGAGCAAATACTGGACAGTTTGACATCGTGGCATGGAAAGAAGTCAACAGCAGAATTGATAAATTGTACTGGAGGCAGGAAGTTGTGGAGAGACATGATCTCCTACACCACTAGGTATGGTACTTGAAAAAGAAGTAGTAGTACCTTCAGTCGTGGCTATGGGAATGTGCCCCTGAAGTAATCGCCCTCAGCTGCTGTTGTTCATGGTGTTCCTTTCGGTGTGTTATTTTCTCTTCTGCTCGTTGTGAGAGCTTCTTTTCGCTCAACCCGAGATGGTGCCGTAGTGAGCATCGTCACTTGGTGCGATCGGCAGCTTCACCTTTCCAGGTTGCTGGATTTATGTCCAGTGCCCTCATATCTCCCTTGCATACATCTTTGAACCTCAGCGTCGGTCGCCCAACTGTTCTTTTGCCATCTGTCAGTTGTCCGTAGAATATATCTTTAGGGCTGCGACAATCTTCCATGCGGCGTAATTCTATAGGTTCAGCACATTACTATACACAATTGGATCCTTAAAAGACGTAATGACAGCGAAAATACTTATTTCTGCATAAACCCAGGGAGTAGTCAATAAAAATGAGATTCAATGGAACAAATGTGTGAAGAATTCATTGTAATGTTACGGAAACACCACAAGGAATTCATATGACACAAAACACATTGCATTAACTTTCGCAATGATATAAAAGTCGGCTATTGTCAATATTGCGCTTTTATGACCGGCCACCGAAAACTAATGACGGAGGGGGAATAATCTAATAACACCTGCCCACAGACAATCGAGACAGATACATAATCTTGATCGCTAGAATGAACATAATCAGCCAAAATATAGGGAAAGTACAAGTCAAACTGAGGGCATAGCAATATATGAAGAGATAACTTTTGACTTGCCCAGTTCCCCGGGTTTACGAGTTTGCACTCTTTTTTCCATATGCCAGGTAATGGATTATACAAGTCTTTTTTCCAGCTGCTTTGTGTCTCCATAATGGTGTTAATGATTGAGCGGTTTGGTGGTAGCGGTTGATTCCGATGATCTGCCAGTGTCAGTCAGGCTAGAAAGTGGTGTTCTACTGTTTGTATGACGATGTAAAGAAATAAGCGTAAATGTCTAAAGGAGAAACACGTTTTCTGCTACACACTTTTTATTTTAAAATGCACTAAACATTGTAACAAAATATGTGATAAGGTTGTCACGGGTTGCCTCCCCTTACCTCTGCAGTAGTGGTTGTGACAAAACGCGGCGGCCACTATTGATCTTCGTTTCACTACGGCAGTATCGGTACATTTGTGGTACTTATTTTTATTATTTGATCTCAATAGTCGCACTTTTCTTTCTTTCTTCGTTATTTTTCTGCTAAGTAGCAGATATTTGAGTATTGTCGAATTGCTTGACACTCCCTGTAGGTGATAATAATCACATTTGCTTGACGCTACCCAGATTTGCTAAGATAATTACTCGCAGTCGCAAGGGAGCGGCACAGCTTGGCTAAGATGTGCACAAGATCTCGTGTACGCGGCGGAAACTTATGACATAAGCGTTTCCTGTCCTACCTGTTATGACAAGAGTACTTACTGATAAAGTAATGATGGTTACATTTTGAACACGCTGTTGTACGAGTTTACCGATCTGTCTGTAAGTTTGTACACAAGGGTATCGGACATCTTATTACCATATGTGGGAGAGTTGACCTTTGCTTTACCTTCAAATTATCCGATGTCGGAATATTTTGAAAATACAGTAGAACTCCATTTATCCGAACCCCAATTATCCGAACACCCAATTATCCGAACACTTTTTCCAGAAAAAAAAAATCAGGCGCCACCAGTCACGTTAGACTATATTTCTGAATATTTTGATGCGGCAAGCTTCAAATGTGTGCAAACAATTTGTAGAGGATGGGATGGGCTAATGGTCGGTCGTTTATGTACAGGAAGTCAGTTAGATCATAAAGTCAGTTAATATCTGGTTTACCAATCCAGTGTACGTGTGCGTTCTAGGCAGAACACTGGCTAAACAGACAGTTCAACTTAAAATAATTGTGTCTGCTACTACAGCAGAATAAACATTTCTCTGTGCGATATGCATCTTCCAGTAGGCCTAAAGCATATAAAAGGAACCGGTCAGTTGAAACAGAAAAGGTGAAACTGTGTCTTCACTTGCACGGATTTTCAATGTTGGGAAAGCTACCGTCTCTGACATCAAAAGTAACAAGGATAAAATTATGAGTTTTGCATCGAAACTGGATAGTGAAAATGGGTCGAAGAAACTAAACAGCAGAATAATGCGAAAGGTTTGACAGAGGCTTTGTATGGTTTGTGCAAAGAAGAAGCAAAGGGGACCTATCTCTGGCTTTCTATTGTGTGAAAAGGCACTAAGTTTAATAAAAAGGTCCTCCTGACTTTAAGGCTGTCAGATGGTTAAGAAATGAAAAAATCTTATGGCATACGAGACAATGAGAAAGGAATCTTTATCTGAAACTGCCGCTGAAAATTTTAAAGAAACATTCTTGGCTTTTTTTTTGTTATTCACGATGATGTGTTTGCCGATGATACTGGCTTGTACTGGAAAAGCCTCAAAAATCACTTGCATCTCAGCGCGAACAGCTGCTCCTTGGTTTAAAAAGTAAAAGAGATAACAATTTTGATAGCCGCGAATTTGCATGGAAGTCATCGTTTACCGGATGATGCCCAAAAAATGGGTTGTTTAAAGAATGTGACATGTCTCCCATTGTGCTACAAAGCAAAAGATGCTTGGATGAATGCGAAAAGGTTGGTGAATATTCGGGAGAACAAGAAAAGAAAACTGGAAAAGTAATTCTTCTTGGACAATGCACCATCTCATATACATTGAATGTTTGATGCAAATTTTAAAGTAAATGTAAAGCACTGATTTAACCAATGGATCAGGGTGTTATAGCAAAGTTTAATAAGATGTACAAGAAGGAAGTCCTGGTCTTTCTGAAGATATTGTGTGTTTTCCAAAAAAAAGACTGCACTATATGTTACTGATGCTTTTAATAAAACAAGGCTTTGACGGCAATGAAACTCTGCAGTGGACACAAAGATGATTAATAAATCCTAAAGCTTTATCTTGATTGATGCAATGCCGCTGAATGGGGCAAATTTTCAGCGAATTTCCTCTATTATTATTTAGTAGCTCTGGTTGAGTGTATTTAAGAAATTGTCTGAGACATACGGATACAACACATTCAAATTGATTAAATCAACTTTAAATTTGGATAGATATAAATAACAAATTTAATAATCACTTAGGTTTTAACAGTTATTAAAATTGAATATTCTTTAACAAAAATTGGTCATCATCATATGATGTTAATGGGGAATTATATAAGGGGAAGTTTCACTTGGCAGCTTTTATTTGACTACTTGGCTGCCAATGAGGTTTCTGCTCCCGTTGGTGTTTTGGTTCTTCGCAGATAGGTGACTGGATTGCTCACGTTCCTGGTCAAGATTTAAGAGTTGCAGCATGTTCCAAGTAGAATCAAGGAGTAATGGCAAAGTTGGTCCCGCGTCTCTAAAACCCGTCTGATGATGGTGTCTAGCGTCGACTTCAGGCCACTTATACCCTAACTTGTTCCAGAAATAGTACCCTTAACCGGTATCACCAACTAGTATGGCAAAAGAAGAGAAACGAATACCCTCATTGAGTTTCCCGACACATACTTTTGTGTTCCCATCTTCCTATTCCACCATCCCATCTATCTTCAGAATTTTTACCCTCTCTGAGAATTAATCTTAATCCCAGTGGGCGAAAAACTATCTTTACATTTAAAATGAATAGTTTTGTATTTAATTTAAGTTGAAAATGTTAACAATATAGTTTGAATATATTTACATTTACATCGGTTGAAAAAGTTGTAAACTTTCACTGCAGTTAGAGTGAATATGTTTTACATTTACACTGGTTGAATAGGTTGAAACTTTCATTACATTTAGAGTGAATATGTTTTACATTTACTGTTGAGGATTGTTGCATGGTCAGCGAGCATTTTGGTTTGAACTTGATTCATATGGTCGCACCATGTAACACCTCACTAGACCGTAATGAAATGGTTCGCGTGTGGCGATGCATGACGCGTTAGACTTAGTTACGCCAGTCTTATGTGTGGCCTTCGAGCCTTACGGCAGAGTTTAAAATGTGTGGCATGGCCACTAAAGTGTGATAGTGTATAACCATAGATTATATTGCGGTATTGTAGAGCTGGTAAAGCATAAATAAATAATGTATAAGGACCATTGAGTCCGAAGATATAAGTCGGTAATATAAACCGCAATCATTTATTATTAACGTAAGTCGTGAAATGCGAAACGCAGTTAGGATATATAAGGCTGATAGAGCCGGGCTATGAATGCCAAAGTAAATTAATATATTAGGCGGTGTACCTAATAGACCTATTAGCAGAATGATTAATTATGTTTCAATATAATAAGTATACCAAACAGTTGGTGAAAGACATGAATGATATTTAATACGGTAATTAACAGACGTGTGATGTCTGAGAAAACTGAACTCTAGTTAAGTTATTTGCTTATCCTTTACAGGACGTGGCAATCAACCCCAGCTTTTATTGGCTGATTTGTGATTTTTCTTGGCAATTTTTTCATTCAGTAGTTTGCCATTGCTTTCTGAACAGTACGGCGCTTATACCATTGTTAAAAATCCACACAAAGCGATCTGCTACCAAACCGCCTGCAGCAGGTTTCGAACCTGGTATATCTGGATTATGAAACTGCGTTCATATCCATTAGGCCACAGACGCCGATTAGACGAACTCTAGTACTGTGCGATATTATGTGTTCTTTAACGTGAACTATATTTTATTGTTGATAAATCATGATGAAACGATGAATGAGTATTAAAGTATTGTAGTCGTCTAAGCAAGACTTCTTCACTGAAATCGTTTGAAAAGTTACAGTTCTGTTTTATGAATAATGACCGTTGACTCTGTCAAGCTAATAAGAAATGAAATGAAATAATATAACACTATCAGATAAAATACATGCAAAGTTTATTGCATGAACATTGATATTCAACCACCCAAAGAAATTTATAAAACGAATCTAGTGTGGTAGCAGAAATCGATACTCATGTACGACAGATGCGATAAATAAACATGGCCTGAAACAAACTACAATATCACGCACAAACAAAGAAGGCCCGCAACATTTACACTGGTTGAAAAGGTTAATAATACATAACAAGTTTGTACATCATTTCTATCAGCATTCCCTCCCTGCTCCACATGGAACTTAGGACTATCTCTGCTTTTGGTTCTTTATAAGAAACTCGCAATAAAGCAGTCACCAGCCCTGGTAGTGGTGGTTTATGAAATCATCATTCTATATGCTGAGGTTGCCAGCCTCAAATGACTTGGACATCCACTAGCGATTTTCACATATTAATATTCACATGTCAAAATATAAGTATTAGTTCACATGTTAATAATGAAAAAAAAATATAGAATTCAAAATGTACAACTTACGGCAATCTTTAGGCTCACAGACTGCTGGCTCAGAGAAATAAAGGCACTAGTAGAGGCCTCTTACATATGGTCTGGGGTGTTGTTACTTTAACAATAAGTTCCCACTTTGACTTGTGTTTCAGTTCCCTCAGGTTCCAGTGTTCCTCGTTTATAATGCTAGTGTTTTCCTAGGCTCTTAAGTCCTCAAGAATTTCAAACAAGATCTGTCCGATAAATGGAAACTGATCTCTTAGTCTTAACTCTGGCAAGTTCTGGTTGTCTTCTTGGCGCGAGGTAGATTTTCACAGTGTTCTACTCTGGCTGAAGTGTCAGGTTATATTGCCTGTCTTCCCCCGCATTTGTTTGTTACGATGTTAAGCAGGGCTTCAAATGGAAGGGGTGTTGTGCCTTCCTTCCGAGTGTCTGCCAATCGTGTCAAACATGCGTGTTTTCTAGGGTAATTCAAATTATTTCCTCATGGAAATTTCTGTGCGTTACTGCAGAGGTCATGTCTCCCAAATATGGAATGAAAACATCCGATCCTCTCTCGGTAATGTTTACAAATAACTTATTACATCTGCTCGGGCTATTACAACATTTCCGCTCAGGTGTGTCCGACTGATAAGTGCGTGTCTGTAATCTGTCCACAGACGGGTAATTTATCGCCCGCCACGCCTTAGGTAAACCCAATGCTCGATCGCTGACCGGCCCATCTGGGTTCATGACGAATTATCACTGAGAGGAGTGTAAGATGATTTGAAAGTACAAAATATCTGCTAGATAGTAGATAAAGAAAATGTGCCGACCACAGAAATTTAGTACACAAACAAATGTAACTAAATACTGCCGAAGAGGAAAAGAGATCGACCCAATATAATGTGACACATGTTCACAATATTCGTACGTCACCAAGTTCTGTGATCTTGTTCACAATTGTGTGTGCAACGTCACTAAGTTCTGTAATCTTTTCCACAGCTGTTCTTGTAAACGTTATATGACTTTTTCGGGTTTAACTTTTTATGGCGGACAAAGAAAGATCACATGAGGGTCCTTCAAATTTTGATAGTTTAAAATGTACCTCAAAAGAGGTTATTGTGCATACTTTCATCTTCCTAGGCCATGGCAGCGTGGTGTCCACGAGCACCATTGTGCCAGCCAAGGTTTATTTGTGTGCCTGCGGAAGATTTGCAGATGAAATAATAAATGTACAATTTTTCTTGCATGGTCAGAAATTATAGCTTACCTTCTACTAAATTCACGTACTGGCGTTAGTTGTCACAATAAATTTACAAAAAAAAAAACTTTGCCTGAGACACAAAAAGTTATGTTAAAGTCAAGGACTTCTGCTCTGACAATCTAAGCAATATTGACAGTTTAGCATGTTCACACTTGTTGATTTCTTAATCAGTATCATTCTTGTAATGTTTCTGTTATTTACTCAAATACAAATGTGAGTTCTCATTGAAGCCACTACAGAAGAACTGGAATTAGAAATGTTTAAACTTCAGAATGATGTATTGAACTCGCATTTGTCCGATTACTTTTGGAATATGGTCGAAAAAAAAGGTCTTAAAAAGTGCAGCATATAAGATAGACTCATATTTTGGCTTCACATATGTTTGCGAAGCACTATTTCGAATAATGAACATTGTCAAAGCTAAGTACTGGTCGTTGCTCACTGACACTCATCTGAATGATTGTTTTCGTGCAGGAATATCAACGCACACACCTAACTATGAAAAGTAAGGTAGTGACTCGCAGTGTCGAGGATTACACTAATTATACGTTTGACTCAAATGATTTGAATACAACTCATTTTAAAATCCTGATTGTTTTTTGCATCATCAAATGTATTACTCAGCCATACATGTATATACGTTTTTTGTGTATTATGTTGTAAAATTAACTCTTTTTTAATGGGTGAGTCGTGATAATTGCTTGGTGCCTACCATCCACTTTATAAATCTAAAATGTGCCGCGGTACAAAAATGGTTGACGACCCCTGTCCTAGGTCATCTGAAACCTAGTGATCGGTTCAAAGATTTAAAACATCCAAACAACGCTCATACCAAATTAAAGAAGTGTTTCAAAAAGTAGGATGGGAGAAGAATGTCATAGTGAACTCATAAAGTCAAATGTAACAGAAGCAGATCATTCCTTACCAAGAAGAGATCACGTGCTAATGTGTCAGACTGAGAACAGGCCACCACAGACTCAACTACCCCCGGTTCAACACTTTAAAATCGGACAGGCAGACAAGTGTCCATGTGAGAAACACAAGCTGACAGTAGATAATGCTCTCCTAGTTCGTGGATTCAACAAGAAAAGTAGCTTGACAGCATGACCTTAGCAATATTTCTGGTTCAAGAACTGATACATCTCAGAACAAACGGTCTGGTCATCCTCTTAAAAGATGATTATTGGCCGCGACTCATTCCATATACGATACATACTCTGAAGGTAAACTCGTAATTATATTACAAAGCTAGCAGTAGTAACAAAGCTATGTCATCATAAAGGATTAACAAAACACCGTAGAAAAAGTACATAAATAAACCCCACAGCAATATTAAATTCATGCCAGTATAGATACAAGTACCGTATGCTTCTAAACAACACATCAAACTGATCTATTAACCAAAAAGTAAAAACTCCGTCATGAAAAATATGTTTATCATACAGAACGTATAATAAATGTGACGTATAATGGAAATATAGCCTATAGTATCTGAGTCTTTCGTGACCTCGTAGCGTTCTATGATTTGCTAGCAAATCCATGCATTTACAGCCTGCGTTTACTCACTTTTTAAACCACGCCTCTTTTCCTTGAACATAAACAAACGAAGCTGTTTACCAACTTTCGCGACCTGCCAGTCAAAGCGGGGAGCGAATAGAGTTTGTTTATCAAGTTTCTCATGCGAGCTGATCTGTCAATCATCGGATATATATCAGACTACACGTGGAAGAACACCGGACCATTTTGAAGTGGTCGCACGGGCAGAAATAATTCCCCGAGTACCCTTTGATGTTCGTACACAGAGGGAAACCCCGAGTTCTTTGATCTCCAGAAGCGGGCCAAATCTATGAGAACCCGTTACACGGTTGTAAGTCTCTGATGTCGATTAGCAACGTCCGACAGAGCAACCGTGAAAGCCTTTTATCTGGGAACTTAGTTTGGTGATTCTCTGCTATGTACAATAGTGTGAAAAGTAGCATCCTTTAGAGATCAGATAAACATGATGATATATAAACTGTGTCTTCCGAAACCAGCTATCAGTTGTCACTCAGAATTTTTCGGATAGTCTAAATACGTAGTCTAGAACCATTGTGGAAGATGTGTTAATAATATTAGTGGGGATTGTCATTCTGATGTTCTGGTAATAGAAATTAGTGCTTAAATGTTAAAGTGTTAAAGCTTTTACTATTTTAATTCACTTAGAGTTCTAGCTGTTACAACCAGTAACATAATAACGAGTAGTTGTTCTATACCAGATGTTTCAGTTGTAATGTTAATTTTAACCACCCGCTTTCTCACACAAGAAGATACGGTTTAGCTGACTGATATTATATGCTAGGCGCGACTGATAGTGGACCATAGAATTCACGTTATATTTCATTTTGTGTATTTATAGTAAGTGACTACTATTTAATACCATACGATGACCAACAGACGCCGACAATTTAATAGCTATTAACGACAGGCGATCTTTATGTAAGTGCGCGTAGGGACAATTAAATAATAATTGACATTGTACGCTAATTGGTACTGCACGAGCAAGGGCGGAGAGGGTTGCATACCTTCATCCGACCTGAAATTGCTGCGTGGGCGAAAAGCGACGCATGGTAGGATAGGCTAAAACCACCGTGTGTATTTTAACTTTAATCAGGACTGACGGAGTGA
Organism: Oreohelix idahoensis; assembly: GCA_024509875.1. Classification (NCBI taxonomy): domain Eukaryota; kingdom Metazoa; phylum Mollusca; class Gastropoda; order Stylommatophora; family Oreohelicidae; genus Oreohelix; species Oreohelix idahoensis. The sequence continues at coordinate 415,076 of JAMPIV010010869.1, read as the reverse complement.
ATAAGAGACCGTCTTTGTCCCTTCCGTGTGCATATATGTAGATATATAGAATAGTAGCATTTTTTCCATTATGTTTCTTTATTCTTAAGCAGGCCTGATCACAAGAGCGGCCAGCGGTCTTTTTATTCATTTACTGATTGATTAATGTTGTCTTTTTCTTGGCTTACGCGTCCCCAAGTTCATTTGTGAACAGGATTGGCCAAAGAGACAAAGTAACATTTTAAATGGTAAATTTAACTGGACTTATATAACCCAGAAATAATTTGTTCAATTTTATCAGCCCACTGGGTCGTGAAACCAATAACATTTCTCCCGACTTTTGACAGTCGTATCCAAGTGGATTTTATCCAGAAGAGTTACGCTGTTTCATAATCGGCATTCACCATAGAGCGAGCCGATAGGATTACCATCATTTAACAATTGTAACAGTTTTTGGCAACCAGATGTTTCCCAATACCGGAAGTATCTTTTCTCTGCTTACTGTGAACCCAAGATCTCAGTTTCTACAATAACCATTCGAAGTGACATTTATCCATCCAGGAATAAACCACCTAATTAGGCGTCCACCTTATTAATATTATTTATTAGGGGATGGACTGGGGCCAATTTGGAAGATAAAAACACTGGCAATTCTATTTTCAGGATAATTGTATTCCCAAGGGATCACCAAGAGTAGGTAAGGAATGATTGAGTGGCCACGTATGACAGAGAGATTGAATATTTTTCTTTGTTACAGAAACTGTACCATCCTTGGTTGTGCTTAAAAAATTGTTTACTTTACTGGGTAGCATTTAGTAGGAACTTTGTTTTTTCCTTACTGTCTATTGTGTAACATAGTGCTAACCTTTGACCTTTGGGATTATTAACTTGTTGGGTTCTTGTCTCAATAAGTGGAGGGCACATTTATTCTGTTATTTCCTATGTATGTAATTCTGATTTTATTTAATCTTTCTTTAGATATTCGATGTTGTCAAGTTTAAATGATAATAAACAACAAAAGAAACTTAACTTTGTGTGTTGATCAGACCCATACCCAATTAACCATAGTTTTTCACGTTTGTGTGTCTTGTTGTCACATAGTTGTGTGTGTGTGTAGTTAAACTTATATTTACATGTATAAGGAGGGAAAGATTGTCTTGTACTAAATTATAGTCGTATAGATAGGCTGGACTAGAGAAATTTACTCATTCCAGAGACAGATCTTCTCCTTAAACTATTCACTCGTGAAATCTATATCTCACACCTTTATTACTCACGTACTTATCACCATCCACTCTACTCAGACGGGACCATAAATAACTTCCAAACCTATCTGATTACGACAATTAACACAAACAAGGAAATAGCACACTAATCTTTAAAAAAACCGTCCTGATATAAACAACAGTTCCATGTATATGGTAAATGGATGAAAGGGAGCCTGCTACACAAAGGAAGTAGCAAACATTTAAAATTTTTTTTTTTTTAAAGTGACTCAATCCGTCCGTTTCGTATTTTTTTCCTTCTTTCCATATTCGTTGTAGACTGCAACTGTTTACGACTCTTCCCGTTGTGTTCATTGTGGAGTGTTAAGGCATGTTTAGCTTTAAGGCATATGCCAAATATATTTAATGAGATATATACTGTTCAAAAAAAGAAACGCATAACTATCCGAGGGCGCGTTTTTATGAGTTTGTAAGTAAAATTTGGTGCTAGGGTATATAAAAACCAGCCTCAAATGTTCTTTACAGTGTCAAATGCACGTGTTGACCTGAATTGCGTTCGTTTTTGTAATCGTCACAACGCAGTGGTCAATAGTGTTTATGACGCAATTTTTGACCACAGCTCAAGTTGCGCGCACGTGAAAGCAACAAATTTTGGGGTGAACACTATTCACTGACTACGCAACTGAAACCCTATAAAAGGATAACGCTACACAAAAAAAATTCAGTTCATTTTCAAGCAGACATTTATGGCGTCTCTATCGATAAATTTAAGGAACATTGCTATTGGCCGACTGCATGCAGGCGAAAGTCAAAGTCAGGTTTCCAGGCATCTAAACGTGCATCAGAGTACCATTAGTCGACTTTGGCACCGGTTCCAAGCCACTGGCTCAGTTGAAGACCGGCATCGCAGTGGACGACCCAGAGTGACAACAGCAGCGGAGGATCGCTTTATTCGGCTTCGTCACCTCAGAGACAGGTTTACAACAGCTTCCTCAACTGCCCAGTCATCGCCTGCAGGACGTCATGTGTCTGATCAAACTGTCCGGAATAGACTGCGTGACGCTGGACTTTGGGCACAACGACCTCACCGAGGACCTGTCCTTACGCGCCGCCATCGCCAAAATCGACTTCTTTGGGCCAACCAGCATCATCCCTGGGCAGCTGACAATCAGTGGAGACGTGTCTGGTTTAGTGACGAATCTTTCTTTTTGTTGCAGCGTCATGATAGACGGCGTAGGGTCTACCGTAGGCGAAATGAACGTTTTGCCCAAAATTGCGTTGATGAAGCTCCGCCGCACGGTGGTGGAGGTGCAATGGTGTGGGGAATGATTAGTTACAACGGAAGGAGTCAATTGGTGCACATTGAAGGAGGCTTGAATGCGCAACGATACGTCAATGAAATTCTTCGACCCCATGTCCTTCCACTTTTTGCTGCCCAAAGGTCTGTGTTTCAACACGACAACGCCAGACCCCATTGTGCACGGTTGACCACGCAGTTCCTGACTGCCAACAACATTCTCACCCTTCCCTGGCCATCCCCGTCTCCAGACATGAGTCCGGTTGAGCACCTGTGGGATGAGCTGCATAGACGTGTTTGTCGCCGAGACGTTGCTCCAGCCAATCGTCATGATCTGTTCCAGGCACTCCAGGAAGAGTGGGCAGCCATCCCGCAGGCCCACATCAGACGTCTGATCGCATCCATGCCCAGGAGATGCCAGTCGCTGATCGATGCAAGAGGAGGCCACACACCATACTAACGGGAAAGCCCGTACGCCAAAAAACTCTCGTGACCCAGATGCAAAACAACTGTCAATTGATTGGTTGAACCCTAAGGTATTCTTGTGTGCAATTTGAACAATTAACTCATTAAATTAAAAAAGTTATTGAATGTCAAAATTATGGCTGTGTGTGTGCCTTCAGTAGCTATGCGTTTCTTTTTTTGAACAGTATAGTTAAGCGCATTTTTCAAGTTTTATAAATGATTTTTGTTACATACGATACTGCACTACTATTGCATAGTGCAGCGTCTCTAGGTGACTCTGGTAAGCGTCTGCGCTTGTTGCTACACGACTCAGGTCGTGGCCTTTTCTATAGTAAACGTGGTCCTGTGTGCGTATTATGAATTTGCTCCCTGTTGTGAGCTATGTTAATTCGTGATGCGGCTTGAATCATTAGGGCCAATACATTATTACCAGCCATGTCAGGCTGATGTTATAAAGGTGCAATGATAGTAAACAATTATATTCTCCAATTTTAATAGGCCACAGAGAGATATTTCGCGTCTTGCCGCAGTGCTCCAACTGGATCATACAGCATCTTGTTGCTAGTTGTATCGGTCAAGACTGTCGACGTATATTGATGTCTACATAGAGGAATGTTATATATTATGCAAGTCAATGATGTATATGCCAATTGATTATGATACTGCCTATGTTGAAATAATGAATTCGTCCAATAAATGACGTCTCAGCGTCTTTACGAGCTTCGTCTCTGATTTAATTCGTTACCATGTCCGTTTGCCAAACAGTGTGGTATTCTACAGACAATAATGAGGTACTTGAAAAGAACAGGACCGTCACACGTCATTCGCCATATTATTTGATACATACAGCCTTAACCGTGTCAGCATCATAAACTCGAACTCAGTTGTAACATGGAGCATAGAACTGCCAATGTAATTGGTCCCCTTGCAAGGAGCCCCCATCACCGTATTCGTTTACTTTTGCGACGGTGTTTTTATTTTTTTACATTTGTTTTTTTTACATTTGTTTTTTTTACATTTTTGTTTTACATGATGACGTTGTCAGCATCATGCACAACCTCATTGTTACGCACAGATTTTTGTCTAAAGACAGTGTACAATTTTTCAAAAGACATTGTATAATTTTGTCTAAAGACATTGTATAATTTTGTCTAAAGACATTGTATAATTTTTTCTAAAGACATTGTGTAATTAACTTGTCTGAATTGTACACTTTGATTTTTCGCACAGTCTAAGCTAGATAACTCTTGTTTTACTGTGATTACATTTTGCAAGGATGGTTACCTTCGCTTGTGACGGGACTCATCGGTCCAATTTTTTGAACGATGTGTTGGTCACTCTCTTTATATGGTAGTATCGGTCAACTGTTTCTTAGAATGATTGAAACCAGTGTTGAGGATTCTTTGCTGTCCATATAAGGCACGATTTCTTACAAAATCTTTCTAGAAAGTCTTCAACCATCGTCTCGTTGATGATTACTCAAGTGTATGCGTTCTGCGCATGCGCGAACTTTAAGAAAGTTAGAATCGTTTTCCGCCCAGGGATTCGATGAGATGTTTTTGAGCAGGACGCAGGACGCTAAGCGCGTCTCTGTGATTTGTTAATAGGGAATTAGGAATCCTTTTGTGAGTTAGTGTAGCTAACAAGGTCCTTCCCTTGATTATTCAAAACGCCTGGAGGCGTGTGTTTTTTTGTGGTGTTGATTTCGAAACAAGGTAATACCTCATTTATGTTTCAAATCTATAATTTAACATTATGTTGACAATGGTCGATCTCTGCTCGCTCACGTATTACAGTGATAGAGGTTCTTCTACTAGAAGTCACACCCCAGGTATCTTCATACCTGCGATTTATATGTACACGGGATATACTAAGCCCGAGGAACAGTTCTACGTCCTACGAACATCGCTAGGTCAGCGATTGTACCTTTTGTCGAGGGTTAGACTTAGGAATGTTATAAAGGTCAGTTTGACCTGTACTCCATGTATGCCATTCTCGTGCGAACAGTAATGGATTTATATTGTACATCTGATCTTCCAGTATCAGAGAGGAGTATTGAGAATTATGAATAATTATGAGATGAAGCTGAGGTTATCGTCAGCTAGGATTATCTGTATCAACTTGGAGAATGTATGCAGATCCATGCAAAACTTTAGTATGCTGAATTATATATTGAACTGTTGATGTCCATGACTCATGTAACGTACCTGTCATTTGTGGCGTCCAAATAAATGATGAAACGTCAAAGCAGTTCACCCTTTTTTATGACTTCACATGTCATACTTCATATGCTGTAACTCTGAACTACCTCATTCCAATATACACAGCAACAACAACAACAAAAACCAGATAAGACACCCTACATATTCAACTATAATATACCTGGTGTCGATAGGGGTGGTATTTTGACAGAGCTGAAGAGTTACCACGTACTAGGACTTACACTTGCAACGTCCATAGTAATCAGACAGTGTGGCCTTATCATCATCCAGAAGACAGCCCTAAATCCACCCTTATCACTCATATTAGTCCCATCTTGCGACATACTGAGGTAGCAGTATTATTATTTGCTCTCCTCACAGTCCTCAAAAGGGGGGGGGGGGGGAGAAACTGCACTGAACACTCGATGAATAGCAGACACTATATTTTCATGTATACGCTGACGACATTTGCTTTGACAAGTTATGTTGTTATTTTTTAAAAGAGATAGAGAGAGTGTCTGTGTGAGAGAGAGAAAGAGAGAGAAAGAGAGAGAGAGAGAGAGAGAGGATGTGTCCATTTTTTTCTCATGTAAGGACTCTTCCTTTTCTCCTTCGATGATCGCTCTGTGTGTGTGTGTGTTTACGTACACGATTTTTTTTCCTGATTATTGTTTTAGTCGATTAACTCGTGTACTCTTAAAAACTGTCAACTGCATAATTGTCAAGTGGTTTCCGGCACCTGAGGTAAACTCGTTTCAACTTTGGCTTGCTGAAGATTCTCATCTGCTACTGGGCTAAGGACAGTTGAATTTATATGTACAGCGAAATGCAGACAAGCTATAAAGTAAAGTACTCGTGTGTTACCGGGGCCTGAAAGGGGAGAAAATAGTAGTACCACTGTAACCTACCATGCATGTCCTAAAAAGCGACTAAGGAGGGTTAAACTTGGAGCCGGTTAACCCATCCTGTAGAAAAATTTAAGCCATAAGAAATTCAACAATAATGGAGATGTGTACTAAGGAAAATATAATTCAGGGAGAAGTGAACTGGAGACGGAAATGGAAGGAGTGAGCAAGATATGACAAGGCCTGGAACTGATGGCACAGGAGAGGCGAACTTGGCATGAGTTTGTTGAAGGTTTATGTTCCTTCGAGAAGTGAAGGTCAATGACGTTAAGTTAAGGTTAAAGGTATTTCCAACGCAGATACTGCCGTGGGAAAATGAAGAATTAAAGACATCACTAAAGTAAATCTCAGTTGTATGAGGTGGTTGACCCCGTTCCCTTCCTAATTGCCACTGCATTCCCTAACTCAAGAGCAGAGTCAGATACCTGTTTACAGCTGGGTATACTGAAGTCTGGCGCTTCTTGGTTCGAACCTGGAAACTTTGTCTCGAGAAGTAGCGCTCTAACCATTCAGTCCCTCAACCCTTAGGCAGACTAATGGATAATGAATTTCAGTCGGTCGGTCAGGCTATCTTGAAAGTTTAAACATCTTCGTATACTGGTTCAGATTGGATCTCGTCTGTTCTACTTACTTTTAGCCTATATGTTAGTGTTGGTTCTCTCGTATATTCTGTGACTGTAACGCAAAAACAGAAGTGAACTTTGCGGAAACGTGCGGGAATATTCGCAAGCCGAATAAGGCTGTTTCTTTATGCTGTCCATTATGTCACCAGTCATCTGATTGCCTACGAGTAAGTCACCCGCCAAAATTTTGAGGGAAATAATTATATTGATCTTCCTGCTGCATGCCCCGATGATGACACGAAATGTCCCTGAGGCCATTCCATTCATTTCCATTTTACTTCAGAAGTATGGAAATACTAAATCAGTGGCACGAAAGCACAAAAGCTTTATCTGTGTCGAGCAATGAGGTTTCATATGTGTATGTACATATATATATATATATATATATATATATATATATATATATATATATATATATATATATATATATATATATATATATATATATATATATATATATATGTAGACACTTATTCAGTACTGCCCTAACTGCGTTGTATAAATGGGAGAAAGTTCCAAATATTTAGTCACAGAAACAGGCTATAGAGTCAGGAGTATTTCTTAAAAAACAGCTCCCTCTATGAAGTATGTATTTTCAGACAAAAAAATTAACGTTGTTTCAACAGCAATTTTAGTCCCCCAGGCCACGTCGTAGAAAATATTGCAACGTCAAAACATTAACAGTGTCACACACGTGAGGTGGGTCCTAACACATTAATACTGTCATCCACGTGAGGCGGGCACCTGACACATTAAGGGGCGAAGCTACGCCGAATTTTGAGTAAAAACAGCACAAAAATGAAAATAGGGATTAGTCTACATTCAGATAACTGATATTCTCCTAATCTAAATCTGTGAAAATCATTTATCAGAAAACATTCTAAGTAGGTGTATTTTGATTTTGTAAAAAATATTTTCGAAAGAAAGTGTGTTTTTTCTATGAAGAAGATCATGATTTTCTCAGAACCTTGTTTTTTGTTACTAATGTTCTTATAACTTGCATAGTTTTTAGTCAATCAATATGAGATTTGACACAAATACTTTCCATTTCATATTAAAACCTTTATCAGATACGATTTTTGATATCTTATCAAAATTTTGATTTATTGCAAGTAATGTTGTAAAATCCTGAAAAACTGGTTATTATTTTTAGATACAAATTTTAAAGTTATATGTCTCAGAATCTACGTAAGTTTTCATTAATTCAATCAGACAAAAGTTTTAAAATGAAATGATAAACAGTCTGTTTAAATTTGATATTGATCGCTTAATAAAAATAATAAAAGCCGTAGCAAATTGAAATACAACAATAGAATCCAACATGGCCGCCGTTTCCATGACAACCAATTATGCAGTACCATCAAACTTTTCATTATACGTATCTACGAGTATGATTGATACAGATTAAATCTGTGCATTTTCAATGTAATCTTGTGATTAATATCGAAAATTGAATTTCACTGTAGCTTAATACTGTCACATGAGTCTGGCCTTTTGGCATATTAAGACTGTCATACGTGAGACAGCCCCCTTACACATTAGCACGATCACACGGGAGACGGGCCTCCTAACACATTAGCATTATCGTACGTGAGACGGGCCTCCTAACACATTAGCATTATCATACGTGAGACGGGCCTCCTAACACATTAACACTATCACACGTGAGGCTGGCCTCTAACTCCTTAACACTGTTACACGTGAGACGACCCCCTCAGACGTTAACACTGTCAGACGTGAGGCAGGCCCTCAAACATTAACATTGTCATACGTGAGGCGGGACCTTAACACAACACTATCACGCTTGAGACAACTCTGTTGTTGCTCCCTCCCCCCTTGTGCTAGAAACCTAGGCCACAGCACATACACTCTAGAAGTGGTACTTCCTGTATCACTTTATGTTGCGTGATCGGGGGTGGGTATCCACGCACAACTTTTCTTAGCGGCCCTTTAAAAGTTGCCCTAATCGTCATTCATTCATTACCCTACAGCTTCGACTGGAGCATAGCTCTTCAGCAAAGTTACACTAAGCCTCCCTGTTCTGAACATCCGTTCAAGCTCTTCCCACGCCCTCTTTACCCTTTCATGTCTGACTCCAACCCCCTTCTCCACGCCTTTTTAAATCTCCTTCTACGTCTCTCATTTTTTCATTCCCTAATATTAGGCCAGGGATCCACACTGGATACTTTAAAAAAAAAAGAGAGAATAAATTGGTATATGTCAGTTGTAAACGTCCAGAAAACGAGTCATGTTTTGCCACAAAACTTGCTGTGCATAGACAAACAGCGATCGAGAAGAGCAAAAGTGAACAACAGATCAATAAATTATCGGACACTTTAACTCTTGCATTCCCACGAGACTTATAGCGCCGCCACGATGTGGCAGAATACTCTCCAACTGTCTGTCTCGCACGTCCGTTCGTTTGAATATAGCCAGATTTCTTCGCATCTGCAATATAACATTATAGAAGTTCAAAATATTCGTCAGCCAGTATACAGATTATATATATATATATATATATATATATATATATATATATATATATATATATATATATATATATATATATATATATATATATAATATATATATATATATATATATTATATATATAGATATATATATATATATATATATATATATATATATATATATATATATATATATATATTCCGACCAAAAAACAACCAGGTGGAGAACGAACGAACGAACGAACTTTATTTTCGAAGGGTAAAGAATTGGGCGCGCAGGCCCGTCTAACATTCTGCCACCGTGGAGGCCGACATCCAAAGCATGAACTAGACTTGGGATATCGCATCGACCGAGCAAAATTGACGGAGTTTGTTGTTGCTGTATAAGACGCCACTTGGCGTGATGGTAAGTGATGATTGCCTTGTCAGTCTGCAGCTATAGATTCAAGAAGGAGAGATGGAGTTACTTTGATCGGATGGTACAGGACGGGAGGTCTTAACGTGTGTGTGTTTTTTTGTGTGAAGATCCATGATTCATAGACAACTGAAAGGCAAAGATGATGATGTACAAGTTAAAAAGTAGAGGTGGTTCCGTAGCAATTACTGCCGTAGGAGAATGAAGTGTTTGAGACTTCTCCTATTCTAGGATTCACATTTATGAGCTGAGTGAACAGTTCCCTCCTCGCTGCCTTTGTTTTCCCTAACTCAATAGCAGTCAGGTACCCATTTTTTAACGCTGCGTGGAATGAAGCGTACTTGACCTGGTTAAGAACACAGTAACTTTGTTTCGGGAAGCAATCGCTCTAACCATGAACCACTCTGTTACTCAGACGCTCCAATAAAATGTGCCAGCAGATATTACTTACTGTTGTTCATCATCATGTAGCATGTCCTTTGCAGAACGTCACTCTCATCACAGCCCGCCTGAAAGACTCTCGATCTCTAGCCAGCCCTCCTGCTTCCTCCAATGTCATGTTCAAGGTGTCTTCAATGTCCTGTGTCCACCGTCGTCTTGGTCGGCCCCTGCCTCGCCTTCCAGGTACCTGTCGTGAAATATTCTAATCCACATATATAAATTAAAACGTAAATGTAAAGCCTAACAAATAACTTCAATAAAAGGAAAGAAGAATGGTAAAGAACAGTGCTGTCATAATGACTGTACTCGAAATCCCCTTGTTTTCTACTTCTTCTGCCAATTGTAACGTTTCACGTTGATAGTAAAAGCCTACTGCATCATTACACGCTTGCTTCAATAAAACGTGTACTGCCTTTCTAAGAAAAACCTTGAGATACGCAAGCTGATTAATGACCTAAATTAATACTAGCATTAATTACACTACGTTACCATAAACGAACGGACAGATGGACCTAGGATAGAAAGAAGGGAGGGCTGATCGGAGGAACACATGCAACACTAAACATGCGTCGCGCGATACACAATTGCTGCCATCACGCGTGTAAGGCCACATGCACTAGCTTTTTTCAAATCGACAGTGATAAAAACACTACCCATACCAGAGTTAGGTTTTAAAATCCTGAAAAACGCTTATTAGGAAATATGACATTATACTGGTTTACGTTTGAAAACATTACAGTACCCAGACACCACATCGTTTTCGAAGTAAACAGGAGGTAGAAGAAAGTGCATATTTTGAACACAGCCACTTAGCTCCTTTAAATTTGTATATTTGGGTTCCTTAGGATTTGCTGACAAATAATATGTTAAACGTTACGCAAATAGTCTAGGAATTACCAAATTATAGCCAAAAGAAATAGTGAGGGATGTCAGACAACACCCAAATCAGAATCGCTCAGTGGCAGATTTTCACCCCACCATTGTACGGGAAATAGGCTGACATGTTACCTCCTATTTGATTGGCGGAAAATAAATGTAAGGCTAAACACGATTAGTCGGACTATAAATACTACTTCTTTGTTGTTAGGGGAAACGTGAGTAGGAGTACTTTTTTGAAAAGCTGTGTAAACATGGCATGATTGGTTAGACCTGCCAATATAGTCAATTAGAGGCGTCAGGTCAACACCACATTTGCAAATAAACTTACTACAGAATCAGTGCGTTGAGCACCAGTGCATATTTTGCTAAATAAAAGCCTGGGACATCGGCAGATCGAAATTGTGCTATATTCATTGCCGGTCAACGTAATTCTGTGTTATTTCCATGAATTGTGGGACTGTGGTCCTAAAGCTATTGAGCAGCACCTGGTCAGAGCTTTGCTGAATCCAGAGGCGGACAGCATACTCCTTGGTCCATATAGCAAACAGTGAGGTGTCTCCAGAACACAGGGGAGCAATCGAGCAGAGGAGTCTTTTCCTGCCGCCATCACGAAAGTTAAGCCTATGTGGCCAGCGGAGCTCAACATTATGTAACCCCATCTTAAACTGACATTGTATAAAAATAAGAGGGGAAATTAATTGTTTTAATGAACGGAACTGAGAACATCTCCAATACTAGTTCCAACAGAAATAAACACTTGAAGTCATGATGACAAATACCAACATAGCTTGAAAAAATAAAACCAGTATTACCTCATATTACTACTACACAACTGACACACATAGGATAAGATTAATAAAATATGTCACTACAAGATTCATATTGATAAATTCTGTACATATAACTTGTAATTAAAATTGATTGTGATTCCTGGTTCACTTTGTATTTGAATCAGGACACATATATATTAGTGACATTAATTAATACATATTGTTATTTGAAAATTTACCAGTGACTCATTTAAGATATCTTATAGAGTGTTATATGTATGTGAGTGTCACAGTGTTGTCAAGTGTGGTGGAATAAATTAAATTGTTTATCTGTCTGTTGTTGTTGTGACTTACACTTCATCATATACATACCCTAGACATTAACGTAGTCATCACAATATTCCAGAATAATTCTGACTGAGGCATAATGTGGTAGCAAGTAAGGTTATCTATAATACACTACTCTTATTAGATATAGATACCTTCACAGCTGATCTCAGTCAGTACACTAAGTCCCCTATAAATATTTATAACATCCCACTTCACCACATATATTGGGGTCTCGCTCTCGGGATTTTGAATCTTTCCCTATTAAAAATATTGGGGGGTAATTCACTTCAGGGAATATAAGAATTAAAAGGTATCCTTGGGTGGAATTAAATAAGGTTGAGCTCACGGTGCCTGTGTTGTCCTTAGATAATTATTGATAGATTGAATTGTATACATTTACCTGATAGACAATGGCGGACCTGGCCAAATTTCGATCTGCTGCGGTTCAGACTGCAAAAGAATTAGGATTAGATGGGCAAGTTATGGTTGCCTATGTCACTACGGAATGTGACAAATTTATTGAACGCGAAGAAAGAAGATTAGAAAAAGAGGCCGAAAGAAAGTTAGAGGCTGAGACTAAGAGGTTGCAGATTGAGGCTGAGGCTAAGAGGTTGCAGATTGAGGCTGACAAAGAGGCTAAAGCATTGGAAGCCGAGGAAAGAAGACAGGCTGCAGAAAGAGAAGAGAAGAAATTAGCTGCAGAAAGAGAAGAGAAGAAATTAGCTGCAGAAAGAGAAGACAAGAGATTAGCTGCAGAAAGGGAAGCAGAAGATAAGAGATTACAAAGGGAACATGAGTTACGACTAAGGGAGTTTGAGTTTCAAGGCCATGCTCCTGAAAATGGTGCCAGTCCCTTTGCCTCTGATGCCACTGCTAGTCAGGGAGCCTCAACCTCAGCTATGAATTTTCATTTAGATCATTTTGTTGAGAAAGACGATGATATTGAGAGCTATCTAAATAGATATGAACTATTAGCTACCACGTATGGGTTAGAGAGAGAAAGGTGGAGCTTAAAGTTATCTCAAGGACTTCGTGGGGCAGCTTATGAAGTTTTTGCAAAAATGAGCAGAGGTGATCAGGAAAATTATGACATGCTAAAGCAGGCTCTTTTGTTAAGATATGAAAAGAATGCAGAATTTTATAGGAAAAAATTTAGGAATGCTAAACTACTGTCAGGTGAAACCTATCACCAGTTCTCTGCACGAATAGAGACATACTTGGAGAAATGGACTTCTCTGGGGAAAACCCAAGATCTTAAGGAAATGGTCCTTATAGAGCAATTAAGAGAGTCCATGGCTCCAGACCTGAGAAAGTTTCTCATGGAACAAGGTGCAGAGAGGCTGGGTGAGTTGCTAAATGTTGCTGAAAGGTATCAAGCAGCTCAAGCAGAGGTAACAGGTAATAAAAAGAAACAGGTGGATAACTTTAGGGCACCACAGAACTTTAATAAATTTGATCCTAGAGATCAAAACAAAGGTAAGCACCAATTTGATAGGCCAAGGTATGACAATAAAAATAAAACCCCACAATTCGATGAAAGGAAATATGATGAAAGAAAATCTTTCAACCAAGGAAAAAGGTGGTGTAAAAATTGTCAGATGGACAATCATGACACTGACCGTTGCAGAAGGAAACCTGTGTATATGGCCACCCTTCAGGTCAGGTCGACCTCAAGACAGGAGGAGGATATTATGTTGGATACCACTCCAGAAGAGATGAGGAAGGCACAGGCTGGGGATAAAACACTCAAGCCTTGTTTCAGGAAATTGTCAACTTGTCATACAACTCCAGGCAAGGGAGATTTTTACATGAAAAACAAGTTGATGTATAGGAAGACTGGAGCTAGATCCAAAGGTCAGGGACAGCTGGTACTTCCTAAAAGATATAGGGCAGAATTAATAAGGAGCCTACATGTGAAACCAGATGGGGACCATGAGAAGATAGGTACCATCATTCAAAAGGTGGCTCACAATTATTATTGGCCCAAAGCAAGATGGGACATTGAGAATTTTGTAGAAAGGTGTAGCATAGCACATGAGGGAACACCCACAAGTGGGAACATGGATCAGGACCTGGACACGCCAGGGGCAAAATTAGGCCTGATAATAAAAAGAAAAATAAATTTGATAAAGTGGACCAAATGGAATGGGAAGCCCCTTTTCACGGACAAGCTTCACTTAACTGTTTTACAATGGCCACTATGCGGAGAGTGCAAAAAGATGTCTTACCCCAGGATAAGCCGAAAATCCCTCAATCGGACTTAAACAAACTGGAGGAAGAGGATGTAGAGAGGAAATCTCTCATCAAGAATTTTAAGTGGGGAGAAAGCCCCAAGAGAAAAATTGGTAGCGGTCGTTTTGTGAATGATAATTCTGGGAAGAAAAATCATCACTATAAAGCTTCGAGTGGAAGAGACCATACCGGTGCATGGACAAATAGGTCCACAAAATTAAAGGTCCATATGTAGCTTTGTTAAGAACGTGGACTGATGAAAAGGCAGAGGAAAACATTACATCTTCATACCAATATGTGAATGAGCTGACCACTCGTTTAAAAACTGGCTGGAAACTTGCCAATGAAAATTTGAAACAAGCCAGGAAGAAACATGCTGCCTATTATAACAGGAAGGCGAAAGACAGAGATTTGGCTGTGGGAGAGAAGGTACTGCTTCTTCTGCCCGGTAGTCAGAATAAGTTACAAATTGGATGGCAAGGTCCATATACAGTTCTAGAGAAGGTGTCTAGAACAAATTATAAGATAGATAAGAAGGGGAAAGAAAAAATCTAGCATGTGAATCTCCTGAAGAAATATTTGGAAAGAGAACATCAGGAAGAGACACACTTGTTGACCTTGTCCATCGCCATGGAGATGAAAAAGGAACCACTTTCATCATTTGAATATCCATTACACCCCTGTGAGACAGCAGCACAGGTGAAAATCAGTACACATTTAACGAAAACTCAGAAAGAGAGAGTGCAACAGGTTCTAAATAATCATGCAGAGGTGTTAACAGACCGACCAGGGCATACAAACTTATTGGAATATGATATGAAACTGATAGACCCCACACCTGTCTGTATGAAACCATATTCGATTCCTTTTGCTAAGGAGAAAGCTTTGAAGGAAGAGATAGACTATTTGTTGAAGGAAGGAATTATTTCACACAGTGAATCTTCGTATAGTTCCGGTGTTGTACTCTTAAGGAAGCCCTCTGGAGAACATAGACTCTGTATAGATTACAGGAGACTGAATGCTATTACAGAAGGACAGGTGGATCCATTGCCGGATACAAATCAGCTGTTTGCCAGGCTAAATAAAGCTAAATATTTCTCAAAAGTGGATCTGAGTAAAGGATACTATCAGATTCCAGTAAAACCTGAGATCAGACAAAATTGTTGGATGTAAACATTTCGGAGGAACGTAATGAATCCCTGAGTTGCCTCTTTGATTGAGGATATTCCGAATGTTTCATACAGGCTAATAAGAAGATTATGGGATCCACTACGAAAACTCTGCTATCACCAGGTATATGTTATCTCCTCATAACGTACATTTTGAGGAAAATCTAATGTTCTCTGGACATGTCATTGCGCAGACTCAGAGAAGAGAAATGGTGAATACGGGTTGTGAAGCAGCATTAAGACAAGCAGTCACACTTGCGGCTGTTCAGTAACATAACCGAAAAATATTATTGGTTGTAGAGGTCTGAGGCAGATTTCATGAGTAGTGCTTACTCTGAATGGACCCAACTACATAAAACCATGATAGCACAACAGCAGAGTAAAGTCAAGTTGACTTACATTTATCTATGTGTATATAGAATAAAGGACTGACATAAGATGTCTGTTTTAAGAGGGGAGATGTCGTGAAATATTCTAATCCACATATATAAATTAAAACGTAAATGTAAAGCCTAACAAATAACTTCAATAAAAGGAAAGAAGAATGGTAAAGAACAGTGCTGTCACAATGACTGTACTCGAAATCCCCTTGTTTTCTACTTCGTCTGCAAATTGTAACGTTTCACGTTGATAGTAAAAGCCTACTGCATCATTACACGCTTGCTTCAATAAAACGTGTACTGCCTTTCTAAGAAAAACCTTGAGATACGCAAGCTGATTAATGACCTAAATTAATACTAGCATTAATTACACTACGTTACCATAAACGAACGGACAGATGGACTTAGGATAGAAAGAAGGGAGGGCTGATCGGAGGAACACATGCAACACTAAACATGCGTCGCGCGATACACAATTGCTGCCATCACGCGTGTAAGGCCACATGCACTAGCTTTTTTCAAATCGACAGTGATAAAAACACTACCCATACCAGAGTTAGGTTTTAAAATCCTGAAAAACGCTTATTAGGAAATATGACATTATACTGGTTTACGTTTGAAAACATTACAGTACCCAGACACCACATCGTTTTCGAAGTAAACAGGAGGTAGAAGAAAGTGCATATTTTGAACGCAGCCACTTAGCTCCTTTAAATTTGTATATTTGGGTTCCTTAGGATTTGCTGACAAATAATATGTTAAACGTTACGAAAATAGTCTAGGAATTACCAAATTATAGCCAAAAGAAATAGTGAGGGATGTCAGACAACACCCAAATCAGAATCGCTCAGTGGCAGATTTTCACCCCACCATTGTACGGGAAATAGGCTGACATGTTACCTCCTATTTGATTGGCGGAAAATAAATGTAAGGCTAAACACGATTAGTCGGACTATAAATACTACTTCTTTGTTGTTAGGGGAAACGTGAGTAGGAGTACTTTTTTGAAAAGCTGTGTAAACATGGCATGATTGGTTAGACCTGCCAATATAGTCAATTAGATGCGTCAGGTCAACACCACATTTGCAAATAAACTTACTACAGAATCAGTGCGTTGAGCACCAGTGCATATTTTGCTAAATAAAAGCCTGGGACATCGGCAGATCGAAATTGTGCTATATTCATTGCCGGTCAACGTAATTCTGTGTTATTTCCATGAATTGTGGGACTGTGGTCCTAAAGCTATTGAGCAGTACCTGGTCAGAGCTTTGCTGAATCCAGAGGCGGACAGCATACTCCTTGGTCCATATAGCAAACAGTGAGGTGTCTCCAGAACACAGGGGAGCAATCGAGCAGAGGAGTCTTTTCCTGCCGCCATCACGAAAGTTAAGCCTATGTGGCCAGCGGAGCTCAACATTATGTAACCCCATCTTAAACTGACATTGTATAAAAATAAGAGGGGAAATTAATTGTTTTAATGAACGGAACTGAGAACATCTCCAATACTAGTTCCAACAGAAATAAACACTTGAAGTCATGATGACAAATACCAACATAGCTTGAAAAAACAACACCAGTATTACCTCATATTACCACTACACAACTGACACACATAGAATAAGATTAATAAAATAGTCACTACAAGATTCATATTGATAAATTCTGTACATATAACTTGTAATTAAAATTGATTGTGATTCCTGGTTCACTTTGTATTTGAATCAGGACACATATATATTAATGAAAAGTACTTAATACATATTGATATTTGAAAATTTACCAGTGACTCATTTGAGATAGTCTTATAGAATGGTACATGTGTGTGAGTGTCACAGTGTTGTCACGTGTGGTGGAATAAATTAAATTGTTTATCTGTCTGTTGTTGTTGTGACTTACACTTCATCATATACATACCCTAGACATTCAACGTAGTCATCACTATATTCCAGAATAATTCTGACTGAGGTATAAATATGTGGTAGCAAGTAAGGTCATCTGTAATACACTACCCCTTATTAGATACAGATACCTTCACAGCTGATCTCAGTCAGTACACTAAGTCCCCTATAAATATTTATAAAATCCCACTTTACCACAGTACCATACCCTCCATCGCTGCTCTCTCTAAGCCACTATGGCGTTTAATGTGGCCAAAATATTTCAGTTTCCGGGACATGATATTGTTTATGAGCCAGTTTTCCTCGATGTTCAGGTCGTGTAGGATGTCTGTTGTTAAGATATTGAATTAAGACAGGGCTTCTTAACCCGTCGTCCACGGACAGTGGCGTAACTAAAACGTAAGGGGCCTCTGGCACAAATTAAATGGGCATTTCCTTATATAATGAGTTCAACAACCATATAAGTATATGCCAAAAGTGTATTTTAAAATGTTTACGTCTTTTTAAAAAATTACTTTTTGTAATTAAAAAAAAAAGTACTGAATATTTTTTTTTCAAACTTAACGTAAATAATCAATCAATTTGTGACATTATCTACTTGAGTCTCTTTCGGCCACGTCTTCCCATTGTCTCTCGGTGCTGGAACTCCCGGGAAATGTCCGGTGAACCCAGGGTGGGGGGTCCCGGCATGGATTCTAGGAGGTACATGTACAGAATATAAAATTTAAAACTTGTAATCATGCTTCATGTACAATTTTTCTAAGAAATGGCCCATAGCCTTCAGAGGACAATCAAAGTGGTAGATGGCACACAAAAACCTTCAAAGGCCCTGAACTAATGTGAATAATTAGATTAATAAATCAGTTAGGATCGACAGAAATAATATTTCTTGTGACAGAGAGAAAAATGTTGTTGGTTACGAGTGACCAGGATGTGTGTAGTTCGTAAAGCATTGCGTTTGCAGAACAGCTCACTTCAAAAGAGAACGTGATTTGTGGGTATCGAGAGATGATAGGGAACGTGGGATTTTCTTTTTAAGCGTGAAATAGTTGGATTTTTCTTTCCTTAGTCTTTTTCTGTTTCCTCGTTGTTCTCTCTCACATAAGCACATCTATCTTTCTTATAAAGCTGATAGTATAATTAGATCAGTATAATCAGTATAATTAAATCAGTATAATCAGTATAATTAAATACTGTGAATGTGAGTATGCTGTTATTTTAGTTTTACAACTTTGCATTACTTGATATTACTTTGTAAAATGATTGTGAAAATAAATTAATTCAGTATAAAAGATCAGAGAAACGTAGGGCAGAATGTTAGACGGGCCTGCGTGTCCAATTCTCAACCATTTGAAAATAAAGTTTGCTCGTTCGTTCAATCTATCAAATCACCTCCTCCCCCAATCCGGGAACTAATGGTAGATCGCGAACGACCGGTTACCGACCTCCCGGTCTAGACCTTTGAGAGATGGTAGAACATTCGTGACGTAGATTCACAATAGACAGCAGAAAACGCTGTAGGAGTAAACAGCATGAACATTTATGGTCAGGTTTGTACGGCAGTTCTTCTTCAGTGATGATCATCATCTTTACTCCCTGAGCTCCCCGTTGAGCACGTGATGTTAACCACTGTACGCCAAGCCTTTGTGTCCTGTCATATCCGTTCAAAGTCTTTCTATGCTTCTTTAACCCCCTTCATTTTTACGTATAAGTCCATTTTCAGTGTGTTCTTCCTCTATTTCTTTTACTCTGTAGATTCCAACACAAGGATTGCCTTGTTATATTATCAGCTAGTTGTCTCATTATATGTCCGAGCCACCGTCAGCGTCTTCTCTTCGCATGTTATCCCATGGGCATTTGTCTGGTTTGTTCCATCTGTTTCTCGTTGGGCATATAGTTCTTCCATTTTAATCCTTCTTTTCTGCCCTGGCACCGGTTTATGAAAGTCTGTAATTCTTCAATCAATCAATCAATCAATACTCTTTAGCTCCCCAAGAAGCATAGGCCTTCAACAAACACATAGCAAGCCCTCCTGTCACATGCCATCCGCTCAAGTTTTTTGCATGTTTTCCTCATAATTTTCATTTCTGTATCTAGTTCTCTTCTCCATGTGTTTTTGGTCTACCTCTACCTCTCTTTCCCTGGGGATTCCAGAACAAGGACTGCCTTGTAATGCTATCAACAGGTTTCCTCAGTGTGTGTCATATCCATCGTCAGCGTCTTCTTCTCATATCTTGTTGCACTAGCACTTGTCTGGTTCTTGTCATCAGTTCCACATTGGTGACTTTGTCATACCATTTTAATTCTTCTATTCTGACCTAGCACCCACTTATGAAAGTCTGTAGCTTTTTGGTTGTTGTTTTTGTCGTTCTCCATGTTTCAGAGCCATACAATAGGACTGACTTGACATTTGAGTTGAAGATTCTTATTTTCTTGTTGGGCTTTATTTCTCTTGGTCTACATAAGTTTCCCATTGCGATGAACGTTTTTGCTTTTTGTATTCTTAGTTTGATATCATTGTCTGTCCCTCAAAATGTGTCTATATTGCTGCCAAGATATATATACAATTCTACGTCTTGTAGTGGTGTTTTTTCATGTTCAACCTTGTTATCATTTATTGCATTTATTCTCATAATCTTTGTCTTTTCCATATGCATTTTCAGGCCCACTTGTTATGACCTCTCATCGATTATTTTCATTTTGTCTTGCATCTGATTATGGTTATGGGACAGAAGAGCCAAGTCATCTGCAAAATCTAAATTATCGAGCTGTTTAGTCAGGTTCCACTGGATTCCATTTATGTTGTGTGATGTCGATGTTTTCATAAACCAATCTATTGCTAGTAAGAAAAGAAATGGAGACAAGAGGCATCCCTGTCGCACTCCAATCGGTAACTTCTTGGTTGTCGTTTTTATTTTTCTCCAAGTTTTAGAGGCATACCATACGACTGCCTTAACTTTTGAATTTAAGATTCTGACTTTTATGTTCGGCTTGATCTCTTTAGACGTCTTAAATAATGAAATCGTATCTTATACATTGTCATGGGAAATGCTTTTCTCCAAGTGTACACAGTTTAAAAACCGTTGCTTATTGTATCTTCATACCGAGGTTGGAGGTCATGTCCTTGACTTCTTCATTTTTGTCATGTCTGTCTCCAGTTCTCTTCTCCTTTGGTCTCCCTATGCCACTTTTACCCTGGCAATTCCAGAACAAGGACTGCCGTGGAAAACTGTCAGTATGTTTCTTCAGTGTCCTATCCATCGCCACCGTCTTCTTCTCATTTCTTGTGGCGCTGACACGTTTCTGGATCGTGTCATCAGTTCCATGTTTGTGTCTTATTTTTACCCTAATTTTATTATGTGAATTTGTGCGCCCATCCGTCTCTTTCGCTCTTGATCCATCTTTCTCTCTCTCTCTCTCTCTCTCTCTCTCTCTCTCTCTCTCTCTCTCTCTCTCTCTCTCTCTAAGTTTATCAGTCTTCTGTCTGTATGTCTATTTTCACTTGTGTCTCTGTGTATGCGTGTTTGTCTCTCTGTCTGCGTGTGCCTGTAATTATCCATCAGTGTGAATATTCTAAAGAAACTTAGAATTTTTACATTCTATTTAAATCTTTTGTTTTTTAATTCTTGTCCTATTTTCGCCTCATCCTATCATAATGACTTATTCTTCGCTCCCTCCAAGTTCTCTTTCCGCTTGATTGCACGTGCTCAGAAATCTCAAAGAAACGTTTTTTAAAACATAAAATTAATCTCTACGACATCTCCCTCTGCACAGCCAGGTTTTACCAAGTTATTTCGCAGACCACGTCAATTTCTGCCCCAATCTTGTTTTTTCATCCATTTATCCCATTCGTGTAATCTTCTTGTCACGTGTAGGGATTATTTTGCTCCAAATGACCACCTGGCAAGAAAAACCCCCAAATTACGTAAAGTGATCGAATAAAAGGAAGCCTTCTTACATGTGTCAAACACACGCTTTTAAACATTGAAACTTATTCTAATCTGGGGCATACAAACTGGGAATCTTTTTGATTCAGAAGGATATGTATGGGAATGTTTCGTGTGCATAGCGAAATTTCCTTAATGACTTTATGCGTCTGATTCTAAGTTATTGTTTTCCAAATAAATGACGCCCTGCAGTATCTTCATCGCACCAATAATTGCTTTATTTTGTCCACAAATCACGTTCGACAATCTGCCAGTTTTAAGGGTATAATAAGGCGCCCTTCCAGGAAAGGAAGAGCCAAGACTGGATAACACCAGAAACGCTAAAGACCATAGCGAAGAGAAAAGAAATGAAAAGAAAGAAAACAGAAGCTAAGTCTCCCAGGTTAAAGGCAATATATAGTGAACAGTACAGTCAGCTGGACAAGGAAGTAAAACGTCAAACCCGTGCTAACAAAAGGAAATTTCTGGATGACCTTGCAAGACAGGAAGAGGCAGCACTGAGAAATGAACAAAGCAAAGTTTATAAAATAACTAAAACTATCAGTGGAAAACGAGGTGCAAACAACATAACGTTAGTAAGAGACAAGCAAGAAAATCTCATCACCACAGCACAGGGGCAGGAAACAAGATGGGAAGAGCACTTCAGAGAAACACTGAATAAGGAACCACTAGAGACTCAGCTGAATGTTCCTGGGGCTGAAAGTAACTTAGACGTAAATACAGACATCCCACGAAAAGAAGAAATCATCACAGCTATCAAAGAATTAAAAAATGGAAAAGCGCCTGGTCACGACAGTCTAAATGCTGAGTTATTCAAGACAGACCTGAACTAGCTACAGAACTATTAGAACCACTATTTGCACAAGTCTGGGAAACTGAGACAACACCAACAGAGTGGAGTCAAGGAATAATTGTCAAATTGACCAAGAAGGGCGACCTTGCAGACTGCAACAACTGGAGAGGAATTACTCTCCTCTCAGTTCCCAGCAAAATACTAGGCAGGATAATCATCCAGAGAATTTCAAAACCAGTTGACCATAAACTGAGGAAAGAACAAGCGGGTTTTGGATAGAACAGAAGATGTGCAGATCATATATTCACCCTCAGGAACATTACAGAGCAGTGCTCAGAATGGCAGAGACAGTTATACATTAACTTTGTTGATTTTGAAAAGGCTTTCGACAGCATACACAGCTTATGGAAAATACTGAGGGCTTATGGAATTCCCAGTTGTATTGTTTCCATCATAAAAAGCCTCTATTCTAACTTTACATGCAGTGTTGGATTAAATAATGTAACTTTCCTAGTGAAAACTGGAGTACGACAGGGATGCCCCTTATCAACAACATTATTTTTGACAGCCATAGATTGGGTGATGCGCCAGACAACAGAGGGCAGTCCAAGAGGAATTAGATGGACAACGTTTTCTACACTGAAAGACCTGGAATATGCAGATGACATTGCACTACTCGCGCATTCACATCAACACATCCAAGAAAAAACCGATAGACTGAATAAGTATGGCCAGCAGGTTGGCCTGAACATGAATCTGAAGAAGACAAAGGTCATGACACTAAATGTGGGCAGTCCTGAGCCAAAAACAGTAAGGAACCAGAAGTTAGAACAGACAGACACATTTACTTTCCTAGGTTGCATAGTAACACCTGACGGCGAAACAAGCAAGGACATTAACAACAAAATGAATAAAGCGAGAACAGCCTTTGCTAGTCTCAACAACATTTGGAAGTCTTCCCAGTAAAGCACAAACACCAAATTTACACTATATGAGAGCTGTGTACTTTCTGTGCTTCTCTATGGTGTGGAATGCTGGACAGTAACAGTGAAGGAAATGTCGAAACTGTCCTCCTTCCACACAATCTGCCTAAGGAAAATTCTCCGAATCTTTTGGCCAAATACCATCAGCAACCAAGAACTACTTATTCGGAGTAATCAGGAGGACATGCACACCATCATAGCTGGCGGAAGCTGAAGTTGGGTTGGCCACGTCCTCAGAAGGGACCCTGATACCATCACAAGAACAGCTATGCTATGGACCCCCGAGGGAAAGCGAAAGAGAGGCCGACCAAAAACAACCTGGCGGAGGACTGTGGAAGCCGAGATGCAAAGAATGAACCAGAGTTGGGGCACTGTACGAAGAATGGCTACCGACCGAGCAAAGTGGAATCAATTTGTTGCTGCCCTATAAGACGCCTCCAGTCGTGATGGCCACTGACTGCTTTGACGGTTGGCGGTTATGGATCAAAAAAGAAGAAGAATAAGTCGCCCGGAAGGCTTCAAGTTTACCCACGTTTATAGACAATAAAGGAACACGAACATTTACGGACACGAAAATAAGAAACAACACAAGCGTAACTTGAGGAGCACTGAAACACTTTGGGAGTGACATCTCCAGACAGAAAAGACATTTCATATCGAGATAGAAATTATTTATCTCATTACTAAGAAATGAGAAAACACTGATGGAGTTGTCCGTGTGTAATGAAGATGGTTCTCAAAACCAAACCAAACCAATTACTAAGAGAATCAAATCATTACAACGGTTTGTTCTTCTGCGTTTACTTACAGGCGTCAACTTAAATATGTTTAAAGAAAGCAGTGATCATCTTGAGGTTGTTGGTATCTGTAATAAAGTTTTCCTAAGCTTATCACCGTGTACCTTTTTCAGCATCATTCTTAGTTTATTTCTTTTCCGTTTTTGCTCTTTCATCATCGTTTAAAGTTATCTTTCCTAATCAAGGCTTTTACTTAACTTGAAGCACACCTTTGATATTTCCCAACCTTATTTTATCTTGTGGAACACACCTGGCTCGGTAGACAAGTTATTGTTTGGCGCAGGAGACGGCCGGCTGGGCAATAGAAAGAATGCGTTCGAGGGCGTTATCGCCTGTTTAAACAAAGCAAGTGTCGTCGCGTTCGGATGCAATAGGGCCAGCCGCTGACGGTCGTAATCAAATACTCGTGACACGCACAGACATGTTCGTTGCCAGATGGTAGACTGTGATAACGGCTAAGAAACTTAGATGTCGAGTACCTGGCGAGACATGGAGCCGCGGTAGCATAGTGGTTAGTGCACTGGCTTCCTAGCGCAGTGGTCTATGGTTCAATCCCCAGATGAGGCGGGAATATTTTTAGGCCACAAACGGCTCCTGGGTCGACCCAGCCCCGAATGGGTACCAGAGCAACTCTGGGAAAGTTAAGGCGTCCGGCGTGATGCCGACCACATCACCCATCGTGTGCCGAAGGTCAAGATAATATGAGCCTAACACCATATTCTCAATATGCCTCAATGGGCGGGTAACGCGTTCCTTTACCTTTTCCTTTTACCTTACCTGGCGAGATAATGAATGAATAGATTAATGGAAAACCACAAGCGGGCAATACGATAAAGAAACAAAAGAGAGCGACGATATGTCACGACAGAAGGTTTGGTGACCAGGGGCGGACAATTTCAATAGCGAGCTGCCAATCCAAAACCACAATCTGTCTCGTAACCAAACACCCAGCATTAAGAAAAATTAATTATATATTTATTTTTAATTTACTAACCTCCTTTTCCCTTCGCAAATCCCTTAAGAACACTATATAAAATTAATTCCACACATATGAATTATATATCCGACAGGAATGAAATTAGAGTACAGGCTAGGAGTTGGTTATGCTCTGGGAAACTCTATGCTCTATGTGTGTTGGAAAATCCGTACTGACTTCTAGCAAACGTGTCGTTATATTTCAGGTGGCCAATATGTGAGAAGTCGTGGACTGTGACCTACGGTTTAGCCCTCTAATCCAGTAACTAGGCGTCCACCTTGCCCTGCTACATCGGCATACTTGCGTGCAATTTAAGTGCACGTCAATCTCTAAAAGTGGGTGGGCTCTCGTAATCAACTCGTTTTTACTTTCTGAGTATGTGTCGTAAATGTTTATTTGAGGATAGGTCTTAGAAATACTGGTCCCGTTAGAGTGAAAAATGACGGTGAAGGCTCTGTGAAAGAAAGGTTTAGAAATAGGTAGTAGATTCACAAAAGTGCTGGAAGAGTAAGGACAGTCTAAGTAAATCTGGAAAAGTCTCCTCCGATTTGCCTATCTTACAACAATCTATATTTTATTTTGATAGACTCCTACACTCTCCTGGCTAAACAATTATTTGCCAGTTACCAGACACTCACGTACACACCAATTTGGTGCTTCAAACACACAGACGCTACGTGAATACAAACTATGGTAAACAAATATGGGTAATTTGTGCTTGGGCCTTCCAACACAGTAAGAAAATTTTTATGAGGTTTATTTATCATTTAAATCAAAATCACAACAGGTATTATGTTACAGGCAATACTCATAGTACAAAAAATACAAATACCAAGGGGGGGGGGGATGTTTGACTGGTAGTATCCAATATGCCCTTCCCGCTTGTAATAGACAAAGGAAGAAAAAAAACCCAGTCCAAAAGACAGGTGGGTTACACTAGATATGGGTGGAAAAAAAGAAACCCTATTGTTCTCAAAATGTTTTCCCTTTACTAAACAGATTTAAGGGAGGGGAAATAAACGAAGTTAAGAAATCCCCCTTTAGGAACAATACAAGGAATACAAAAAAAGTTAGTTACCAGGTAAAGCAAATAAAAATGTTTGCAAATAATGCTCCTTCATTCATGCACGCTCGTGATGGCCAACACACAATTTCTCACACACACTTACCGATCGTGGAATCTGGCACTCCATAGAAAAATTACACATACCTTGTACAGTAGTAAGTGTTCAATAACTGAATACTGTTCTTCGTTTCTAGCTCCAGATTTTAACGGGTTTAGGCTCTTAGCATCAATTACCGAGAATCGCTGGAAGGTGAAGCCTAAATGTACTTCTGTTTTGTTAGGAAAAAAGTTCTATGGGATGGTACGGTCACAGATACAGGGGTGCGGATGGTGTGGTCACTTTGACTTCGCCGCTGATAGTAAAACTTCTTAAGTGAGGTAGGTTTTTCTTCGGGGTTTAAAAATCCAGTGAGAAAAATTATCAACTGTCAGTGTTCAGGAAAACATCTACTCTCTTTCCCAGAAGAGCAGGAATAATAATATAAATATAGCTCTGGCAATGTTCTTCTCCAGTTAATCTTTATAGACTTTAATTGGTTTGATGAGTATTATTGAAATGTACTTGGGTTTGCTTTCTTTCTGATAAATTCAGGCAGCGGGATCCCAAAACAAAGATCGCCACAAGATAAATTTACAAATGTTTCATCAAATGTTCTGGAGGTTAAGAACTGAGTCTGGAGGACTCTATATAATTTATTGCTGGGACGCAAAGGTTGTATGATCATTCTATAGGAAAAGATAGAAAAACATGTAATCATACTGCGAAAATCCAATAATATTCTAACGCACGATAAAGTTACCGTTATGACTGTTATATATACTCGCGTATTCAATTAGATATTTAAGAAAACGCTTCGCGAGTCTAATGGTTAAAACACGCATATATATATATATATTATATATATATATATATATATATATATATATATATAATATATATATATATATATATATATATATATATATATATATATATATATATATAACTTAACTGAGTTAATTAGTTATAAATTCCTTCGCGAATTTAAAAGTTAATTTAAGCATTTCAGCATCTACAGTGTATTATCTTTGGAAATAATGTAATAGATATATCATTAAATTTACCACTGGAACTTTTGAGATGGGTTTAATTTAATAGATTTAAATTAACACAAAATCCAGTGAAATAAAAATGAATGAACTAGACCACTGATAACTAGAAACTAATATATATTATACCGTTTAGCACAGAAAAGAATTCACTCCAATATAGCCAACACTTCATATGAAATCTCGCAGGATTCAACTATACGCTAGTGAATTTTAAAATCTCTGGCAAACGAATGATAACTTGCCTTCTTCAGTGGTCTCTATTTATATGAAATGGAATGAAAGATCGAGGGGGCATGTTAGAATTTTACACTTTTTAAGAACTCAGGGAAAATTCGAGATTCTACGCCGCCTCGTCCCCGTGATTATTCAATTCTCTGGCCGTTTCGTCTTTCCCGTTTGTTCCGTCTTTCGAGCGATTCCAGCGCTCTCCTCTGGTTCACACTGTTGTGTTACCTAGCAGCAGGAAACTTCATCGTCCATTCTGAGATCGTCATTGTCTCAGATCGTGTGCCGCTTCCTTCGTTTGATTTAGGCAACGCCTTTAAGGCAGGTACGAAAGAAAGGTGTAGCGAAATGCTTGCTTATGATCGCTCTAGAGGTTTCAGTAGGCGTGGCTTTACCTCCCCTTTAGACAAAGCAATGTCCAGAATGCACAGAAGATAAACTGTCTACATATTAATTAGCAAACGTGTTGAAAATCCACG
Source organism: Oreohelix idahoensis (assembly GCA_024509875.1). Lineage (NCBI taxonomy): Eukaryota > Metazoa > Mollusca > Gastropoda > Stylommatophora > Oreohelicidae > Oreohelix > Oreohelix idahoensis. The sequence goes on along the minus strand of JAMPIV010010869.1, from coordinate 387,037 downwards.
TGGAAATGCTGCATAGTAATGAGCCCAGGTGGTGTTCCACGTTTTCTATAATGCATGCTAATGAGCCCATGTGGAAGAATTCCCGTTGACGATAAAATTACAACAATATTCAGGGGTACTGATGTTATATCGAGGGTTCTACCATATCATCTAACAATTCAGGGCCAGCTGAGTTTCATCGTCACACGTCACAATCGTCCCCTCTTTTGAGACCTGAAAACCTCTTTTCATGTTTGATTTATGACAATGAAGCTACCCTGATCGGTAGCTTTTGGATGATTGATATCTTCGATTTCCTCCTCTTCCTCCGTAGTCCAGTTTCTACTCATGAAATCAGCCCCGACATTCTGTCTTCCCGGAATGTATTCCACTTTGAAAGAGTACACGCTTAAAAGCAAAGCCCAACGCATGATCCTGGCGTTAAATTCCTTTTTTGCGCCAAGAAAAGCTAACGGAGCGTGGTCTGTTTGCACCGTAAAAGATGTCCCGTAAAGAAACTCATGATGACGTCTTATCCCGTCAATCAGTGCCAGACATTTTCTTTCAACTGTGCTGTAGTTACGTTAAGCCGTTTTTAATTTCCGACTGCCATAAGCAACTGGGAATAGCATATTCGGGTCACTGTCCTCGGTTTGCAGCAGTGTTGACCCGATGCCCTGACATGACGCGTCGACCCGCAATACAAAAGGTTTCTTGCGGTCAGGTAACCTCAAAATGGAGTATGCAGAAAGCTGTCCTTTTAAAGTGCTGTACGCGTGTTCGCACTTTTTATCCCAGATAACCTTATCAGGACGACCTTTCTTTGTGAGGTCCGTCAGAGGTGCCGTGAGTCCGTTGAAGTTCTGGATGTATTTTTGATAATATGCACATAGTGATAAAAAGGACCGAGTGTCTTTCTTCGTTCGGGGCCTTTTAGCTGCAACTATTTTCTCCACGTTCTTCTTAACAGGCCAACTGCAGCCGTGAGAAATAGTATGCCCCAGGAAGTCTAGCTTTTCAAACCCGATGAGACATTTGCTAGGTCTGGCTGTGAGACCAGTTTCCTGTAGTCTCCTGAGGAGCATAGCAACCGTAGCAATATGTTCGTCGTAGGTCTCCGATGCAATTAATATGTTATCCATGAAATTATGGATATGAGGACTTTGCAAAGGTTCTAGAAGCTTCCTCATCATCCTGGTGAACACTCCTGGTGCGTTATGCAATCCGAACGGCATCACGTTAAATGTGTAATGTCCTTCACTAGTGCTGAAAGCTAACAAAGTTTTAACTTCCTCCTTGACTGGTATTTGATAATAACCTTTACTGAGGTCAACCTTGGAGAAAATTCTTGCTTTGCTAAGCTTGGTGAACAACTCAGAAACAGTCTGGAGAGGTTCGAGCTGGAATTCCGTTACAGCGTTTAGCAACCGGTAATCTATACACAGCCGAACTTCTTTGTTGGGCTTCTGCAACAGCACTACATTCGAACTGTAACGACATGTCGACTCACTGATAATTCCTGCCTGACGCAGCTTGTCTGTTTCTCCGCGAAGTGCATCGGCTTTAGCGTACGGAATGGGGTAAACTCTGGTTCGAACAGGGGTCTCGTTTGTTAATTTCATATCAAATTCGATGAGATTTGTTAGACCAGGTACATCCGTTAAGACTGCACTGTACTGTTTTAGTAGCGCCCTGGTTTCTGTTTGTTGTTCTTGTGAGAGATTGTCGCCGAACTTGACATCTTTAAAGGATTCTGTGGGTTGCAATGGGTACTCCATGCAACCATCATCATCTTCCTCGTCTTCCGTTGCTATGGCGACCGCCAGGAGATGCTCGGAGGACGGCACTGGTCTTTTCAAATATTTCTTTAGCAGATTTATGTGAAAGACCTTCTCCTTTTCTTTAATGGAGATCTTGTAATTGGTGCGTGAGATCTTTTTAAGGACGGTAAACGGCCCTTGCCATCTGATGCGAAGTTTATTGCTTCCGGTTGGAAGTAGCAACAAAACTTTCTCCCCTGGTTGTAGTTCTCTCTCTTTTGCAGCTTTATTGTATCTTTTAGCATGTTTTGCGCGGGCTTTTTTAAGGTTGGTTGTAGCTAGATCCCATCCTAGCTTTAGCCTTTCCTTGAGCTCAGATACATATTTGCTTGCAGAGACGACTGTCTCATCAGCCTTTTGTTCTGTCAGGGACCGAAGTAAGGCTTCTAGTGACCCCCTAATCGGTCTGCCAAATAAAAGTGTAGCTGGCGCGAATCCCGTAGACGCTTGGGGAACCTCTCTGTAGGCGAATAAGGCAGCAGATATATATATAGATCCCAGTCTTCCGGTTTCTCCTGACCCAGCTTACGTAACATCATGGTGAGGCTGCCGTTAAAACGTTCCACGAGCCCATTTCCGGCCGGATGGTAGGGACATGTGTGGATATGTTTGGCCCTCAAGATCTTAAAGATCTCCTCCATTAACAGGCTACGGAATTGGGATCCATTATCCGTCAAAACTTGTTGAGGGAATCCTAGCCGTGTAAAAATTTGCACGAGGGCTTCTGCGACATGCTTGGAATCCGTGCATGTTAGCGGTATAGCTTCGGCCCACATTGTGCAAGTGTCGACTAAGTTCATGATGAACCTGTTCCTTCTTTTGGTCCTTTCCAGGGGTCCAATGATGTCGACAGCAACCCGTTCAAATGGAGTCCCTACTATTGGCATTTGCCCCACAGGTACTGGGGGTGTCAAGTGCTTGGGTGCTACACGTTGGCACTGGGCGCAGGATTTCACGTACCTGATGATCTCAGAGTTCATTCCTGGCCACCAATAGTGGGTTTTTATTCGCTGAATAGTGGCGTTTTATCCCATATGTCCGCTAAAGGGAAGAGAGTGCCCCATTTCTAAGATCTGGCTTCTGTACTGCGTCGGTACTAGGAGCTGGTTATTCCCTGTATCAGGGTCGCCCGTTCTACGATACAATACGCCATCCTTCGAAAAGATGTCTCCGTGGTGTCTGGGGTCCTTAGCCATGGGCAGTTTTCTAAAGCAGGGCTCCAGAGTAGGGTCCTTTTGTTGCGCCTCCTTCAGTTCATTCAGCAACAAATTTGGCGCAGGCTCCCTCTCCTTCTTGGTTTGCCCTCTTGTGGTTACCGCTGCTACAATCGGCTCCTTAGGTCTCCCAACAAACACATATCTACATCCCAGGATAACTGGGTAGATAGGATCATCCATTATAGCCGCTTTAATAACACCTCTGACAAAATCAGAGTGTATTTCTACCAGTGCGATAGGAAGCGTCCTGGGTGCATCACTCTTGAAAACTCCACATAGTTTGACGGTTTCCTCTGTCTCCTGACCGGGTTTGACTAGGTGTCTTTCGACAATACAATCAAAAGATAAGCCCGTGTCAAAGAGACAAGTAGTTGAGGTACCATTCAAAATTACAGTTCCTCGCGTTGAGGGTCTGTCCCCCTCAGGTTGAGAATCACTGACATTGACTCTTCCTTGCGACGCTGTATGCAAGCATCCGATGCGGTTTGGCCCGGTGTGCTTGCCCTGATCCGACGTCCCTGCTGTAGGGGTCTTTCCCTTGCCTTGACCTTGGTGGCCGCGCTGCCACGTAGGCTTGGTGGGTTGATCAGAATTGTTGCTTGGGGGATATCGGGTTTTGTAGAATTTCGATTTTTCTTGGGGAGGTCTCTGGGTATTATTTTCTCATTGGTTATAATGCTGAGAGGAATTAGAAGAATAGGATGACTGCTCTAGATTTTGTTTTCGAGATGGCTCATCTGTGGGTTTACGTTTTGTGCTAGGAAGTTCGGCCATTGCGTTTGTATAGCGTTCTGCCTTATTGAGGATGTCTTCAAGCTTGACTGCGCCCTGTTCAGCCAAAAATCTACGGGTTTCGTTTGACAAAGTTGACTTTATCTGTTCCACAAGAACAAGTTCAAGAAGTCCCTCAAATGTAAGAGGTAATTCAGATAATTCAAGGCACTTTGTCATATAGCCCGTGAGACGTGAAGAGAACTGGGGAAATGTTTCCGTGCTCTCTTTTCGGCTGTTTCTGAACATTTGCAGAAATTTTCGGGCGGTCATCTCAAACCGCTCTAGCAAGGCCTTCTTCAGCATGTCGTAATCATGTTGGTTGGTTCCCAGCTTTATATACACGTCATAAGCATTACCTTTCAACGCAGTTGAGAGTTTAAGACTCCATCGGGAACTCTCTAACCCGTACAGATTTGCCAGCCTCTCGAATTTTTCTAGGAAGGTGTCAATTTTCTCATTGGGGGCTGGGAAAAGACTCTAAAGCAAAAGACATCGCAGTTAATTGGGCAGATTGAGTGCCGGAGAGATCAGTTGATTGAGACTGGGGTGAAGACGGCTCTCCATTATTGGAAGTAGAAGCGCCCCAACTCTCTAAAGCCTTAAGCGCCATTTCGTGCTGTCTCTCCTTGTCTCTCTCCTCACGTTGTCTCTACTTCTCTCTTTCCCTGCGGGCTTCCATCTCTGCCTCAATTTTTTGTGTTCCAATTGACGATCTTCCGCTTCTTTCCTCTCTGCTCTATCCTGTGCTTCCTTCCTGTCTGCTCTCTCTTTCTCTTCTCAGCCTTCTTTCTTTCTTGCTCCACGTCATATCTTTCAAGTTCCCTGTTGACAAACAGGTTCGCGGCATCTCCCTCTAATCCTATCTCCCTCGCCTCCAGTCTCAACATGGATCTCAACTGAACCCTTTCTGTCATGTTAAAGAACTGGATGCTACTAAGACGAGAGAATAAGAAGAAGAACAGAAGGAGGGAAAAAACTCAAAGTTGCTACGAGAAAAAACACAAAATATAAGTTATTTGTGATACCTCCTACCTTGTTAGTGCACTGGCTTCCTAGCGCAGTGGTCTATGGTTCGATCCCCTGATGAGGCGGAAAATTTTTAGGCCACAAACGGCTCCTGGGTCGACCCAGCCCCGAATGGGTACCAGAGCTACTCTGGGAAGGTTAAGGCGGCCGGCGTGATGCCGACCACATCACCCCTCGTGTGCCGACGGTCAAGATAATATGGGCCTAACACCATATTCCAAATATGCCTCAATGGGCATGTAACGGGTTCCTTTACCTCTTTGCCTCCTACCTTGTAATGTGCTAACTTATCGCTGCTATTATCTGTCAATTAAGACTCTTAATGCCGGCGACTATGCCACGTTAAATGGTAAGTCAAACACTAGAAAAAAATCTACTTTTACTAACAGTAGAGAAAAATTTATATTAAAAATAATTTAAAGGAAAACAAAAAAAAATTTTCCCCCCAAAAATTTTGATTCTCCGACAACAAAACTCCGCCCGCCGAAGTCAGTTTTGAGAAGAGACGCTGTTAACTAGACTTAAAAAATCAGAACAAGGCGTCTTTAGCTTAGCTCAACTCTTGTAACTTCAAAAAACCTTTGTGACTGTAAAACAATCACGCGATCCCAGCAATCTTATAAAAAAAATTTTCAATTTTCTCTGCAGAGAATAATTAAAATAACAAATATTTTTGTTTATCTGTAATTTCCTGCTGCTGTGGAAAGAAAACCACCTGTAAATATGTTGTGTGGACGACCCAAATACTAAAGGCATTGTCTAGGGGGTGTAAATTATTTTTATTCTTTCCCTATCTCACAAAGACAGATCACTCACACTCTATCTAGTTAGACCCAGACTTAAGATCAGACTCAAAAATCCCGGAGAGCGACCCATTTATTGTCGTAAATGTTTATTTGAGGAAAGGTCTTAGAAATAGTGGTCCCGTTAGAGTGAAAAATGATGGTGAAGGCTCTGTGAAAGAAAGGTTTAGAAATAGGTAGTAGATTCACAAAAGTGGTGGAAGAGTAAGGACAGTCTAAGTAAATCTGGAAAAGTCTCCTCCGATTTGCCTATCTTAAGACAATCTATATTTTATTTTGATAGACTCCTACATTCTCCTAGCTAAACAATTATTTGCCAGTTACCAGACACTCACGTACACACCAATTTGGTGCTTCAAACACACAGACGCTACGTGAATACAAACTATGGTAAACAAATATGGGTAATTTGGGCTTGGGCCTTCCAACATAGTAAGAAAATTTTTATGAGGTTTATTTATCATTTAAATCAAAGTCACAACAGATATTATGTTACAGGCAATACTCATAGTACCAAAAAAAAAACAAATACCAAAGGGGGGGGGGGGGGGGGGGGGGTTGTCTGGTATCCAATATGCCCTTCCCGCTTGTAATAGACAAAGAAAGAAAAAAAAACCAGTCCAAAAGACAGGTGGGTTACAGTACTAGATATGGGTGGAAAAAAGAAACCCTATTGTTCTCAAAATGTTTTCCCTTTACTAAACAGATTTAAGGGAGGGGAAATAAACGAAGTTAAGAAATCCCCCTTTAGGAACAATACAAGGAATACAAAAAAAAGGTAGTTACCAGGTAAAGCAAATAAAAATATTTGCAAATAATGCTCCTTCATTCATGCACGCTCGTGATGGCCAACACACAATTTCTCACACACACTTACCGATCGTGGAATCTGGCACTCCATAGAAAAATTACACATACCTTGTACAGTAGTAAGTGTTCAATAACTGAATACTGTTCTTCGTTTCCAGCCCCAGATATTAACGGGTTTAAGCCCTTAGCATCAATTTCCCGAGAATCGCTGGAAGGTGAAGCCTAAATGTACTTCTGTTTTGTTAGGAAAAAGTTCTATGGGATGGTACGGTCACAGATACAGGGGTGCGGATGGTGTGGTCTCTTTGACGTCGCCGCTGATAGTAAAACTTCTTAAGCGTGATGACACAACTGACAAGTGAGGTAGGTTTTTCTTCGGGGTTTAAAAATCCAGTGAGAAAAATTATCAACTGTCAGTGTTCAGGAAAACATCTACTCTCTTTCCCAGTAGAGCAGGAATAATAATATAAATATAGCTCTGGCAATGTTCTTCTTCAGTTAATCTTTATAGACTGTAATTGGTTTGATGAGTATTATTGAAATGTACTTGGGTTTGCTTTCTTTCTGATAAATTCAGGCAGCGGGATCCCAAAACAAAGATCGCCACAAGATTAAATTTACAAATGTTTCATCAAATGTTCTGGAGGTTAAGAACTGAGTCTGGAGGACTCTATATAATTTATTGCTGGGACGCAAAGGTTGTATGATCATTCTATAGGAAAAGATAGAAAAACATGTAATCATACTGCAAAATCCAATAATATTCTAACGCGCAATAAATTTACCGTTATGACTATTATACATACTCGAGTATTCAATTAGATATTTAAGAAAACGTTTCGCGAGTCTAATGGTTAAAACACGCATATATATATATATATATATATATATATATATATATATATATATATATATATATATATATATATATATATATATATATATATATATATATATATATATATATATATATATATATATATATATATATATATATATATATATATATATATATATATATATATATATATATATATATATATATATATATATATATATATATATATATATAGAACTTAACTGAATTAATTAGTTATAAATTCCTTCGCGACATTAAAAGTTAATTTAAGCATGTCAGCATCTGTTATCTTTGGAAATAATGTAATAGATATATCATTAAATTTACAACTGGAACTTTTGAGATGGGTTTAATTTACTTACTTAGTCGTTCCCCTTCTACCGTGAGGTGTAGAGGTTTGGAAGAGAGAGCGCCAGACCATTCTATCAGCTGTCTTCTTCCTGGCCTGGTTCCATTCTAGTCCTCGGTCCTTCAAAGATTGTCTAATGTTGTCCTCCCAGCGGACTCTGGGTCGTCCTGGAGGTCTGGATCCCTGGCTCTTTGTTTCCCATGCTTGTCGTGGTAGCCGATCTTCTCCCATTCTGCAGACATGGCCAAACCATCTTAGTTGGGACTGTTCTATTTGGGTCTGCAGCGGATGGGATTTTAGGCCTTGACGGATCGTCTGGTTGCGGACCATATCTCTTCTTGTTACTTCAACCACTTTCCTCAGATACCTCATTTCTGAGGTTTGGATCTGGCTTTTGTGGGTTGTAGTCATTGCCCACGACTCGCATCCATATGTCAAGACTGGGACATAGGTGGAGCGGTATACATACCAAGCTTCGTCTGTTTAATTCAAATGTTATCTCAGTGTTAACATACGGCTGTGAGAGTTGGAAAATAACAAAATCATTGGAGAACAAGCTGAATACATTCGAGAACAAATGTCTTAGAAAACTCATGAACATCAGTTGGAAAGAATTCAAGACTAATCGACAAATAAGAGAAGACTCTAGGCAGAAATATGTCTCCGACTATATAAGAAAAGACGATGGTCATATATCGGTCATGTCCTACGAATGCAAAACAACAGAATACCACTACAGGCGCTCACTTGGGTTCCTGAGGGTAAGCGGAAAAAAGGAAGACCAAAAGAAACACTCAGAAGAACAATAATAAGAGAAGGAAGAACGTTGGGCCTAAATAATGTGCAAGAGCTAAGAGGCGTGGCGTCACAACGAACAACCTGGAGAGCACTGGTTTCTGCCTTATGCGCCGTGTTTGGCGCTTAAAGAATTTATTATTATTATTATTATACAGCCATCTTCGTTTTCTTACCAACCTCTTTCTTGCTGAGGAATCCACGATTTATGGCCTGAAAAAGTCTCCCAGCCGCTGCTTTTCGAGTGGCCAACTCTTCTTTGATGCCTCCCTTTCGGTCTATAATAGCTCCGAGATATTTAAAGTGGTCGACCTGCTCCAGGACCTGTTCTCCCAACTTAATCTGATGTTTTCTTTCTTCTCGTGATATCACCATGGATTTTGTTTTAGAGCTGCTTATGACCATCCCTCTCTTCTCCAGCTCTTCCTTCCAGACTTGCAGGTTGGATTGGAGATGTGCCTCTGATTTAGCAATCAGGGCAACATCATCAGCAAATGCCAGCTCCGAAATATAGACCTGTCTCATCTTCCAGTACCCCACTGAATACTTTCTTGTTCTCTCCTTACATGCCTTGATGACATCGTCCATAAGGAGTATGAAGAGGTAAGGTGATAGGATATCACCTTGTCTTACACCAGTGGTGGTCCTGAACTCTTCTGACTTATGGTTTGCTGTCCTCACATAATTTCTGCAAGACTTGTAGAAGCTCTGTATAGCATGAATCAGAGGTGCTGGAATATTCTTCCTTGCCAAACAGTCCCAAAGTTTGCTCCAGGGGACCCTGTCAAACGCCTTTTCCAGATCTATGAAACAAAGATGGATCTCACTCTTATACTCAAGGGCCTTTTCACTCAGCTGTCTGAGTGTGAAGATTAGGTCTTGAGTACTTCGGTTTGCTCGGAATCCGCACTGGACCTCATCCAATTGTGGCTCAGCTAGGCGTCGGAGTCTCTGCTCTAGGATTCTAGAGTAGATTTTACCAGGGACACTGAGAAGGGATATGCCTCTATGGTTTCCACATTGTCGATTGTCACCCTTTTTGAAAATTGGTGTTATGATGGCAATCTCCCAATCCTTTGGTATGGTCTTGTTGCACCATGCTGCCTGTAGGACCTTTAAGAGTAATAGGTCGCCTGATGCTCCCATGTACTTAACCATTTCTGGTGTTATACCATCATGCCCTGCTGCTTTGCCCATCTTGATTTTCTCTAGTGCTGCCCTCAGTTCTTCCATCTTTATGTCATCTTCACCATCATTGGTTTTCTCTTCTGTGCTAGTGGTTATCATTTCTGATGCTTCACCATGCTCACCATCCAGGAGTTCTGAGAAATATTCTTTCCATCTTTCCATTACTTCCTTCGGGGCAGTAAGCAATTTGCCTTGCTTGTCCTTTATAAATTTGAGAGGGCATTGTTTTTCTTTCCTCATGTTCTTTAGGGTCTTATAGAACAATTTCTGGTTTTCTTGTGCATCTTTTTCTAGCTTTTCTCCAAATTCTTCCCAGGACTTCTGTTTTGCTGCTAGCACTTTGTTCTTTGCTTCTGTTCTGAGTGTCACATATTCTCTATATTTTTCCATTTGTCCTGTTGTGTTTTTAGCTCCTAAGTATTGTTTCCATGCCATTTTCTTCTCTCTTATTTTCTTTTGACTTCCTCTGTCCACCAAGGTGTCCTCTTTCTCTGGTTCCCAAGTCGGACTTCACCGCATGCTTCTGCAGCAGCTGTCTTTATGATATCCTTGAATTTATTCCAGAGGGTTTCCAAGTCATCAGGTCGTTCTTCTGTGTTGCTCACTGCTGTAGCAATAAGCCCCTGATATCTGGTCTTAATTTCTGGCTCTCTCAGCTTGTAGGTCCTAATGCTCATTTCTCCTGCTCGTTTACTTGGTTTCTTGCGTGATGTTGGGCAGTTCCTAGGCTGAGCAACTCTTTCAGTTGTTCGTTTGATTGTTAGCAGGTAGTGATCACTTCCAATCTCTGGCCCCCTCCAGACTCTTGCATCTCGGACATATCTGAATGAGCTTCTCCGAACAATGGCATAGTCGATCACTGACTTCTCATTCTTGGTTGGTTCACATCTAGTGTATGCATGTATGCGCTTATGGGGGAACTTTGTGTTTGTAATGATCAGATTCTGCTCACTGCAGAATCTAAGGAGTCGCTTTCCATTGTCATTGAGAGTATCTTCTCCATATCTTCCGATAACTCCACCCCATCTAGCATGGTCATTTCCAACTCTGGCATTAAAATCTCCGAGCATAATAACTTCATCTAGGCAGTCATCCACTGTCCTTTGAAGCAGCTCGAAGAATTCCTCCTTGACCTCTGCTCTCTCATCCTCATTTGGCCCATACACTATGACCAGGTTGACTATGGTTTCTCCTTCTTTTAGTTTTACAACCATAATGCGCTCCGAGACAAAGTTCCATCCCTTGATACTATCTTTTGGTTTTGGGCCACAATGCAACCCACGCCCCCTTTAGCTCTTTCAGATATGGGTACACCACTGTAGAGCAACGTGTTGCCATCGAGATCCATGACTCCTTGTCCTTTTTTCTTCGTTTCCGTTATAGCCAGGATTTCTAGTTTTGCTTTCCTCATCTCTTCCACCAGCTCCTCTTCCTTCCCATTTATACTTCTTGTGTTCCAAGTTCCATAAGTCGTAGTCCGTAGTCCGTTCCAGTTCGTCGCCTTTAGAATCAGTCCAGTTTTCTCTCTTGTAGTTCGCGTAATCATGATTTAAAGCAAACAGGTGATTGGCCTGTTGTGCCTTTGCATGGTGGAGGGGCTGCCTCCTTACGGCCTCCATGCAGGCCGCCCTCCTCCTTTTTCATCCGGGCTTGGGACCGGCATAGGCGGAGTTGGGTTTAATTTAATAGATTTAAATTAACACAAAATCCAGTGAAATAAAAATGAATGAACTAGACCACTGATCACTAGAAACTAATATATATTATACCGTTTAGCACAGAAAAGAATTCACTTCAATATAGCCAACACTTCATATGAAATCTCGCAGGATTCAACTATACGCTAGTGAATTTTAAAATCTCTGGCAAACGAATGATAACTTGCCTTCTTCAGTGGTCTCTATTTATATGAAATGGAATGAAAGATCGAGGGGGCATGTTAGAATTTTACACTTTTTAAGAACTCAGGGAAAATTCGAGATTCTACGCCGCCTCGTCCCCGTGATTATTCAATTCTCTGGCCGCTTCGTCTTTCCCGTTTGTTCCGTCTTTCGAGCGATTCCAGCGCTCTCCTCTGGTTCATACTGCCGTGTTACCTAGCAGCAGGAAACTTCATCGTCCGTTCTGATATCGTCATTGTCTCAGATCGTGTGCCGCTTCCTTCGTTTGATTTAGGCAACGCCTTTAAGGCAGGTACGAAAGAAAGGTGTAGCGAAATGCTTGCTTATGATCGCTCTAGATGTTTCAGTAGGCGTGGCTTTACCTCCCCTTTAGACAAAGCAATGTCCAGAATGCACAGAAGATAAACTGTCTACATATTAATTAGCAAACGTGTTGAAAATCCACGTGGAAATGCTGCATAGTAATGAGCCCAGGTGGTGTTCCACGTTTTCTATAATGCATGCTAATGAGCCCAGGTGGAAGAATTCCCGTTGACGATAAAATTACAACAATATTCAGGGGTACTGATGTTATATCGAGGGTTCTACCATATCATCTAACAATTCAGGGCCAGCTGAGTTTCATCGTCACACGTCACAGTATGTTAATGATAATTCTTTAAAGTTGATAGTCTTCACACGTCTGCATTGCCACTAGTTCTTTTTAAGGTTCATACCTTAGGGCTTCATCTAGCTAGCGCAAGTTTCCCCAGAGTTGTCGACATCAATCCTCAAGAGTCGATGTTGACAGCCAGGAGGTCGATAAAATCCCCGATAGTCGATCAGGATCGATTAAACTTTGAGATATACATAAATCATCTCGGAAAAATTCATGGAAGACATTCAAGTTCGTTTCGAGAACCTGGAGAAAATACATGTACAGGAATGGATTGTTATTCCATTTAATGTAGTAATAAAAAAATTCATTGAATCTCCCTACAAGATGAACTCATTAATATGTATGTGGATTTCGAAGTGAAATCATTGTTCAAAAAATAAACAGCCTTTGTGAAATCTGGAGCAATGTAAATACTGCTAGCAAAATAAAAATCCCTAAGCTCTGTGCAGATGCTGGGCCATTTCTACTTCAAATCTCAAGTTTGTACATTCTTGAACCACGCAAATGAAGTTTTACCAAAGCACAGAAATAGACGGGACCTGGAAGAGCATGGTAATTTACAACTAAAACTCACTAATCTGCAACCATACAGCAATGCCCCTCTTTATGCTCATAAGCCACATCCTGCCCATTAATGAGTTTAACCAGTTCAATAAAAAGGTAATGTTAATTAACTGTGCCTCTATAAACAGTTCCTATTTTTCCTTTTGACGGAGGTTGATTAAGGATCAAGGATTCCATGGAAGGGTCAAGACTCAAACAGTTTGGGAACCCCTGTGCTAGCAGATAGATACCATTAGTCATTTTCAGGGCTTAGTATTATCAACGCTGCAAATGCTAACAGTAAGATGATAAGAAAATCTATACAGAGCGACACACCAGGAGGTAATCTGATCATCAGAAGTGTCCGCCCCATCGATCAAGTGTATCGGCCCCTTAATCTCCTTTACACTTAACATTAACATATCACACACCAACAGTAACACTAGCACATCACACACCAACTGTAGCACTAACACATCACACACATACTGTAACACTAACACATCACACACAGGCAGTAATACTAACATATCACACACCAACACTAACACGAACACATCAACAGTATCACTAACATATCACACACCGACAGTAACACTAACGCATAACACCAACAGTAATACTAACACCTCACACACCAACAGTAACACTAGCACATCACACACCAACAGTAACATTAACAAATCACATACCACCAGTAACACTTATACATCACATACCACCAGTAACACTAACACATCACAAACCACCAGTAACACTAACACATCACAAACCACCAGTAACACTAACACATCAGACACCAACAGTAACACTAACATATCGCACACCAACAGTAACACTAACTTCTCATACACCAACAGTAACATTAACACATCACATACCAACTGCGGCACTAACACATCACACACCAACTGTAACACTATCACATCACACACCAGCAGTAAAACTAACATATCACACGCCAACACTAACACGAACACATCAACAGTAACACTAACATATCACACACCAAGAGTCAGTAACAGTAACACTAACACATTGCACCCGAACAGTAACACTAACACATCACACACCAACAGTAACACTAGCACATTACAAATCAACAGTAACACCAACACATCACATACCAACAGTAACACTAACACATTACACCCCAAAAGTAATACTAACACATCACACACCAACAGTAATACTAACACACCAACAGTAACACTAACACATCACACAAACCGTAACACTAACATATCACACAACATCATTAACACTAACATATCACACACCAACAGTAATACTAACACATCACACACCAACAGTAACACTACCACATCACACACAAACTGTAACACTAACCCATCACACACCAACAGCAACACTAACACATCACTCATCAACAGTAACACTAACACATCACTCATCAACAGTAATACTAACACATCACACATCAACAGTAACACTAACACATCACACACCGGCAGTAAAACTAACATTTTAAACACATAAGGAAGGGAAACCCGAGGTCTGTAAACAGTAAATAAATTAAGGTATGTTTTCAGACACTCGTAAGAAATAAAGAAGTAGAACACTAGACAACAGAAAAACAACAGACGTGAGTGGCTTACCCAGGACTCGAACCCAGGACCTTCCGTGCGACAACACCGCATAGTTATGCAAGCGAATCACACTATCCTTCCTGCCATCTAGGCATCACCAAAAATGATGCTTCGATGACGGGTCATTAGTGCAACCCGCAAGACATAACACCGGAAATTTAACATGGGCAGTCTAGCCTATAAATGACGCAATCACTTCTGTTGTTCCCCTATTATACAGTATAGGTCAGACTACACAAGACAAAGACCTTAATACTGTGTCTAGTAAATGATAGAAGACTAGCAACAGGAAGTCCAGCACAATAAAATGAATACACCTACAGTAACATTAACTCATCACATTCCAGCAGTAAAACTAACATATCAAACAACAACAGTAACACTAACACATCACACACCAACAGTAACACTAACATATCATACAATAACAGTAACACTAACACATCACACACCAACAGTAACACTAACATATCACACAACAACAGTAACACTAACACATCACACACCAACAGTAACACTAACATATCACACAACAACAGTAACACTAACACATCCCACAACAACAGTAACTCTAACATATCAAACAACAACAGTAACACTAACACATCACACAACAACAGTAACACTAACACATCACACACCAACAGTAACGCTAACATATCACACAACAACAGTAACACTAACACTTCACACACCAACAGTAACACTAACACATCACACACCAACAGTAACACTAACATATAACACAACAACAGTAACACTAACACATCACACAACAACAGTAACTCTAACATATCAAACAACAGCAGTAACACTAACACATCACACAACAACAGTAACACACATCACACACCAACAGTAACGCTAACACATCACACACCAACAGTAACGCTAACACTTCACACACCAACAGTAACACTAACACGTCACACAGCAAGAGTAACACTAACACATCACACATCAACAGTAACACTAACACATCAAACAACAACAGTATCACTAACACGTCAAACAACAACAGTAACACTAACACATCACACGCCAACAGTAACACTAACACATCACACACCAACAGTAACACTAACACATCACACACCAACAGTAACACTAACACATCACACACCAACAGTAACACTAACACATCACACAACAACAGTAACACTAACACATCACACAACAACAGTAACACTAACACATCACACACCAACAGTAACACTAACACATCAAACACCAACAGTAACACTAACATATCACACAACAACAGTAACACATCAAACAACAACAGTAACACTAACACATCAAACAACAACAGTAACACTAACACATCACACACCAATAGTAACATCAAGACATGACACACCAACAGTAACACTAACACATCACACACCAATAGTAACACTAAGATATCACACACCAACAGTAACACTAACACATCAAACAACAACAGTAACACTAACACATTAAACAACAACAGTAACACTAATACATCAAACAACAACAGTAACACTAACACATCAAACAACAACAGTAACACTAACACATCAAACAACAACAGTAACACTAACACATCAAACAACAACAGTAACACTAACACATCAAACAACAACAGTAACACTAACCCTCAAAGAAAAATAATTTTTCAAGGAGTTTATAGCTTGCAGTCAAAAATTTAACATCAAATTGACAAAAAGCGTGGGGCGCTGATTCTGCATGAAATTAACTTCTGCTTTATACTTCATTAGACACTTATGGATAAAATATATGATAAGCGCTTAAGCGCCCCACGCTTTTTGTCAATGTGATGTTACATTTTTTAACTGCAAGCTATAAACTCCTTGAAAAATTATTTTTGGGTTTTTAATGCATTAAAAACGTGTAAAATATTTTTTTTTTAATTTTCTTTTATTGGCTATATCTCTGCGTCAGTTTGTTGCTCCAAGTGGAGATAATCGGTACTCTGACATCGGCTTCGGTTAGTAGTTCCAAGTGGAGATAATTAGTCCTCTGACAAGCAACTTAATTGATGATATCCCATCAGCTGCAATGTCAAACAGCTTGATTCACTCCCTTGTTCCCAGCGTTCTGAGTCTGTTACTGCGAGTGATTTTAAAACAAAAACCAAACAAAAAACTCAAGTTGGTGCATTCTTGCGTGTCTGGGTTGTTGCGGTTTTTTGTGTGTTTGGTTTTTTTCAATTGAAATTCGAAACTTTGACAGCTCCATTACGAGAGAGAGAAAGGGGGGGAGAAAGAGACAGAGAAAGTGAGATGCAGAGAGAGAGAGAAAGAGAGAGAGGACGAACGAGCGAACGAACTTTATTTTCAAAGGGTTGAGAATTGGGCATGCAGAGAGAGAGAGAGAGAGAGAGAGAGAGAGGACGAACGAGCGAACGAACTTTATTTTCAAAGGGTTGAGAATTGGGCACGCAGAGAGAGAGAGAGAGAGAGAGAGAGAGAGAGAGAGAGAGAGAGAGAGAGAGGACGAACGAGCGAACGAACTTTATTTTCAAAGGGTTGAGAATTGGGCACGCAGAGAGAGAGAGAGAGAGAGAGAGAGAGAGAGAGAGAGAGAGAGAGAGAGAGGGATATCAGCCGTATTCCAGACAATAAGCAGACATTAAGTTAATCTTGACAAACTTGAGAACACAGACACCAAAACTGTCAACTCCACAAGAAGAACAAGCTGGCAGCATGACCTTCTCCAACCTAGTTGAGGGAGAAACTGAATGGTGGAGAGAGATACCTGAGACGAAATGCCAGCTTTAAAAGAGAGATATATGTGGATATTTGAGAGCGAACGAAGAAAAAAAAAAGAAGAAATATAATTAATCTTAGATCAAATGGATACAGTTCCCCACGACATAACGTTGTGAACAGGGATTTTCAGCTCTGACAAACATCAAAGACCAGAAAAGAGAAAAGCTTATTTGTGTTGATGAGGAGATGAGAGTTTGTCTAAAATAAGACCTAATATAAATAAAATTACTCAACACAAAGACAAGCTCCTATCTCTCATTGAATTTGTATATTTTGTTAATGAATCATGTTTTTATGTAGCTGTATTATTTTATACTTTCTGGATGTCTCATTATCATATATTAAAGTAGTTGTGTTCTAGATTATGAATAACACACAGCTATGAGTTATTTTTTGTTTGTTTATGAAGGAATTAAAAATTCGGTGAGGCGCGAGAAAGTTTTCATACCGAAAGTGTGGCCCAGAGAAAAAAGTTTGGGAACCACTGAATTAGGCCGTATGTTCAAAACGTTCCCTCTAATTTTTAATGACCTTTGTGGGCAAAATACTTCAAATCGAGCAATTTGCTTTCCAAGTGACAACCACTTGTACACTTTAAATTGAGTTATGTATTTTTTAATAGACGACAGCACTTGTGCATGATTATTATATTTTTTTAATTTAATATTTTGTGCTCGCAGTTCAATTTCCAATGTGTTCTGATTTTATAACCTTGGTCCGTGCGCAGTCTCGAACAGTTTAGAGGGAACAATGACATCCAAGTATAAAGACCAACGGCAGAAACAATGCATCATTATCTGGGGTCATTCTCACGACACCAACACAACTATGGAATATAGGACCCGAGAACCACCCAGACAATTTTAAAGACGTAATCACTAATATAACTTTCCTATCAGCAAGTATAGACCAAATAAAGACCGAAATACTTGTGTCCAGTAATGTGTAATGGAAGACGAACAACACGAAATAGACTTGTAGGTTAAAGTCACTGATGGGTAAACTCTTAAATAAATAATGAAGGAAAAGTAAGCCCTGTGAGTAATAAATAAATAAATATAGGTATTTAACAGGCACTCACTGGACAGAACAGAGGACAGCAGACAACAGGAAAGAAATATTGTAGAAATAAGTTTGGGTGCAAAGACGGTGGTTAACTGGCCATCTCGACCCAATAGACCGGGATAACGCGTCTCATTTCTAAGGAACCGTCTTTTAACTCGAATTAAACATTGTCGATACGAATTAAGCCTCCGTCGGCTGTCTGAGACCAAAACTCATACCCTTGTTTGTCAGTCTACCGGGTGATTCCAGCGGAAAATGCTTGCCTTGGTAGTTAGCAGTCCTTTTCATGACTGGCCCTTATCAGGGCTTCGTCATAATAACTGACAGACACCAATCTTCCTATTCAGTTCTTAGTGCAGGGTTTCTTAACCTGTGGTCCACTCGCCCCTTAGGGGTCATTGAATTGGTTCTAGAGTGTGCATGTGCATAACCTAAAGTTTAAAATGTAAAGTTTTTTTTCTTCAAAATTATGATTTTATGTATATGCTCCCAAAGAAAGGGTCCATAGCTTTCATCGAACATTCAAATTGATCCATAACTTTTTTCGGACATTCAAATGGGTCCATAGACTTCATCTGACAATCAAAGGGGACCTTGGTACTAAAAAGGTGAAGAATCCCAGCGTAGAGTTTACAAAAATTGCACTAGAGGTTAGACTGAGTTCTCTTTGTATTGCTTATTGCACTTTGTTTATAACCAAAGGACTATGTCTAGGTTTAAAGACGCGTGTCTCGCCACAAGAAGGCAAATTTTTACAAGAGAAAGCAACATTTAGCTTACTGGAATGTCAAGAAAAGACGGTGTCAGTACAAAGCAGAATCCTACGAGTAAATGCAGTTAGATCAACTTCTTCGATTCTTTCCTTTATGCAGCATGAGGTCACGTGCAGCATGAGGTCACGTGCAGCATACCGTTGCATCTTTCATGTACGAAGACTGCTCCAATGCCCTGATCTGCTTTTATTGTGGTGGTTTCTGTAGCAAATATATTTGGTGGGGTTACCAGTCTCATGCACAACCGCACCCCAATCGCCTCGTACGACATGCTAGATGCGAGCAGTGGTCTTAGTCTTTCTGTGAGTCCCTGGGAACTGTCTCTTGTCTCTTGTCTCTTTTGTACTCATTAGGGAGCATGGAGATACCACTAACATTTGATCCCCTTTGCAGCAGTGATTTCTGAGACAATTTGGTTTACTTGATGAGGTTTCCAACCTCATGTGCAACCTCATATTGGACGCCTTCTACGACATGCATGAGGGTGTAGTAGTTCTAGTCTTTCTGCGTCCAGTCAGAGTCGCCTAAGAACTTACTACTTCCATAACTGGGTCGTCCAACTGTTTTATTTTCTTATCTGTTTTTTCTTGCAGCAAATAAAATACGTAACACACTTTAACTTTTTATAGTCTTACTACTTACTTAGTCGTTCCTCTTCTACCTTGAGGTGTAGAGGTTTGTAAGAGAGAGCGCCATACTATTCTATCGGCTGTCTTCCTCCTGACTTGGTTCCATTCTAGTCCTCGGTCCTTCTAAGACCGCATAATGTTGTCCTCCCAGCGGACCCTGGGTCGTCCTAGAGGTCTGGATCCCTGGCTCTCAGCTTCCCGCGTCTGCCGTGGTAGCCGATCTTCTCCCAATCGGCAGACATGGCCAAATCATCTCAGTTGGGAACCATCTCAGTTTTTAAAGTCAATAAGACGAAAAGACAAATTAAAAAAAAAACGGGTAGTTTCTCTAGCACTTTGTGGTACATAATGAAGTTGCCAGCCATCTGCATGTTATATTAGTCTCTGTCGTACCGAAAGGTTTGGAAGTTATTTATGGTCCCGTCTGAGTAGAGTGGATGGTGATAAGTACGTGAGAAATAAAGTTGTGAGAAGTAGATTTCACGAGTGAATAGTTTAAGGAGAAGATCTGTCTCTAGAATGAGTAATTTTTCTAGTCCAGCCTATCTATACGACTATAATTTAGTACAAGACAATCTTTCCCTCCCCATACATACATACATACATACATATATATACAAGGAGATTGACATAAGTCTTGGGCCTGAACATGAAGGACATGTCACAGAGAGCTGAAATTTTGTATAGTGTTTATTCCTTTTCAATATAGCCACCGTCTGAATTGACCCACTTCTGCCATCTCTGCTTGACCTTGAAAAGACCTTGGGAGTAGAACACCCTATTTTTCAAACTAAACCAGTCATCACATGCCAGTATAACCTCTTGATCGCTGTCAAAATAATTTCCTCTTAGCTGTTTTTTAAGATTTGGGAATAGAAAAAAGTCTGATGGAGCCAAATCTGGAGAATATGGTGGGTGTGGAAGAATTTCAATATTCAAATCGTTGGCTGCTAGCTGCACAAGCCGTGCTTTGTGAGAGAGCGCGTTGTCTTGAAGCAAAGGAAGATTTTGAGTGCGCATTATCCCTCGTTTCCTGGTCACAACCTTTCTTAGTTTTGTGAGATCTGCATAGTACTGTCCATTAACTGTGTTGCCACGAGGCAGATAATCTTTCAAAAGGACACCTTTGCCGTCCCAAAAAACAGTCAGCATCACTTTTCCTGCAGATTTCTGCGCCCTCGGCTTGACAGGTGTTGGGGAGCCCGGGGTTTTCCATTGCATGCTGGCAATTTTGGATTCAGGGTCATAATGGTGTACCAAAGTCTCATCTACTGTCACCATGGTCTCCAAAAAATTTTTTGACTAACACTTTTTGAGCAACTGTTGACAGCAATTTACCCTCGTTTGCTTCTGTTCACGTGTCAACAGTCGCGGAACCCAGAGTGCACACACTTTTCTCATGTTCAGTCTGTTGTGTAAAATTCTATAAACTGTTCTTTCATTTAGTTTTACTCTACTAGCTATCTCCACAATTGTCATTTTTCGATCCTGGTCAATGATTTTCTTCACTCTTGTTGCATTTTCATCATTGCACTCTGAGGCTGGTCTACCAGATCTTGGCAGATCAGCAACATTTGAGCGGCCGCACTTAAACTGTTGACATCATTTTTTTTACCGAAGTATATGAAGGACAAGAATCACGAAACACTGGTTCCATCTCCCTGTGTATTTCTATAGGTGTTTTTCCCTGAAACATCAGAAATTTTATCACAGTTCTG
Source organism: Oreohelix idahoensis (assembly GCA_024509875.1). Lineage (NCBI taxonomy): Eukaryota > Metazoa > Mollusca > Gastropoda > Stylommatophora > Oreohelicidae > Oreohelix > Oreohelix idahoensis. The sequence continues at coordinate 365,764 of JAMPIV010010869.1, read as the reverse complement.
GCCTCCTTCTTTTCCATTGTTTTGTTAAATTTTTGGAGCAGCAGATCCGGTCAATAGAGTACATTGCGCCGTGCACCGTAGCGGGAAAACCCATTGAAGAAACAAACGCGTACTTCACAAATTCAGTGCAAATATGATGAACTTTAAATGTGCCAAGTTTCATCTTCCTCCTGTCACTCCTTCATGGTCAGGCCCAAGACTTATGTCAATCCCCTTGTATATATATATATATATATATATATATATATATATATATATATATACATATATATATATATATATATATATATATATATATATATATATATATATATATATATATATATATATATATATATATATATATATATATATATATATATATATATATATATATATATATATATATATATATATATATATATATATATATATATATAAGTTTAACTACCCACACACACAGCTATGTGACAACAAGAAACACACAAACGTGAAAAACTGCGGTTAATTTGGTATGGGTCTGACCAACACACAAAGTTAAGTTTCTTTTGTTGTTTATTATCATTAAAACTTGACAACACCAAATATCTAGAGAAAGATAAAATAAAATCAGATTTACATACAAATGAAATTACAGAATAAATGTGCCCACCCCTCTCTTGAGAAAAATAACCCAAAAAGTTAATAACCTAAAGGTTAGCACTATGTTACAGAATAGTCAGTAAAGAATAAGTTCTTACTATATGCTACTCAGTAAAGTAAACAATTTTAAGCAACAAAAAATCAAGGATGGTACCGTTTCTGTAACAAAGAAAATATTCACTCTCTCTGACATACGTGGCCACTCAATCATTCCTTACCTACTCTTGGTGATTATCCCTTGGAAATACAATTATCCTGAATATAAAATTGTCAGTATTTTTATCTTCCAAATTGGCCCCAGTCCAACCTCGACAAACAGAATTAATAATGTGGACGCCAAGTTTGGTGTTTTGTTCCTGGATGGACAAATGTCACTTCGAATAGTTAGTGCAGGAACCGAGATCTTGGATTCACAGTTAACAGAGAAAAAATACTTCCAGTATTGGGAAACATCTTGTTGCTAAGAACTGTTACAATTGATAAATGATGGTAATCCTATCGGCTGGCTCTAGGTGAGTGCCGATTCTGAAACAGCGTATCTCTTATCGATAAAATCCGCTTGGATACGACTGTCAAGAGTCAGATAATTTTATTGTTCTTTACAAGCCAGTGGGCTGTTAAAATTGAACAAAATATAATGCTGGGTTTTATAAGTCCAGTTAAATTTACCACTTCTTTCTTCGTTCTTGATCATTAGCCGCCGACGGTCAAAGCAGTCAGTGGCCATCACGCCTAGTGGCGTCTTGTAGCGCAACAACAAATTTATTCCACTTTGCTTGGTCGGTGGCCATCCTTCGTACAGTGCCCCAACTCTGGTTCATTCTTTGCATCTCAGCCTCCACAGTCCTCCGCGAAGTTGTTTTTTGGTTGGCCTCTCTTTCTTTTTCATTCAGGGGTCCATAGCATAGCTGTTCTTGTGACCCCGATGCCATCACAAGAACAGCTAAATTTACCACGTTAAATGTTTATTTGTCTCTTTGGCCTATCCTGTTCACAAATGAACTTGGGGACGCTCAAGCCAAGAAAAAGACAACATTAACCAATCAGTAAATGAAGAAAAAAACCGACGAAAAAGACCGCTGGCCGCTCTTGTGATCATGTCTGTTTAGGAATAAAGAACATTTATGAAATAAATGCTACTATCATATGTAGCTACATATATGCACCCGGACGGGGACAAGATGATCTCTTATCCACTCCGTCAGTCCTGATTAAATTTAAAAGGCACACGCTGACTTTCTCTACACCTATACGGTCAGCTTTTCGCCAGCTCGGCGATTTTAGGTCGGATGAAGGGATGCAACGCTCCCCCGCCCCATTGCGCGCGTTAACGATCCGCGTACAATGTCAATTTATTATTTAATTGTCCATACGCGCCTTTACATAAATATCGCCTGTCGTCAATAGCTATTAAATTGTCGGCGTCTGTTGGTCATCGTATGGTTTTAAACAATAGTCAGTTACTATAAATACACAAAATGAAATATAACGTGAATTTTTTCTACCACAATCAGTCAACTAAACGTCTCTTCTTGTGTAAGAAAGCGGGTGGTAAAATTTAACATTATAACTGAAACATCTGGTATCAAATAGCTTTTAATACCTAGAACTCTAAGTGAATTATAATGGTAAAATCTTTAACAGTTTAACACATTTCTATTACCAGAAAATCAGAATGAATCCCCACGAAATGCTATTAACAGATCTTCCACAATGGTTCTAGACTACGTGTTTAGGCTATTCCAAAAATTCTGAGTGACGACTGATAGCTTGTTTTGGAAGACCACAGTTTAAATATCCTCATGGTTATCTGATCTCTATAGGATGCTAATTTTCACACTATTGTGCATAGCAGAGAATCAGAAGCATTAGTCCCTCAGATTAAAGTTTTATGGTCGGCTTGTCTCAGGCGTTCGACCGCCATCAAAGCTTAAATCCGTGTAACGGGTTCTCGTAGATTTTGCCCGTATCTCGACATCAAAGACACTCGGGAAAATGCCGGCTGCCCTGAGTACGAACTTCAAAGGGTCTTCGGCTCTTCACGTGCGGTCTGTCTGGTATCCGATGATTGACAAATCATATCGCGTGAGAAACTTGGGTAAACTAACTTGATTCGCTCCCTGTTATGACGGGCAGGTCATGAAAGTTGGTAAACAACTTCGTTTGTTTATGTTCAAGGAAAAGAGGCGTGGATTAAAAAGTGAGTAAGACAGGCAGAAAAATGCATGTTTTGCTAGCAAATCATAGGACGATAACGGGAAAACAAAGGCTGTCAGATTATTGTAGGCTATATTTCCATTATACGTCACAGTCTCCTCTTGGTACTGACATTAAAAGACAGTAATCCAATTGTTTCTTTATATTCTCAGAGACCCCTGGGAACTGTACGGGTCATCCAGATATCGGCTGCCGGAGCTTTTTGTTTGTTTTTGTCTTTCAGGACAGTTTCTTGCTGTTGTATATTGTTAATAATTCCTGACGAGGAAACCAGCAATAAAATCCAGAAAGTTCTTAGCTGTTCAAACTTCCGTTCAGCTGATGAGATAACGAAAAACTAAAGCCACTACTTCATCTGGCAATTCGCAAAATGGAAGGCGGTGGGGGATTACATAAGGCTAATAAGTTTATCTTGTAAAATAAGTTGCTACATAAACCATAGCTGTAAAAGTCCACATAGCCAAATGTCGATAGACTTTTCCTTCAAGAGGCTTCACTGCTGAGTTGGCCCCTCGCTCAGGCCCTACAAAAGGATGGATCGGCAAGGCCTTTTAACCAGGACTTTATCTCATATCGGGGACTTCACCTCAGCCGAGGACGCACGATCCTTCACTTTTTACCTCTCGTCCCATATAGTGAGGGAGCCTCAGTGTGAAATGGCTCGGGCCCTCATCTGAGCTGTCAGAGGGTCTGCCTACTCTCGTCAATGAAGACCGTAGGAGAATGATGATGTACACTCCAGACAGCACAAAATTACTGGTCAGTCCAACTCTGAAGACGAGAATTTGCGTGAGTGAACGAGAACAGACAAAATGCCGCGAGATTATATTCTACAAACGAGACTTGGTCCGAGTGCTAATGAAATTTGTACGAGGGTCAATCATTTGAAGTGACGTTCCTCGACTTGCCTGAGTGCGTTTATCTCCTGATCTTCACGTGCTCCCGCCATCTTAATTCTGTCCACAAGGAATTATTTGAAGTAAAAGTACGCACGCAAACACGCACATTCATTCATAACCCTCCACTCCCAAAGGAGCATAGGCCTTCAACAAACACATGCCAAGTTCTTCTGTCACGTGCCATCATCTCAAGTTCTTTCCACGTTCTCCTCATCATTTTCACCTCTGTTTCCAGCTCCCTTCTCCATGTGCTTCTTGGTCTACCTCTGCCTCTCTTGCCCTGGGGATTCCAGAACAAGGACTGCCTTGTAATGCTATCAACAGGTTTCCTCAGTGTGTGTCCTATCCATCGCCATCGTCGTTTTCTCATCTCTTGTTCCACTGGCACTTGTCTAGTTCTTGTCATCAATTCCACGTTGATAACCTTGTCATACCATTTTAATCCCTCTATTCTACGCAAGCACCCATTTATGAAAGTCTGTAGTTTTTTGGTTGTTATCTTTGTTGTTAAATACGCACATAAAAACATAATAAACAGATAGGAAAGATAATACAACATATGGTAAAGGGTTCAAAAGTGAATGAAATATTAGTAACAGAAGTAAAGAAAGGCACAAGTTTTAGAGATCGAATTTTATTACAGACGCCAAATCAACTACAAATTATTTTAATTGGATTGTTGCAACAAAGCTATAACAAATGTTCACAATTATTGTGTACAACGTCACCTAGTTCTGTGATCTTGTTCACAATTTGTGTACTATGTCACCAAGTTCTGTGATCTTGTTCACAAACAGTATATAAAAATGCTAAGGTAAAGGATCCTGTTACACAAACTAACACATAACTAACACATAACTAACACATAACTTACACATAACTAACACATAACTAACACATAACTAACACATAACTAATTCTCCAGACCTCAAGGTCTTTTATATTTGGACATGAGCCCTAATATAACCGACTAGGTTGAACGGGACGCGCCTCGCTAAAACGAGGGAAAATTTTATTTAAAAAAAAAAAAAAAATCCCGTTATACTGAGGCATACTATAATCTTGTAAAAATGTTATGATTTATTATTATTTTTAAGGTTTAATTTTTGTACGGAAGGCTATGGACAAGTCACTCGAGGTTCCTTCAATTTGTAATAGTTAATAATGTACCACGATAGAGGGTTGTGAGAAAAATTTCATTTCCTGAGTCATCTCAAACCTAGTCAACCGAGGACTTAAACATTTGAAACATCCAAACAACGCTCATATCAAATGCGTGTGTTAAAAGTGTTTAACACTTTGACTCCGCAATTAGTTTCCACCCTGTGCCGTAATTTTAATTCGTGATAGACTAAAAACAACGCTCAGAGAGTTGTTTTGGCACGGGTGTCAAATCTGACCAACGCTCTGAGCGTTGTTCCGGAGTCAAAGTGTTTAAAAACATAACACTTGAACCGAGAGAAAGAGAATATAACAGAAGGTAAACGACTCACAATGAATGAAATAATAATAATAATAAAGAAACATCTGTTGAATAATAAAAGATATAGCGCTATAACTGTGTCTTTGTTTCCCGTACAGTTCCCAGCGTCTCTGAGACAAAGATTGAACAAGACTACTGTGTCGTCAGGCATGTCGTACAAGGCAACTAATATGAAATTGTAGAAATGGGGGCTGGCAACCTCATCATGTAAATTCAATGGCAACAGAAATCATCACTGCAAGAGCATGCTAATGCTTTGTAATGCCTACTGCAAGGAGATCAGCTGCTGTGATGGTTGTATGCTCCATAGGGAGCGAACAGGAAAAAAGTTGATGAGTCTACTCACTCAGTTTTTTTTTTTTTTTTTTTAAATCCAGACCTGGATTTAAGTCAGCAATTTAATACAGCTATTCTTATCTTTTTTAAATGCACGCATAATCTCGCATTAATTACCGTAAATCTCGCAAGGAGCACTGACCTTCCAACAATTTTATGCCAAGTCATCCTGTCCTGTGCCATCCGCTCAACGTTGTCTCATGTGTCACGGGTTGCCTCCCCTTTGCTCTGAAGTGATGGTTCAACAATGGCCACAAACCTAGAGTATCTAATGTAGATCTTCAAAGGTATCTACCTTCGCACAAGATTACTCTTGCCAGAGAGAAGGATGATAATGCTTCTACCTCGAGGGATTTTTCACAAGATGTTTCAGAAGTCAAGAACAAAGCTGAATGTGTCTATGCAATGTTAACTTTTATCTGCCCGACAACTTTTGTGAAGAAGTATTAAATAATTTAATTTAGCTCGTACAAGCCCGCAACTGAATTAACAGTGAAATTTTAATTACTCGTATTATTTTGCTCTATAGATGTAAATATAGATATATTGAAGATGCTGATTTATCTGTGTGCACTTCTCTCTGTTATAACTAAATCAACTATGAATTTATAAAAAAAAACAATATATAACAAATTTAATGATCAATTACTTTGAAACAAATGTAAATAAATATGAACTGGTGATTAATCAAAGATATTTGTCATCATTGAAATCGGCTTAAGGACTCTTAGTTGTGAAATTTATATCAATAAGTTCTGTTGTGTTGGCCTGCTAAAAATGCCATTTAGCTTTCAAACTGCTGGAGTTTTGATGCTGCTGTTTCCGTCAATTCGTCTCTGTAGCTAGGTCACTTCTCCTCGTCAAGGCAGGTATCTTCACAACCCGTTGAATCTAGGTTTCTTGTGTCGATCGCAAGCTTTGAACAACAAAACAGCAGTACAGCTGGTATCGTAGAATCGAACCTCAAATGGTCTCGTAAACTCGAACCACCAAATTTAGAGGGAATAAAAGAACAAATTCGCTGCTAAGTCTTTGTTTTCCGGATATTAATCAGGCGTCTTTCCCGCTGTCCGTCAACCGAATCTTTTCTCTGAATTGTTACTCTTCCTGAGCGTATATTATATAACTCATGGAGTATGATGAAAATCACCATTCTTTAAGTTAATTTACTGGGAAAATTTCGACTGGACAGCAGCAAGTGGCTTCTGCCTGGTTGGACATGTTTAAATATACATACACTTATTACAAATGATAGTATATATACATACATACATATACATATATATATATATATATATACATATATATATATATATATATATATATATATATATATATATATATATGTTGTAGCGAGAGGAAAGAAATAATGATAATGATAATATCCTGGACAAATAGACGTATCAGATGATACCAGGATAGTGCCAGATAAGAGACTGGTTTTACAAGAAATACCCCATTCTCTGAAAGGAGTAATGGTGTATCGACATCAAAGGTATCGTCAAACTGTATAGGTTCCTTGATGAGATGGTAATGTACTATCTTAGGTTCCTATGGGGCTCCTCTCCAGATTAACCTTAGACAATGACTCTGCTAGGGGTAATTAACTAAACAACAAGAACTTTGAACCAAATTTAAATAATTCACTGAAGACTGTGGGTAGAATTTATAATTTATTTATATACAAGATCTTTTTCTTTGGTTCTTCAGTTAAATTTCAAATAAAATCAAATTGATTTCAAAATAACATCTGTTTCACTTTCATTATATATCACATTTACATTTAATTTATAAAGTTCATTTTTCAACTGTTCTCTGGATCCTTGATGGAATCTGTCTTCCTTTTGTGCTTTCTTGAATATAATATCAATGTTAATTTATAACGATTCATATGACTGTCATTTGTCGTCTATATAAACCACCAGCTATAATAGATAGCATCATTACACTGTTTATTCGTAAGTGTGTGATAATTGAAAGTAGAAGTAGTCCAACAAAGAGCTATTTATCTTTTAAAGTCCTTCTAGGCCTCGTACAGCAGTATGATTGGAGAGAACCCCACAACTGCGGGTCTTCCAAATCAAGATGACACAGCTGATACTGGCACAGACTCTGAACAACTTGAACATCTACTAGCTGACTTGGTCACTAAAGAGTTTGTACAACACTCAGGGCAGGATATAACCTGAAACATAATATACAACCTACGTAGTATCGCTCATTGTCTCCCTACACAGTCAGGAGGTATAATGAGACAGTTCAGACAAGCTGTGGTAAATCATAAGAGACATAGTAAGTCATGAATAACATAATTCGTTCAAGTTCCAGCACAATATTTCAGTAACTCACTTGTTACAGTTCTGTCCATGATTTGCTTCTTTAAAATCATATAGGCCTTATGGTAATCGTTGTGTCATATATCAAATAAAGCAGAAAATCAATCTGTTACAGTCATTCCTTCTTCCAGTTTAGATAGTCCTTTCCAGCAAGCATAATATCTTTAAAACGATTTCCACAAACAACTAGCTCAATCAATTCGTCCTACTGATTTAGTACACAATTAAACTAAACCAACACACTTCGGCTTTTCCAACGAAATAGCACAATGATTCTAACGTACCAATATTACTCTAAGCACACATTGATAATATATTTACATATATATATTTAATTAACATCTCGCTTACCCTCAATCACAGACAGGCTTTTAATGGTTACACAGTCTGCTCACACTTCTACAGATGGCCAGTGAGTTGATACAAATGTTGTGCTCCGTGTCTGTTGTTTGAATTAGGTGGCGAGTGTGTGTGCCTTCCGTTCTCTCCCCTTATATAGTGGACTTGTGGATGTACTAGATAACTGCTAGACCAAAGTACTTTTGCATACATCAAAAACCGTGTAGGTAGGGCAAGGTGTGCTTAGATGACAAATCTAAAATAATTCTGGAGTCCTTATCTATGCACCGATTTCCTCCATCTTAGGCTTATTTTACTTATATGAATGAGCTCAATCACTATGGATATCCGACTATTCACTGGAGGAGCAGCCGAAACAGGGAAAAACACAACATGGTTCATGTTCCACTGTCTTCTATTCATAATAACTTCGGCTCTACAACACATCCAGTGAATCTATTTCTACCTACCTAAGGCGAATGATCCCTATTATCGAACTGGGCCCTTCTTTAACTAGGTACTCCATGAATATTTGCACACTGCCTTCCGAAATATTATCAACATCTACACTTTCGTTGTCTCCTTGTTGAATAGCCTAGCGTATCCTCCGACACTATGTGTACCAAGCTGGCGTTTCATTGGTCAGTTACATCCACGGCGTTTGCGCGGTGATAAGTTTTGAATGATGCCGAGATATGATTCAGGCTTCATTACATATGTATACATATGATGGCATCATCTTCCACTCCCTTCCCCATTTGGAGTCTGGGGTTGCCTCTGCTTTTAGTTCCCTGAGAGAACTAACACGAAGCAATCACCATCGCTTTGCTGTGGTGGTTCATGAATATATCATTTTCACATGCTGAATTTGCAGCTTCGTATGGACCTGTATAACCATCAGCAAGTTCAAACATGTCAAATTCAAAGTATAAAAATATGTTACATCTCACCCCAATAGGAAAGAAAGACTTCTTGCTCAGCCGAATAGTCTTGGCAACAAAATAAAGATGCGTCGTGCACGCGTCAGGGTATTATTTCTATTATAGAATCCCTCTGTGAATTTGTGACTGGGTCCTGCGTGAGTCCGGTTTGCTTATTAAAAGGTGGAGTTTCCTTATTGTATTATTCAAATGGTGCTCCAATACTTGTTTTCCTTTCCTATAAGGTCAGAATCCTAACTTCTTCTTTTTCCTGGCTTCAGTCCGAGCTGTCTGCTTTGATGATTCTGGAATGCAGTGTTGTATGTCTAAAATGTTCTACGTTAAATTGAAGTTTTCCTGCCCCCGCTCACACCTGGCGTTTCCGACAAAACTTCAAATTAACGTGAATGTATATTAGCCTCTAAACTGCTAAGCCAATAACATTCGAAAGTGCATGTTATTAAAATTTTCCTTATGGAATTTTCTGCATGACTCATGCGTTTGTAAAATTCAAACGGTCAATTTTCCGTATAAGGAGTTGCTATATCAGTATATTCTCGGTAATGTTTACATTCGCAATCCCTCTGCAACATCTTGGTCAGACAAGTCTGTCCGGAAGTTTCTTATATCATTCGTGTGTCTAATCTGTCGCCAGTTCGATAATTGACCGGCACTCCCTATGCATACAAACAATGGGTCACTACACGAAAATGACCATGCCAGCCAATTTGGTCTAATTTGTATCAAGCTTTCAGGTAAACAAACACGATACAAATGAATAGAAGGAGTGTAAACATTGACTCGAAAATACCAAATACTGTCGGAAGGTAGGAAAATAGAATGTGCCGACAATCGAATATACCACATAATTAGTACGCACAATAAAGGTAGTTCAATACTGCCGGAGAGGAAAAGAGAGCTAACAAAATTATGTGACATCATGTCTTTTTCCCCCCTTAATGTTTGCTTCCAAGTCTCCCTCTGCTTCCAGTACGCTGGGTATTTCAGAACTACTTTGTAATGCTGTGAACAGTTTTCCTCATTGTGTCTCCTATCCATCGCCAGCGTCTACTCATCTCTCAATGCATTTATACTGCTTTTTACTTTTCTGTACCGTTTCGAACGTACTGACATAGACGAAAAGCATGTTGTCGTAATTGTTTGTTTTTATTTTCTCATTTATTTTGGTAATGCACTACCTATTACACATTTTCTTTCACCTCATCCATTTTGCTTTAAAAAGCTTACCATACCACAATTTTATTTTTGGAATTTGTCATAATATAACTGACGGACCTTGTATCTAGGTTGAACCGTGTGAGCCTTGCCAAAACGAGACAAATGTCTTGGAAAAAACAAAACAAACAAAAATAAAACTCATCATTGTAAATTGGGAAACGACCAATTTCTAAACCAGAATCATTTATTATAAACTGAATTTTGTTACAGCTTTACATAAATTTTGTTGATTTTGAAAAGGCTTTTGACAGCATACATAGGGACAGTTTATGGAAAATATTGAGGGCTTATGGAATTCCAAGCTGCATAGTGTCAATCATAAAAAGCCTCTATGCCAACTTTACGTGCAGTGTTGGGCAGAGCAACCTAACCTTCGAGGTGAAGACAGGAGCACGACAGGGATGCCCCTTATCAACCACTCTATTTTTAACAGTCATAGACTGGGTGATGCGCCAGACAACAGAGGGCAGTCCAAGAGGAATAAGATGGACTACATTTTCAACATTGGAAGATCTGGAATATGCAGATGACATTGCACTGCTGGCACATTCACATCAACACATCCAGGAAAAAACGGAAAGACTTAATAAATTTAGCCAGCAGGTGGGCTTGAACATCAATTTAAAGAAGTCTGAGGTCATGACGCTCAATGTGAGCAACCCTGAGCCCATATCAGTAAGGAATCAGCAACTGGTACAGACAGATACCTTCACATACCTAGGAAGCATAGTAACACCAGACGGTGGGGCAGGCAAAGACATCAACATCAGAATGAATAAGGCAAGAACAGCCTTCTTTAGCCTAAATAACATCTGGAAGTCCTCCCAATACAGCACAAGCACAAAATTAAGATTATACCAGAGTTGCGTGCTTTCTGTGCTTCTGTATGGTGCGGAATGCTGGAGAGTCACAGAGAAGGAAATGTCAAAATTGTCCTCTTTTCACACAACATGCCTAAGAAAAATTCACCGAATCTTTTGGCCGAATACCATCACCAACCAAGATCTGCTTACTCGTAGCAAGCAAGAGGACATGCATGCCATCATAGCTGGCAGACGCTGGAGCTGGGTTGGTCATGTCCTCAGAAGAGACCCCGATGCCATCACAAGAACAGCTATGCTTTGGACCCCTGAAGGAAAGCGAAAGAGAGGCCGACCAAAAACAACTTGGCGGAGGACTGTGGAGGCTTAGATGCAAAGAATGAACCAGAGTTGGGGCACTGTACGAAGGATGGCCACCGACCGTGCAAAGTGGAATCAATTTGTTGTTGCCCTACAAGACGCCACTAGGCGTGATGGCCACTGACTGCTTTGACGGTCGGTGGTTAAGGATCGAAGAAGAAGAAGAATTTTGTTAATTAAAAATGGTAATCATGTTTTCATAGATCTTAAATAATTACATTTACTGTATTACTTTTAAAAATTTGTTAAATGTATAAAGAAACAAATGATTAAATTACAATGATTATATTTCCGTGCAGAAGGGATTTATATTTCTATAATGTAGTTTCATTTTTTTTTTTTTTTTTTTTTTTTTTTACATCGGAGTACACTCAGGCGAAATTGAAAACTCTTAATCCAAAATAAAGAAAAGTGAATACCTAGTTCATGATTAAAAGTTGAGAATGGCAACAATAAGACAACGGCTGAAAATAAAAGAATATTAAATAAAAATGAGACAAAGAAAAAAAAAGTTATAAGGAAATAAAGACGCCAAGAAAAAGAGAGGAAAGAAAGAGCTTTTACAATATAATAAATTGATAAAAATTGAGAGCAAATAGAAAGTCGTGATCGTCTTTGTTGTGACTATTGTTGTGTTAGATTTTGCCTTCTTGATCGATCACAACTTAGTTCATGCACAGAGACAGAAAGAAAAATATAAAACTGAAAGGTAGAATTAAAAGAAGAAAAAAGAGAAAGAAAGAGGTTGAAAAAGAAAGAAGTTTTTTAAAAAGCAAGAAAGAAAGAAAGACATTTGGAAGGAAACAAAGAAAAGACAGAATGATAGGTAGACAGAACCGCAGGAAAGAAACAACGAAAGAAAGAAAAAAGACAGGACAGACAGACACACAAGCAGGTAGGCAGACGCAGAGAAAGAAAGACAGACAGACAGAAGGACAGCCAGACAGGCGGGCAAGCTGTCAGGCATAGAAAGAAAGAAAGGAAGAAAGTAAGAAAGAAAGAAAGAAACACAAAAAAAGTGAAACAAAGAAAGAAAGATATAAAGAAAAAGAGAAATCAAGAAAGACAGACACAACGATACGGCAGTCAGACACATGGAAGAACAGACAGACAGAAAGACATAGTAGACAGACAAAAGGGAACGGCAGACATACAGACAAACAGACAGAGAGACAGGCAGACTGAAAATAGGTCGTCCACGTTGACCTTACATTCTTAATCAACTTAGCATATATTTTCACCATGAAAGAAAGACGCTGGCGATGGTTAGGGACATACAGTGATGAAACCTGTTGATAGCATCATTAGACACTAATTGATTTGGAATCCTTAAAGATTTCGGTATAGTGAGACCGAAAAGGAAGGACCGAGGAATATAACGGAACCATGCCAGGAGGAAGACAGCCGATAAGATCGTCTGGCGCTCTCTCTTCCAAACCTCTACACCTCACGGTAGAAGGGGAACGACTAAGTAAGTAAGAGATCGAAAAACACAAAGAAAAGAAAAGTGGAATCAAAAATGAAACGAATAAAGAAGACATGGAAATAATGTTAGCTGATGACAAGGGACAGGAGAATTTGGCATGGATGTTGTCGAAAGTTTATGCTCCTTGAAAAGTTGAAAGGTAACGATTGAATTAATATATTGGCAACACTGATTGTAAGAATAACTTACGATTTTAATTGTCCATTATCTAGTTTCCCTTTGTTGTTATTGTTGTTGTTATTTACATCTTTTGGCTTTAAGTTTGTGTGCCCGAGGGCTCTTTCTGTAAGCGCATACCTTTTTTTCCCTGTTGTGGCCCTGGTGACTTCTCTTCTTTCACTCTGTCAGATCATTTTGTATGTCGTGCATATGTTGTATTTGAAGACTTCCTCTTACCATTGAATCTTTCTTTTGTTACGTCTAGAGATTATCTTTACTTTTCTCCTTGCTTCCTTTACGTTGACATATGCTAGACATGCATTGATTTTATGATGCTCATCATTCTTGCGGGGATTTTAATAGAACTCGTCATGCGTTAATGGAAACCTGCAGAGTCAGATAGAGAAAGAGATCAAAGAATATATCACCTGGGTGTTATCTGGGCCCGAATGTAGAACATAGAATAGTAATACTGTATCCTATCATGCATGTAAAAGCGACTAAGGAAGGTTGGGCATATGACCGGTGTTACTGGGGTTTTTTCTGTCTTTAGGTTGGCATTGCTGTTGTCTGGTTTGTCGGGCCTATTAATGTGGCCGACGTACATCTGATTACGCGAATAATGTGGGCCGTTTCTTTGGCTTACAGTGATGACCTGGTTAATGACAATAGGTGCCAGGTAACGATGTAGGATGAGTCAAGACTGTGTGACTACACCGAAGGGAAAGTAGACACTGAACTCGAAGGGTACATGGTGACGATACAGTTTATTGAAGACGAAACGTAGACAATCATTATTGTTTCATGGCAGACAAAGTACATCATTTATAATCATCAACATGGCCGTTGATTGACAGCACTGGCAGTTACGACTTCAAGGTTAAAGGCCTGGTGACAATACATGGTTCTGTCGAACTGACCATGTTCATCTTCTTTACGTAGACATATATTTTAATTTAAACTTCAATCCGCTCCTGACGTTAGAGGGACACACTAGCAGCTTGACACATCTGGTCAAACTGAAGCTCTGCCGTAACACTACAGGAGATCAAGTATCTGAGGCGAGATACTCAAAACGAGCCGTTTCTGGCTAAATATTTATAATGAAACGATTCTTGGTAAAGCTCTTCAAGAATGACTTCTTCATCTTTCAGATGATTATAATATTTTCATCCGCGTGTCTTCCCTAGACTTAGGACAAGCACACACCCCAAAAAAAATCACATCTATACAAGACGGAGAATATCGGGATCTGCTTTCAGTATATTTGCTGGATAGCAACAAATCGCCGCGACAAACCGCGCCATACCCGTTTAAGCATGGTGCACGGTGGTACGCAAATAATGAAACATACAATTAACCTAGATGTGCTCAAATGTGCGTCTACAAAATACTAGACTCACATGTGAGGATCTCAAACATTTAACTCCCCCGCTAAAATAACTTAACAACCGGTTACCCCAGCTTGTAGAAACTTTAAGCTACCAAAACTTCAACAAACAATAAAAGTGCCGGAGGAACAAAGATAAGAAGAAATTGTCGTTGAGTTGGACATACATTGAGGAAACTGTGACGGTATTGCCTCCCCTGCTTTGCAGTAGTGGTCCAACAGTGACCAAACTCAAGAGTATCTAATATAGGCTTCAATGGAGTCTATTTGTACACAAGATTACTCTTGGCAGAAATGGAGATAGAAGAGTAGTAAAGCTTCTATCACATGGGAGTCTTCACAAGAAATTCAGGTAAGAGAAAACAATGCTGGCTGTCGCTATGCATGTTAATTCTGTAACCTGCCGACGACTTTTGTGAAGGATTTAAGCACTTATTTATCAGCTCGTTAAGCCCCCACCCCTGATTTACTCAGTGGAATTCTCTTATTCAAGTATAGCTCTGTTTAGAATGTGTGTAGTAATTGACATGCAGTAACTGTAAAATGATCAAATCGAAATTAATTTTGTAACATTACAAATAACAAAATTTAATAATCACTTTAGTTTTACCAGTTTGAAAATAATTTGAATAGTTATGGATAAAGAAAAGCTATCATCCTCGTATTTGGGGATTGCAAAAAGGGTAAGAAAGGTCAGATGGCAGCATATATTTGAACTTAGCTGCCAATGACGGTTCTGTCTTTTTACACTGATCACTCGTCTCTGGTCAAGGTTGTCGGGTGTAGCTCGTCTCACAAAATCTTCAAGGAAAGTCTACACAGTTTGTCCTGTGCCTTAAAGCGTAGGCCACTGATCCCGTCTTGTTCCAGAAATAGTACGTTCTGCTGGTACCACCAATAACTGTGATAGAAGAATAGAAAAGAACGCTCTTCTGAGTATGGCGTTCTCCGACACAGTTATGTGTCCCCCCTCTTCTATTTCACCATCCCACTTAACTCAGAGTTTACCCTCGATGAGAATTAAATTTAATCCCTCGGGATAAAACGTCCTTTACATTTAAACTGAATAGCTTTAGCTTTACATTACATTTAACGAAAAGGCTAAACGTACAGATATAATATGTTTTACATTTACATCTCCGCTGTTTGAAAAGTGTTCACAATATAAATTCATTCGTGTTTCATTTACATTTACACTTGTTGAACAGTTTGAAACTTCTATTAATTTAACTGAATTTTTTTTCCCATGGACTTTTACACTGGTTTAAAGCGTGACACCTTACATTAATTTTAAAGTGAATATGTTTATAGGGACACTTACACTGCTTTGAAAATGCATGTCTTATGCTTAGAATGGACATCATTTCTTGTCATCTTTCCCTCCCTGCTCCATAGGGAACCTGGAACTACTTTATGCTTTTAGTTCTCTTTACGAAACTATCAATAAAGCAGTCACCAGCCCGTGCAGTTGTGGTTCATGAATCATCATTTAATACGCTGAGGTTGCCAGCCTCAAATGACTTTGACATCCAATAGCGAGTTTCACATAATAAAATTCACATGGTAATATATACATATTTTAGTAATAAAATATGAAATCTAAATCCAACTTACGCCAATCATGGCTACAGACGTGTCGCACATATGAATAAAAGAGACAAATCTTCTGTTACACTGGTCTGGGATTTCTTTGAATTTTACAACAGATTGCCCCTTCTGACTCCGTGTTTTTTTTTCAGTTTTCCTAGTTCCGTTGTTCCTTATTAAATGTAGAGATTTCCTGTAGAGATACGTCTTATCTGGTTCTCCAATAAAAGGCCCGGATAACAATTTAGGAATTATGAATCTAGTTTTCACTCTGGCAAAGGTCTGGTGTTGTCTTGGCGAGCGTGCAAATCACAGAGAAATAAAACTGTGAAGTTGTCAGCCTATATTCCCTCCAGTGATGTTATAAATCCAATAAGAAAGATCCAATCATTTTAAATCATGCAGGATAGGCTGTGATATTTCAAAATAGTCCCACGTGAAATAAGGTGAGTGCATTCAAAGGTCACTTATTACCATATATGGACATCTGATGCCTCGCAAACACATTTGTAGACTCATATTGTCTAAAATGTAATAAATCCATGATTACTTTTTAATCAAGGACCGGAAGCAATTACATTACATTTGTCTGCCCACCCGTGTCACACAGACGGTAATGTCGTCTTATCAGCGGTTCAATCTAAATGCGCCGGCGACTATCTTATCTCCTCTTCGTAGCTGGGATGTCCAGGTAACAAACCGGTGACATATCTGCAAGGAGTGTCACAACTATGATAGTTATCCCCTCCGGGTGATTTGATAAAATCACATATCTGCTACTTAGCAGACAAATAAAGAAAGAAAGAAAGAAAGAAAGAAAAGTACGATAATTGACAGCACCTAATAAAAATCAGTACCACAAATGTACCGATACTGCCGGAGATAACCAAAGATCGATAGCGGTCGCCCCGTTTCGTCACAGATACCCCCTCTCCTAAGAGATTTGTAGAATATCTTGCTAGGGGCGGACACTTCTCGGTGCGTTCTACTGTCTACCGGGTTCTCTCTCTCTCTCTCATAGAGTTGTCATATCTTCCTTTATCTCGGTGGTGAGTGACTGTTTCTCGCTTGGCAGTGCGTGCAGTTTTCAATGTACTCACGAACATCTGCCCACCGTCTAGGCCAGAAGTAATCCTCCTTAAGGTTACTCATGGTATTTCCTACTGAAACATGTTCTCCTGATGATGAAATGTGAGCCGCTTCCATGACGGAAGGTCTTAAGGGGAGAGGCACCACGAGTTGCTTCCCTTGCCTCGTGCGTCGAAAAATAATCCCATGCTCGTTGTGGAAAGTTCCAGCTGAAGTATGGTTTATGTTGAGCTGACTATGTTCAGAGTATGGCGCTAAAGTAATATCTTCCATCTGCGCTCGTCGTAACTCTGCTTTGCTACATAGAAATGTCGAATTAAGGTACGAGTTATCCAACTTTGGTTGTATGTTACTCTGCTCAGACTCTTTCTTCGTAGTTTCATCCTTCTGGTTGTCCGGGCTATGGCTAACAGAGCAATCTCGCACAAACTGTCGAACGTCATGTCGCAAGCATCATCATGTGACGTATTCTTTCCAGAACGTTGTCTCCATTACAGCTGCTCTGAACGCATCACGATTCTGGGCAAGTCGACCTGCATCAGCCAAAGACAAGTTCAGACTCTCTGTGATGTCCTGGGTCCACCGTCGTCTAGGTCGACCCCTTCCCCTTTTTCCAGGGACCATGCCTTCCATCACTGTTTTTTCCAGACTATTATGTCTTTTTATATGACCGAAAAATTTCAGCTTCCTTATTGCGATGGTATTTAGGAGCCAATGTTCCTGTACGTTTAGTGAGTGCAGTACTTCTCTGTTGGTCTTTTTTCTGTCCAGGGTATTCTCAACATCCTTCTGTAGCATTTCATTTCGAATGATGTAATCTTTTTTGCAACTGTTTTATTGAGTGTCCAAGTCTCGCAGCCGTATGTTGCTACTGGGAATATACATGCTCTGATCAGTTGTAACTTTGTTTCTTTGCTTGTGCCTTGCCATAGGTTTTTCATCTGTATTAGCTTATGTGAAGCAATTGCAAGTCTTCTTTTAATTTCTACTGCACAGTCGCCAGAGCTGTTAATGATTGATCCTAAGTATTCGAATTCATTGACACTTTCCAGTTCTTCTTTCGCAAGCATGGCCAGAAGTAATTCAAGGAAATATGCGTTACCAGGGCATATGAACCTTCAATGGGATGGGGTAGGGTTAAATGCATTTCTTGCATGAGGCGGGTGCGAAACGTGAGTGGGGCAACTAACTGCCTCTTATTCTCCACCCCTCTATAGACCAAACCTGTCTCCCTGTAAAATGCTCCCTGAGGAGTATGGAATAATTTCCATACAATTTGGAAAAGCAAGGCCTTAGGGTTTGATCAGCCCTTTGTGTCTGCTTCAGCACTGAAATATTCAGGCTGTGTAAAATTGACAACTCAGAGGCCGCTGCGGCGTGTCCTGGGTTCTCTATCTTTTGTGTCGGCCTGGAGTCACTGAGGGATCTCCAAGGAACACATATTTCCTCCCTAAAATGAGAGGACAGACTAACTCGTCTACCACTGCAGCGTTGATTTTGCCCCGAACATATCGGGTGGAAACATCAGTCTCCGCGACTGGAAGTAGCATAGGCTTTATACTCTTCCGAGGCCCCTGTATTTCTACAGAGAACCAAAGATCGATAGAGGTCGCCCCGTTTCGTTACAGAAACCTATTCATAGCATTACCAGGCAGTTCCATTTTCTGGAATACCTAGGATATGAAAAGCAAAGGTAGACGGAAGAATACAAGAACAAGAGAACCGGTGACTGAAGAAAAAAATGATGAGGAAGATCGGGAAGGAAATGTAAGATGCCACGTATTTGTTGAACGCTTATGCTTCGTTGTGAGCTGAATGGTATTGATTGATTTATTGTTTGATTGATTGATTGATTGATTGAAAGAACACACGTAGAAGCTATATGCGGTCAGAAAGAGTACATGCAATTGTAAAATATTACAATGGCATAATTTTACTTGTGGTGTACTTTTTCTACAAGGAAATACGCTACATTTAGGTCAGTCTGGCCATCATTTGAAAAAAGCTAGTCCCATAGCTGAGCCGTAGGGAAGTGATATGTTAGAGATTAAGTTTAGCTTTTTGAGGTGTTGTGACCAAGTTCTTTCCTTGCTGTCTTTGCCTTTGCTAAATCCAGCATGACGAGACCAGGTTTCGATCCGAGAATCCGTTAACTTTGTCACAAAAGCCACGCGCTGTAACCGCATAACCAATCGGACGATCGACCATCATCTACCAACAAATAATTGTATTCGAGTTGGCAACACTGCGATGAAGCTTCAAATACAAACTCGTATGTCCTGGCTAGTGGACTAGAAAACTTAATCAGAGCTGGACCTAGAAAAGTGTTCGAATGCTGTATTTATTGAATAAATAGATCTCTTGCTTGATTTCATCAAAGAGAAGCTTTTGAAATAATGAGAAAGCAGTAAGTGAATTATGGAGGTATCGAAACTGCCAGAGGCAGGCGAGTAAAAGCAAACTCGCGTCTGTTTATACAAATTATCACCCAGACGAAAGATTAAACCGAGGAATGGAATAAGCTAGGAAAGCACACACGCTGTCTAGAATGGACAGGGCTGTCTCTAGGGGTTCATTCGACCCGAGCCAACAGAGGCTCAGGCACCCCCGTCTACTATATATGTATAGTTCTTTATTTGCGCGATATATGCGTGCCCGAGACCCTCGCGTAAACAGAAATCGCGTAAATGGCACAGGATTTTCTCAATGAAATTCATGTAAAGGAAGGGGGATGCGTTCCATCGATGCAGTATATAATAATAGAACTATAATCGGTAATAGGGAAAAGTTTAAATTAAGGCACACCATTCATATTAAGTAGATGTACAGAAAACAACATTAACAAATTATTCACCATCGACAAGGGCAGGACCATTATCTCCTTCATCGACACACTTAATTTATTAATTTTACTAATGCTATTATGTGACAATAAAAACTATGCAGTTCAAAATCTGTTGGTTCAATCTATGTAGAATACACACACATACATACTGGCACAATGACGAAACACGATGCACTTAGTTTCGAGGTCTGCATAGCGAGACTGAAAACGTGGGGATCAACGTCTCTTGAATGATGCAATGATCTTGCTCTTGTCAACCTGGTGGCGCACATATAAAATACTGTAACATGTCTAAATATCGGGTCGCATAACTTTGTGTTTGGCGCATTAATAAAACAAATATGCCTAAACATTTGTGCGTGTATTCGAATTCGCTTAAATGAAACTCGCGTAAATAGAGAACTACGTGCATACACACAGTGCGATCGCGAGTTACGCAATCTCAATTAACGAAAATTAAAAATAACGCCAGCTCAGAAAAATAAATGCAAAAATACGCTACTACTATTAAACTTTATTTCATGTTTTTATATTATGTTTCTTATGGTTTATGTTCGTTCTCATGTGCTTTTTTCTTAAACTTTGAACATTAAAAAAAAATATAATTTGCAGAACCATCCCCCGAATCGTAATTTAATATCTGTGAAAAAAGTATTTCAACTTACACGAATCTCAAATTACGTGCGCCTCTCCAGGAACTTGACCCTCGCATAAATGCCTTATTTGTACCTTTCATTTCTGTCTTCATTTCTATTATCTGTATGTTTTCTTTCTCATCCTATCTTACTTACCATGGGGTTTCCAGAAGAAATAATGCCCTGTAATGCTACCAATAGGCTTCCTCAATGTGTTCTATCCCTAGCCAGTGTCAATATTTTGTTAACCCCTCAAAGCCCAAGAGCTTTTACAACTGAACGCTAAATTTTAAAGTTTACTCATGTTTCTAAAACTGAATACGTAATTTAGAACGTTACTTTTTATATAAATTTGAGAACCGTTCACTTTCTTATGAAATGAGCCATATCTAGGCCAATTGGCATTGATACGTGTTTTATTATAAAATTATCTTAGAGGTAAAGATTGTTCTTCTTCTTTGATCCATTGCCACCGACCGTCAAAGCAGTCAGTGGCCATCACGCCTGGTGGCGTCTTGTAGGGCAGCAACAAATTGATTCCACTTTGCTCGGTCGACGGCCATCCTTCGTACAGTGCTCCAACTCTGGTTCATTCTTCGCATCTCGGCTTCCACAGTTCTTCGCCAGGTTGTTTTTGTCGGCCTCTCTTTCGCTTTCCTTCGGGGGTCCATAGCATAGCATAGCTTTTCTTATAATGGTATCAGGGTCCTTTCTGAGGATGTGGCCAACCCAACTCCAGCGTCTGCCAGCTATGATGGTGTGCATGTCCTCCTGGTTACTCCGAATAAGCAGTGCTTGGTTGTTGATGGTATTCGGCCAAAAGATTCGGAGAATTTTCCTTAGGCAGATTGTATGGAAGGAGGACAGTTTCGACATTCCCTTCTCTGCTACTCTCCAGCATTCCGCCCCGTAGAGAAGCACAGAAGGTACACAGCTCTCATACAGTTTTAATTTGGTGTTTGTGCTGTACTGGGAAGACTTCCAAATGTTGTTGAGACTAGCAAAGGCTGTTCTCGCTTTACTCATTCTGTTGTTAATGTCCTTGCTTGTTCCGCCGTTTGGTGTTACTATGCATCCTAGGTAAGTAAATGTGTCTGTCTGTTCTAACTTCTGGTTCCTTATTGTTATTAGCTCAGGATTGCCCACATTGAGTGTCATAACCTATGTCTTCTTCAGATTGATGTTCAGACCAACCTGCTGGCTATACTTATTCAGTCCATCGGTTTTTTCTTGGATGTGTTGATGTGAATGCGCGAGTAGTGCAATGTCATCTGCATATTCCAGGTCTTCCAGTGTAGAAAACGTTGTCCATCTAATTCCTGTTGGACTGGCCTTTGTTGTCTGGCGCTTCACCCAATCTATGACTGTCAAAAATAATGTTGTTGATACGGGGCATCCCTGTCGTACTCCTGTTTTCACTTCGAAAGTTAGATTACTCAATCCAACACTGCATGTATAGTAAGAATAGAGGCTTTTTATAATGGAAACAATGCAGCTGGGAATTCCATAAGCCCTCAGTATTTTTCATAGGCTGTCCCTGTGTATGCTGTCAAGAGCCTTTTCAAAATCAACAAAGTTAATGTATAGCTGTCTCTGATATTCTGAGCACTGCTCTATAATGTTCCTGAGGGTGAATATATGATATGCACATATTCTGATAATGAGAATAAATGCAGGAAATGATAACAGGGCTGAACTTGAAGAAACGACACTAAAAGTTGTAAAGTCGTATATATATCTTGGTAGTAATATAGACACAGTTATAGGGACAGACAATGATACCAAAATAAGAATACAAAAAGCATGTGACAGAGGTTATGTTATCGATTTCTTATATCTTTCTCTTTGTCTTTATTTTCGTCTTCTACGTTTTCGTCACCCACTCCTGTAGGAATCGAACCCTCCTATACTCAACCTCTGTCTTTCTTATAATTTAGCAAGCAGTTTATGGCGAGTAGCATTTAATTGCTATTCTCTCTGATGTAGGTTTTACGAGCGACTTGGTCCAGCTCACCTGTAATTATCACGGCCGCGATCATAAAAATCGTGTAACAGTGATCAGGGTGAGAGATCTGGAAACCAAAGGGCAGACTATCGTCTATCATTTTTTCCCTGATCGGTTCGCCTGTGAGTAATTAATTCTCGGGGAGAGGTTTTGAGATCAAAGACTTTGCTAGACCGATTTTAAGCCTGTACTCTGCAGATGTCGAGAGGAGGCGATAAAATATGTAGATTCTATGTTATCTAGATCTTAATAGAGACCTGGTCAGCATTTGTGCGAAGTAATTCGTGTGAGCAGATCTTTGATTTCGCGTGTTTCACATAATTTGAACGTAGAAATAAACGTAGGTGCTCCATCTGGCAAATGTGAGAGTCTGTCTCGGGTTTTAGACGTAACCATTTTCCTTTCATCAGAGAGATATTTATACTAGAGCAGGTTAGACTCTCATTCATTCAGTATTTCACAGCCAGAAAGACTAGAACCACCTAGCTTTCGATTCCTAAGATCTCTGTTAATAGAAGTATCATTTAGCTGGTCGATTGGAGATAGGTTTTACTTTCTGCGCAGTGGTAAATATATATCTAGTAGTGATTGAGTGATTTAAGTGATGATCGCTTATTTTATTTCACTAGTTAATTTCTGTGTAGAGAGATTAAATGATAAGTCAGTTATTTCTCTAGTTATTGTGTTACAGTGGAAAGCAGAATAAATTATATTTCTAGCTAAACTCATTCGGCTATTAATAAATTTGATTAAACTGCTAGTAACCAGAAAGAGAATAATTTAACTAACTAAGTAAATGCACTGAGGACTCATGAGTATTGACGAAATAAAATTTTATGTATATCTAATTCATGATGTTGATTTTTTTAAATAACTAGAATTTATTTCCCGGAAGTTTTAACGATGAGTCTAGCTCTGAGCTTATGGTTTCTAATTTAAGTTGTATAACGAAGTGAATATTATTTACGCGTAGGATTAGATATACTATTAGGGTTGAGTATTTATGTGTTTTCTTTTCTTCCCTATACAGTATTCTGGGTCATAAACTCTAAATCTTACCAGCGGCTTTCAGTACCTATGTAACTGAGAAGAACTTTACCTAAAGAACATTCTGAATTATAATTACCGGGTTTTGCAAGTGACCTGTCTGGCCTAGAGTTTTACACCCAGAAGAACGACAGAGTACTGGCCCAAAAGTAATACTAAGAATAAATGGTAACTGGACTTACAGAATATCCAGATTTCTTTCTCAAGTTCATATATACTTCGCCTGTGGTGGCGACTGAAATAACATTTGACATTTCCCATATCAAGACCATTGTGGTGTGAAAAAGATTTATCCTAAACCGATTTATGTACCTGACATTCAACTTAACGAGTGAAGTTCCAAGCTATTGTACCCTGTGAACATTAGATATCATAAGTACTTTCCTAACTGAACAAAACTGAAGTGACCTTCATCAGCCTCCTATTACAACAGTGAGACAAACGTTTCCCAACATTTTGATTAATTAGTCTTTGGAGAAACTGGGGTTTGACTCGCCAGTAAACTCAAACTTGGATGGTCTGTGAGTGACTGAACAATTTGTTCCAGATGTTTTGAAAAAAACAACGATTAGGTAAGAGTGCGCATGTTGTCTGTGAGCACAGCTGTCAGAGCGAGAGAATAACAGGGATGAATAATTCGTTTATGATTTAACCCATGTAATAACTTTGTATTTTCTCTTGTATGCAAGTTTTTTTGTTGCTAATGCTGTTTTTCCTCGTAGGATAGATTAATATACATAAACTCTGTTCATTACTGAGGGAGGGAAGACCTTGGATCTTAGCGTATGAATCTGTGGCTCTTTGGGGCTATAAATTCTCTTATAACGGGATCTTAGCAACAGAGAGGGGAAAGGATTTCACCTATGAGTCTATCTCTTTAATTGATTCTTAACATATGTTTATTGTATTTGATTTGATATTCAATATTGTCGATGTAAAGTTTCTTTTTATGATAAATAAAAATTTACATAACTTTATTCACGTGTGGCGGTCAGATTGTTCAAAAGGATCCTTATTTTCATAGATATAGTTTTCACGTATGTGCGTCTAATCGTCGTCACTTATCTGTGTGTGTGTGTGTATATGTGAGTGGTTAAATATATCTATATATATATATATATGAAACTGTCTGATCTAAACTCTCAGTCGTAATCGATAGGCGGGTTTGATTATCTATCAAATCCAGGGACAGATTTTACCTTTCACCATTTCACTTGTGAAATTCTATTTCTTTACATTATTTCTCACTGAGCTATCACCTGTACTAGTCCTATTCAGTCCTATTCAGGAGGGACCAAAAGTGATCTTAATTACCCTATCGAAAATATACGACAAAGCAAGAGGAGCTTTCATTGCAACGGGAAACATATGGAGATCAAGAGAAATCAAGCCCAACACGAAAATAAGAATCTTAAACTCAAATGTCAAGTCAGTCCTGTTGTATGGCTCTGAAACATGGAAAACAACAAAAACAACAACCAAAAAAGCCTACAAACTTTCATAAATGGGTGCTTGCGTAGAATAAAAGGATTAACATGGTATGACAAATGTGGAACTGATGACAAGAACCAGAGGAGTACCAGTGAAACAAGAGATGAGAAGAAGACGCTGGCGATGGATAGGACACACATTGAGGAAACCTGTTGATACCATTACAAGGCAGTCCTTGTTCTGGAATCCACAGGTAAAGAGAGGCAGAGTTAGACCAAGAAGCACACGGAGACGAGAGCTGGAGACAGAGGTGAAAATGACGAGGAAAATGTGGAGAGAACTTGTGCTGATGGCACGTGACAGGAAGACTTGGCATGTGTTTGTTGAAGGCCTATGCTCCTTGGGGAGCTAAAAGGTAATGAATGAATATCTAATAGGGTATGTACTGGCCGCTGGGCCCTTAAGGGATATTAATGTAGTATTTTACAAACTGAATTATTGTGAGTTCCCATTGTCGTTTTAATGATGATTGTTCTCAGAGTACACAAATCTGAAATGCGTAGTAGCCTGCCCTGGTCATAATTTCCTTTCAGCTCCCTGTGAAGTAGAAGCCTTCAACACGTAAATTCAAAACTTTCCCCTCTTGTACCATCTGTTCTGTGTCTTCCTATTGTGACCGGCCTGATAGGGCTGTATGTTGTAGGACTACTTTTTATCTATTTTTTTCTTTCTCTCCGTTATCTTCCAAGTTATAAGTTATATCATTAATGGCCAACTCCGCCAGAGATGTCGATCCTTGGATGATATTATTTTTCTTTTCCATCCCAGGTTCGTTCAGTTCCTTCTTCGATGTTATAGTGACTTCTCATATATTGGTAGTGTACACAAACATGGCCTACTTTCAGCAACTCTTAAAGATGAAATCAAATTCATTCTGAACCTTCAAAACTTTTAATAACATAATACTGTAACACGTATGATGAATCATTCAAATGATAGAGCTCGCATATAATCATTAACTGGGTCTTTATACATCAGAGATACTTCATACACGAGCTCTATGTCTCGTGAACTTATCGACACTCACTTTCTCTTAAAAGTCGTATGTATTTCTTGATAGCTCAAACTTTATTCAATACTGCTCCTCAATGATATCTGTAGTTTTCTTCTTAAATTCACAGCCTTTCGTTACTTTATGCCTAGTCGTTATATATTCATAACCATCTGTTTCTGGACACATAGTCGTAAAGTTCTCATTGCGACTTGGCAAAATCGTGCTTCTGCAAAACTCTCCTGTAAACAAAATTTTACCTCGTGCAAAATATAATCTCAATCCAATACTTACAAGACAGCATAACCGCTGATCTCCTTTTGAAATACACTATCTGTGAAGCACAGAATCTATAACTATCTTCCTAATCGAATAACACTGGCTGGACATAGGTATATACCCATATAAAACCCTGTCTGTAAACCACAGACGTATATCTTGTCTGCCAGCTGCTCGAAAATCTCAGCACTTCATCCCATTCTGATGACTAACTCAGGACTCTCTCATCACCCACTAATGACCTCTGGTCATTTCTGCGTGGTGTGTTTTTCTCGCCACTTCTCTGATTCGCTGACCCAAATCTTCTTTCTTAAATTTATTGGTCGAGCTTATCTGTTCACGAACATTCTATTTACATCTCTATGATCACTCACTTTTGGTTAACGTGAGCCGATATTCTGAACTGTTGTCAGTTAGTAATTTATTATTATTCCCTTTCATTATTTTTTTCCTTTTGAGCTGTCCTAACTGTTTACCTAACTCTAACAACAGCAAGAATAATGCTAGGGCAAGCCTCGCGGTGACATATTCAACCCGGGGCCGCACAAATGTATCCCGTAGGGAGACATTTGCGTTCCATCAACAACTATCCAGTCTCCAATTACAATGTTCTATCCTATACCTGCTCCCTTACATATACATTTATAAACTTTGAGTCATAGTATGAAAAGTCTTACTTACTTACTTACTTACTTAGTCGTTCCCCTTCTACCGTGAGGTGTAGAGGTTTGGAAGAGAGAGCGCTAGACTATCCTATCGGCTGTCCTCCTCCTGGCCTGGTTCCATTCTAGTCCTCGATCCTTCAAAGATTGTCTAATGTTGTCCTCCCAGCGGACTCTGGGTCGTCCTCGGGGTCTGGATCCTTGGCTCTTTGTTTCCCATGCTTGTCGTGGTATCCGATCTTCTCCCATTCTGCAGACATGGCCAAACCATCTTAATTGGGACTGTTCTACTTGGGTCTGCATGGGATAGGATTAAAGGCCTTGACGTATCGTCTGGTTGCGTACCATGTCTCTTCTTGTTACTTCAACCACCTTTCTCAGAAACCTCATTTCTGAGGTTTGGATCTGGCTTTTATGGGTTGTAGTCATTGCCCATGACTCGCATCCGTATGTCAAGACTGGGACATAGGTGGAGCGGTATACAGCCATCTTCGTTTTCTTACCAACCTCTCTCTTGCTGAGGAATCCTCGATTTATGGCCTGAAAAAGTCTCCCAGCTGCTGCTTTTCGAGTGGCCAACTCTTCTTTGATGCCTCCCTTTCGGTCTATAATAGCTCCGAGGTATTTAAAGTGGTCGACCTGCTCCAGGACCTGTTCTCCCAGCTTAATCTGATGTTTTCTTTCTTCTCGTGATATCACCATGGATTTTGTTTTAGAGCTGCTTAAGACCATCCCTCTCTTCTCCAGCTCTTCCTTCCAGACTTGCAGGTTGGATTGGAGATGTGCCTCTGATTTAGCAATCAGGGCAACATCATCAGCAAATGCCAGCTCCGAAATATAGACCTGTCTCATCTTCCAGTACCCCACTGAATACTTTCTTGTTCTCTCCTTACATGCCTTGATGACATCATCCATATGGAGTATGAAGAGGTAAGGTGATAGGATATCACCTTGTCTTACACCAGTGGTGGTCCTGAACTCTTCCGACTTATGGTTTGCTGTCCTCACATAATTTCTGCAAGACTTGTAGAAGCTCTGTATAGCATGAATCAGAGGTGCTGGAATATTCTTCCTTGCTAAACAGTCCCAAAGTTTGCTCCAGGGGACCCTGTCAAACGCCTTTTCCAGATCTATGAAACAAAGATGCATCTCACTCTTATACTCAAGGACCTTTTCACTCAGCTGTCTGAGTGTGAAGATTAGGTCTTGAGTACTTCGGTTTGCTCGGAATCCGCACTGGACCTCATCCAATTGTGGCTCAGCTAGGCGTCGGAGTCTCTGCTCTAGGATTCTAGAGTAGATTTTACCAGGGACACTGAGAAGGGATATGCCTCTATGGTTTCCACACTGTCGATTGTCACCCTTTTTGAAAATTGGTGTTATGATGGCAATCTCCCAATCCTTTGGTATGGTCTTGTTGTACCACGCTGCCTGTAAAACCCTTAAGAGTAATAGGTCGCCTGATGCTCCCATGAACTTAACCATTTCTGGTGTTATACCATCATGCCCTGCTGCTTTGCCCATCTTGATTTTCTCCAGTGCTGCCTTCAGTTCTTCCATCTTTATGTCATCTTCACCATCATTGGTTTTCTCTTCTGTGCTAGTGGTTATCATTTCTGATGCTTCACCATGCTCACCATCCAGGAGTTCTGAGAAATATTCTTTCCATCTTCCCATTACTTCCTTCGGGGCAGTAAGCAATTTGCCTTGCTTGTCCTTTATAAATTTGAGAGGGCATTGTTTTTCCTTCCTCGTGTTCTTTAGGGTCTTATAGAACAATTTCTGGTTTTCTTGTGCATCTTTTTCTAGCTTTTCTCCAAATTCTTCCCAGGACTTCTGTTTTGCTGCTAGCACTTTGTTCTTTGCTTCTGTTCTGAGTGTCACATATTCTCTATATTTTCCATTTGTCCTGTTGTGTTTTTAGCTCCTAAGTATTGTTTCCATGCCATTTTCTTCTCTCTTATTTTCTCTTTGACTTCCTCTGTCCACCAAGGTGTCCTCTTTCTCTTGTTCCCAAGTCGGACTTCACCGCATGCTTCTGCAGCAGCTGTCTTTATGATATCCTTGAATTTATTCCAGAGGGTTTCCAAGTCATCAGGTCGTTCTTCTGTGTTGCTCACCGCTGCAGCAATAAGCCCCTGATATCTGGTCTTAATTTCTGGCTCTCTCAGCTTGTAGGTCCTAATGCTCATTTCTCCTGCTCGTTTACTTGGTTTCTTGCGTGATGTTGGGCAGTTCCTAGGCTGAGCAACTCTTTCAGTTGTTCTTTTGATTGTTAGCAGGTAGTGATCACTTCCAATCTCTGGCCCCCTCCAGACTCCAGCATCTCGGACATATTTGAATGAGCTTCTCCGAACAATGGCATAGTCGATCACTGACTTCTCATTCTTTGTTGGTTCACATCTAGTGTATGCATGTATGCGCTTATGGGGGAACTTTGTGTTTGTAATGATCAGATTCTGCTCACTGCAGAATCTAAGGAGTCGCTTTCCATTGTCATTGAGAGTATCTTCTCCATATCTTCCGATAACTCCACCCCATCTAGCATGGTCATTTCCAACTCTGGCATTAAAATCTCCGAGCATGATAACTTCATCTAGGCAGTGATCCACTGTTCCTTTGAAGCAGCTCGAAGAATTCCTCCTTGACCTCTGCTCTCTCATCCTCATTTGGCCCACACACTATGACCAGGTTGACTATGGTTTCTCCTTCTTTTAGTTTAACAACCATAATGCGCTCCGAGACAAAGTTCCATCCCTTGATACTATCTTTTTGATTTTGGGCCACAATGCAACCCACGCCCCCTTTAGCTCTTTCAGACATGGGTACACCACTGTAGAGCAGCGTGTTGCCATCGAGATCCATGACTCCTTGTCCTTTTTTCTTTGTTTCCGTTATAGCCAGGATTTCTAGTTTTGCTTTCCTCATCTCTTCCACCAGCTCCTCTTCCTTCCCATTTATACTTCTTGTGTTCCAAGTTCCATAAGTCGTAGTCCGTAGTCCGTTCCAGTTCGTCGCCTTTAGAATCAGTCCAGTTTTCTCTCTTGTGTTGCTAGTAATCGTGATTTAAAGCAAACAGGTGATTGGCCTGTTGTGCCTTTGCATGGTGGAGGGGCTGCCTCCTTACGGCCTCCATGCAGGCCGCCCTCCTCCTTTTTCATCCGGGCTTGGGACCGGCATTGGCGGAGTTAGTATGAAAAGTCGCAAAAATAAAACCATAAATGTAACGTCATTCCATTACAAATAACTAATGCTTCGATTAGCTTTATAAAGTATCGCGACATAGGATAGGTATGCCATCAATCATTACCTTATATGATACAGCAACTGATCAATAATAATTCAATACATGCAATGTATATATTTATACAGGTCGACATGATAACTGTCTCTGGAAACAGAGATTTGTCAGCACTCGTCATGTCTGTAGTATCTGCCGTCAATGTCATTACTGAATTAGAACGGTCAGATAGGCGGAGATACACTTAATAGTATGGCGAAGCATGCATAACTAACTGTCCTGGGGCGATAGTGAAAGACGTGTCGCTAATCAGGTCAGAATGTGATGTGCTCGACTGATCTTAGCCTTGGATGCATCGTTCAAGTCGTTAATTCTGTCTGAAACTATAGACGTCATATACATGTGTACAGAACCTCATAAAATATAGAACATCCTTCTGGCTAAAGTTAATGTCAACGTGACTACGTGTCTGTGTCATCATTATCATCTCTCAAGTAGCCACATATAATATCTTTGGTAAGTTATCTACTAATTCTAAACTATGATTACTGCTCAAAGCAGCAATACTGCAAAACATGTCGTGTTCCTGGTGTCGCTATGTAGTCAGCGCAATGGTAACTGGGGTACATCATTTGTGGGTGGTGAATGGGAAAAGGTATGAGATGTGTCGTGGGGATGTTTACCATTAGTGCATCTTGAGCACTCTTTTCTACCTGTATATGGTTAAGAGGAGTTTCTTATATTTCTATGACTTGGCTATGCTTATTTCATATCTCTTCTTTTCTTTTTCCTCTTTTGCCAATATTAAATATGCATATAACTGGAATCTATACACTATACACACAAATATCACAATGCTATCAATGCTAACAGTAATTAATTATCAGTCTTGATCCTCTGATGTGCTGATCCCGATACCTTGGGAAGTACATTGACAAGCTCTGTGAGTTTACCTGGAATAAGTCTACATAGTCAGGACTCTGTGTTTCTCTAGATTACAGTCTGATTATTTCTCTTTTTTTCCAGAGTTCTATACTCTCGTCCCTTAAAGAGTTACGTGAGTAATGTGAGTGTCCAAGTGTCCAATAAATCAACTAACTTAACCACTGGAAAAAAATAATATAGTGACTTCTCATATAGTGTTAGTGTAAACAAACATGGCCTACTTTCAACAACTCTTAAAGATGAAATCAAATTCATTCTGAACCTTCAAAACTTTTAATAATATAATACTGTAACACGTATGATGAGTCATTGTGGCGTGAGGTTTTATTTGGCTCTAGGATCAGTATAGTACTGACAATTACAGAAATCGAATTTCTGCAGAAAATGGTGAAGCCCCAGTGTCTGAGAGAACTACTGGTATTACAAATTAGTTACGGCTGTGAATGTTCTGATCTCGAAAAATTAGTAGAGAGGAGACCGACATAAATTGCCACCTCCGCTGTGTAACTAACTGTGATATTAAGACAGGGAAACAGATTTTAATTAACAATGATAAAATTGACAAGTCTTCAAATACAATTTCCTTATTATTTATTCAGTATATACACTATCTACTCTTGTGCTGAAGGATGGATGTTGAAACAATGGAATGTAATGGAGTTGTAAGTTTACAAATGATTCACATATATTTATAGCTGTATATATATTACAAGTCTTCCAATTATAAGAAACAAATTTATATCAGCTGGGCTGTTAATCACTTATAGTAAAAGTATCAGCTGTGCTGTTAATTAAGTATATAAAATTTATCAGCTATGCTGTATTTTTGTCTCTTGCTATGCTACTCGCTTTCTCGTCACTGACAGGTACTTTGCTCATAATGCTGACAGAAATGGTACTAATGTGTACTCATCTCTCAAAAGTTATGTCCTTCTTAGTTTCTTGCACACAGCACCCGCTGATGGTCGTTTCGTTAGCCCACCCAAGACTGAGGGGGACTAAAGAGGTAGATCCTGCGCAATCACTGTGCTCCTGCGACGTTCCATGCAGCTGGATTGACACGACATACGACCTCAGGTTTGATGACACGAATAAAACCCTCTAAGATTTAAACAGGTCAGTGACTCGACTAGCGGAGCCGTATGCTAGGTCAATGCACGCAGGTAAGCAATAAATCAAGGTTGACAGCTCCTCTTCCTCAGTCGGTCGTCGATCTGGCTTCGTGTCGGTGATGTGTGATTATGCATAAAATCTCGCCCGATTATATAGGCAGGTGAGGTAACTTCTACTGCTTAAGGAAAGCGTTTGGTTGGTTCCTGGCGGGGCAAGCTGATTGGTTGTCTGCAGTTCCGTACCATGCTCCGTACCGTCCTTGACCGAAACGAGTCCCAGGAAAAACAGGGCTAATGGCTAATGTTATTCTGTTTTTCCGCCATATTGGGTGACAAGATGGCCGCCACCGACATCCGAAAAACAGGGCTTAAGCCTAATTTTATTCTGATTGGCTGGGTGATTAACAAAGAAGTGTGTTTACACTTTACGACAGTCATTCAAATGATAGAGCTCGCATATAATCATTAACTGGGTCTTTTTACATCAGAGATACTTCATACATGAGCTCTATGTCTCGCGAACTTATCGACACTCACTTCCTCTTAAATTTCGTATGTATTTCTTGATAGCTCAAACTTTATTCAATACTGCTCCTCAATGATATCTGTAGTTTTCTTCTTTAATTCACAGCCTTTCGTTACTTTATGCCTAGTCGTTATATATTCATAACCATCTTTTTCTGGACACGTAGTCGTAAAGTTCTCATTACGACTTGGCAAAATCGTGCTTCTGCAAAACTCTCCTGTAAACAAAATTCTACCTCGTGCAAAATATAATCTAAATCCAATACTTACAAGACAGCATAATCGCTGATCTTCTTTTGACATACACTATCTGTGAACCACAGAATCTATAACTATCTTCCTAATCGAATAACACTGGCTGAACATAGGTATATACCCATATAAAACCCTGTCAGTAAACCACAGACGTATAACTTGTCTGCCAGCTGCTCGAAAATCTTCTCAGCACTTCATCACACTCTGATGACTAACTCAGGACTCTCTCATCACGCACTAATGACCTCTGGTCATTTCTGCGTGGTGTGTTTTTCTCGCCACTTCTCTAATTCGCTGACCCAAATCTTTTTTCTTAAATTTATTGGTCGAGCTTATCTGTTCACGAACATTCTATTTACATCTCTCTGATCACTCACTTTTGGTTAACGTGAGCCGATATTCTGAACTGTTGTCAGTTAGCAATTTATTATTATTCTCATTCATTATTTTTTTCCTTTTGAGCTGTCCTAACTGTTTACCTCACTCTAACAACAGCACGAATAATGCTAGGGCAAGCCTCGCTGTGACACTATGTCTTCTTTACCCTTTTCAGATCTCTCTTTAACACCCTCCCACCCCCCCCCCTTTCTTTTCTTCTTATGCCATCCATTCTTCCTTCATTTCTCTTAATCTGAGGTTACCACAGCAGGAACCACTCTGCATTGCCATCACCTGCTTTTCCCCACGGTTGTGGAGTCGACCAACAAAATTTCCGATTCCGACTCCTGAAATTAAAGAAATCCGACTCCGACTACAGTTTTTTTTTAATATTTAATTATTCATGTGGCATGAAATTCGATGTCGGAGTCGGGATATTTTTTACCGACTCCACGTAAAACGACAGACCACGACTCCGACATCAAACTTCGACTCCACAGCCTGGTTTTCCCAGTGTGTGTTCCATCCAACGCCAGTGTGGTATTCTCTCATCCCGCCCTACTGGTACCTAGCAAGTTCTCAGTCTGAGGACATAAAATGATGATTTATTGATTACTGTTTCCTCCATTTTATGGACACGGTGCTTTAAACAACTATTTTATTAGCCAGCAATGACCTTCAGTGACGTGCGGGCACAGTAATGGTTTTTATTTCCGTTCTGTAATTGCGGAATTCTTATTCCTGCTTGCAGTCAAATAAATGATTTTAATATCTCGGTCTTTTGTCTTGCATGCATGTATGTATTATGGCTGTTTGGGCTTTAGATTCTGAGTTCCTCTGTGTGAGTTCTGTGTCCTTAAAGTACAAATAGACCGACCCAAACAAAGTACTTCTTTCTTCGTTGTTTCCTTGTCTATTACTAACACAATTAT
Source organism: Oreohelix idahoensis (assembly GCA_024509875.1). Taxonomy (NCBI): domain Eukaryota; kingdom Metazoa; phylum Mollusca; class Gastropoda; order Stylommatophora; family Oreohelicidae; genus Oreohelix; species Oreohelix idahoensis. Next base: position 331,139 of record JAMPIV010010869.1, on the reverse strand, counting down.
TAATGTGCGGTATTACCAGGTGAGTATACACGGAGGCATATCTTGTGTCATCTTTTTTTGTGACCACCAGCTATGCACAGTGCTATAGTATATAGATTTGGAAGTCAACCTCGGTCTGTGAAGCTAATTACACCCTCATTCACTCTTGAAATCATCCATACACTTCCAGGGATTTCCCTTGTGGTGAAACATGTTGAGAACTCAACATTGCACATTATGCTTGGAGGAGTCACTTGAGCCCCAGACGTAAAGCGTTGAAGTTGTGCCTTAGCCCTGTTTTACGACATTCTCCATATGTAACAGTGCTAATTATCAACATCATCATTATCAACACCATCATTGTCAACACCATCATTATCAACACCTTAATTATCAACACCATCATTATCAAAACCATCATTATCAACACCACCATTATCACCACCACCATTATCACCACCACCATTATCAATACCACCATTATCAACACCATCACTATCAACACCACCATTATCAACACCAAAATTATCAACACCACCATTATCAGCCCCATCATTATCAACACCACCATTATCAACACCATCATTACCAACACCACCATTATCAACACTACCATTATCAACACCATCATTATCAACACCATCATTATCAACACCAACATTATCACTACCACTATTATCACCACCACCATTATCACTACCACAATTATTACCCCCATCATTATCAACACCAACATTATAAACAACACCATTATCAACACCACTATTTTCACCACCACCATTATCAACACCATCATTATCAACACTACCACTATAAACACCATCATTATCAACACCACCATTATCAACACCACCATTATCAACACCACCATTATCAACACCATCATTATCAACACCACCATTATCAGCACCACCATTATTACACCACCATTATCAACACCACCATTATCAACACCACCATTATCATCACCACTATTATCACCACCACCATTATCAACACCACTATTATCACCACCACCATTATCAACACCATCATTATCAACATAATCATTATCAACACCACCATTATCAACACCACCATTACCAGCACCACCATTATCACCACCACCATACCACCACCATTATCAACACCACCATTATAACCACCACCATTATCAACACCATCATTATCAACAATACCATTTTCAACACCACCATTATCAACACCATCATTATCAACACCACCATTATCACCACCACCATTATCAACACCACCATTGTCAACACCACCATTATCACCACCATTATCAACACCATCATTATCAACACCACCATTATTACTACCATCATTATCAACACCACCATTATCAACACCATCATTATCAACACCACCATTATCAATAACACCATTATCAACACCACCATTATCAACACCACCATTATCAACACCACCATTATCAACACCATCATTATCAACAAAACCATTATCAACAAAACCATAATCAACACCACCATTATCACCACCACCATTATCAACACCATCATTATCAACACCATCATTATCAACACCACCATTATCAACACCAACATTATCACTACCACCATTATTACCACCACCATTATAAATACCACTTTTATTACCACCATCATTATCAACACCACCATTATCAACACCACCATTATCAACACCACTATTATCACCACCACCATTATAAACACCATCATTATCACCACCACCATTATCAACACCATCATTATCAACACCACCATTATCAACACCACCATTACCAACACCACCATTATCACCACCACCATTATCAAAACCACCATTATCAACACCACCATTATCACCACCACCATTATCAACACCACCATTATCAACACCACCATTATCAACACCACCATTATCACCACTACCATTATCACCACCACCATTATCACCACCACCATTATCAACACCACCATTATCAACACCACCATTATCAACACCACCATTATCAACACCACCATTATCACCACCACAATTATCAACACCATCATTATCAACACCACCATTATCAATAGCATCATTAGCAACACCACCATTATCAACACCACCATTACCAACACCACAATTATCATCACCACCATTATCAACACCACCATTATCAACACCACCATTATCAACACCACCATTATCACCACCACCATTATCACCACCCCCATTATCAACACCACCATTATCAACACCACCATTGACACCACCACCATTATCAACACCACCATTATCACCACCACCATTATCAACACCATCATTATCAACACCACCATTATCAACCCACCATTACCAACACCACCATTATCAAAACCACCATTATCAACACCATCATTATCACAACCACCATTATCACCACCACCATTATCACCACCACCATTACCAACACCACCATTATCACCAACACCATTATCAAAACCACCATTATCAACACCACCATTATCACCTCCACCATTATCACCACCACCATTATCACCACCACCATTATCACCACCACCATTATCAACACCACCATTATCACCACCACCATTATCAACACCACCATTATCAACACCACCATTATCAACACCACCATTATCAACACCATCATTATCAACACCACCATTATCAACACCACCATTACCAACACCACCATTATCACCACCACCATTATCAAAACCACCATTATCAACACCACCATTATCACCACCACCATTATCACCACAACCATTATCACGACCACCATGATCACCACCATCATTACCAACACCACCATTATCACCACCACCATTATCAAAACCACCATCATCAACACCACCATTATCACCACCACCATTATCACCACCACCATTATCACCACCACCATTACCAACACCACAATTATCACCACCACCATTATCAAAACCGCCATTACCAACACCACCATTATCAAAACCACCATTATCAACACCATCATTATCACAACCACCATTATCACCACCACCATTATCACCACCACCATTACCAACACCACCATTATCACCAACACCATTATCAAAACCACCATTATCAACACCACCATTATCACCTCCACCATTATCACCACCACCATTATCACCACCACCATTATCACCACCACCATTATCAACACCACCATTATCACCACCACCATTATCAACACCACCATTATCAACACCACCATTATCAACACCACCATTATCAACACCATCATTATCAACACCACCATTATCAACACCACCATTACCAACACCACCATTATCACCACCACCATTATCAAAACCACCATTATCAACACCACCATTATCACCACCACCATTATCACCACAACCATTATCACGACCACCATGATCACCACCATCATTACCAACACCACCATTATCACCACCACCATTATCAAAACCACCATTATCAACACCACCATTATCACCACCACCATTATCACCACAACCATTATCACCACCACCATTACCAACACCACAATTATCACCACCACCATTATCAAAACCGCCATTATCAACACCACCATTATCACCACCACCATTATCACCACCATTATCACCACCACCATTATCAACACCACCATTATCAACACCACCATTATCACCACCACCATTATCACCACCACCATTATCAACACCACCATTATCAACACCACCATTATCACCACCACCATTATCAACACCACCATTATCAACACCACCATTATCACCACCACCATTATCACCACCACCATTATCACCACCACCATTATCAATACCATCATTATCAACACCACCATTATCAACACCACCATTATTAACATCACCATTATTAACACCACCATTATCACCACCACCATTATCACCACCACCATTATCCCCACGATCATTATCAACACCATCATTATCAACACCATCATTATCAACACCATCATTATCAACACCATCATTATCATCACCACCATTATCAATACCATCATCATTTTCCTTGCCACTTGTAACGGAGCATAGAGCCATCACTACAGCTCGTCCAACATACAGGAAGCCTGCCCCAAACATTCACATGCTCTTGTAGTGGTGGTATCTGTGGATTTTTGTTTTACATGATGAGTTACCCAACCCCATGCACAATCTCATATTAGTCACCTTGTACGACATGCATGAGTGTGCCGCCTTGTACGACATGCATGAGTGTACCGCCTTGTACGACATGCATGAGTGTGCCGCCTTGTGCGACATGCATGAGTGTGCCGCCTTGTACGATATGCATGAGTGTGCCGCCTTGTACGACATGCATTAGTGTGCAATAGGCTTAATCTTTCTTTATCTCTTCAGTGACTCCATAAACTTGATACATTTTTTTCTCTTCATGCGGACAGTGATCCATGTGTTTCATGTCTTCCTCTATTTTTCTTACATTGGGGATTCCAGATTAAAGCCTGCCTTGTAATGCTAGCTGCTGGTTTTCTTCATGTGTATCCTATCCAATATCCCCGTCTTTCCCTCACCTCTTGTACCTTTTACGACATGCCTGGTAGGTTATTATAGTATTACTACTCTTTGCTCACCCTGCAGGGCCTGGTAATACACAGGTGAATTCAATTGTTCATAATTTTTTAATAAGTTTGCCTCGTTTTGGCGAGGCGTCCCCTTCAACCTAGACACAAGGTCCGTTAGTTATATTAGGGCAGAAGACCAAATATAAATGACCTTGTGGTATACAAAATCATGTCCCAATATGACTGAATAACACTTGCCTATGGTTGCAATGTGAGTGCCTCGGTGAAACGAGGCGAATAGTACAGGGTGACTGAAATGTCACACCCTATTTTTAAACTAGTATTTCTGAACTACTACGAAACGTTTCTTCTTCTTCGTACACTCTCAGACGTCCACTTAAATGTTTTCAAAGATAGTAGTAGTCAGCTTGAGGCTATCTGCATCTCCGTAGAGCTTTTCCACGAATGAAAATACGGAACTAATTTATATCAAACGAACGTCAAAATAAAGACACTGCACTACCGGTTTATAACATAAAATAGCACGTCACATGAACATTACAACTGAACATGAGATTCAGTCTGCTCTACCTGTGACGTATAATGTAAATATAGCCTCAGTAATCCTACAGCAATCCGACAACCTTTGCTTCCCCATTTAGTGTTTATAATTTTGCTACGCAGAAAACCACGAATTTCGCTGTCTGTCTGACTCATATTTTGAAGCCACGCCTATTTTTCCTTTTTTACATGCGCTGATGAGTGTTTACCAACTTTCGCATCTGGCAGTCTTAACAAGGGGAGCGAGCCTGGTTTATTTACCTGAATTCTCACGCCAGCTGATCTGTCAATCATTGGTCATTAGACAGACGCACGTGGGGAAAAGACCAGATCCTTGAAGAAATCATCATCATCAGTTGCCATCTCCACAAAGAAGGTTGGCTGTAATGGATCTCCAACGTCTTCTGTCTCTTGTCTTGGTGGTGCACTCTGATAGACTCTTTCCTGTCCATCTCTTGATGTTATCTTCCCACTTATAGTGCTGTCTTCCCCTTGCAAGTTTGCCTTCAACTCTCCCTTCTATTATGGTCTTCTGCAAGGTGTTATGCCTTTTTATGTGGCCAAAGTATTTTAGCTGCCGAACTCTGATCTCCCTCATTAGTTCTCTTTTCATACCTAGATTTTCTAGAACCTCTTTATTTGTTTTATTCTCTTTCCATGAGATACGCCCCATTCTTCTATATATCCACATTTCAAGAGCATCAATTCTTTCTTCCAAATGCTTATTCATCGTCCATGTTTCTGCACCATACAGAAATGCAGAATATATATAACACTTTATGATTCTCAGTTTTAATTTGTGAGATAACTGTTTGGATGTCAGTATATGTTTCATGTTGTTAAATGTAGCTTTGGCCATTCCTATTCTCTTCTTGATTTCTGTTTCACATCTGCCATCTTCTGTTATTATATGACCAAGATATACGTAGCTCTTGACTTGTTCCAGGATTTTCCCATTTACGCTTATCTTTAATATGGGTTTATCGTCTGTTTTGCTAATTATCATAGTTTTTGTTTTCTCAATATTAATGTCGAGTACATATTCATGACTTATACTGTTCACTTGCTTCGCTAGTTCTTGTAACTCCTGTTCGCTTTCAGCTAACAACACGGAATCATCTGCATATCTAAGGTTGTTTATTGACCTTCCACTGATGTTCAGTCCTGGTATTTCCTGTATCTGTTTGAAAATTTTTTCGGTGTATAAATTAAATAGGCAGGGGGATAGCACACAACCTTGTCTGACACCTCTTTTTATGTCTATGTATGATGAATTATTCCTTCCAGATCTTACTGTGGCAGTTTGCTCCCAATAAAAGTTACTGAGTATTCTTATATCTTTTCCATCAATACCTATGTCTTCGAGGCATTCAATTATTTTCTCATGATGGACTCTGTCAAAAGCCTTCTTATAGTCAATGAAGCACATGTACATACTTTTTTGGACCTCTGTATATTTTTCTGCTAATATTCTTAGGCAAAATATTGCCTCTCTTGTTCCACTGTTCCGTCTAAAACCAAACTGTTCTTCTTGGATTTCGCTGTCTACCTTACTTTTTATTCTTTCCTGTATGATTTTGAGCAGTATCTTAATTGCATGACTCTGAAGTCTGAACATTCTGTTGCATTTGGTTTTTTGGGCAATGTTATTAAAAACTGATGTCTTCATGTCGTGTTGTATATATCCTGTATTGTATATATCGTTGCAAAGATCTGTGATTGTATCTATATCAAAGCTCTCCAGAGCTTCTATCATTTCAATTTTTATGTTATCCATCAATGCTGATTTTCCTTCTTGTATCATATGTATGGCGATCTCTACTTCTGATCTGAGAATGTTTGGGCCTTCATTAGAATCTGGTGATGGTTTTTTACCTCTGTTGTCCTCGAATAGTTCTGTTACGTATTCTGCCCATCTGTTTGATATGTCTTTCCCATCATTTTCGTTCTTGATACAGCTTCCTCCTTGTGCAAACCGCGACCGATTTGATAATTTCTTTATTTCTTCATGCATGTCTCTTGTCATGTGCTTTGCTTCCAAGTCTTCTATTTCCTTGCATTTTGTTTCTATCCACCGTTCTTTTGCTTGTCTACACATAGTACGTATGTCATTGTCTATTGTTTTATATTCTGGAGTGTTTTTTGCTTTCTTTCTTACTGCTATTTTATTCAAGATGTCATCTGTCATCCAAATTTGATTTTTCTTAGGCTCCTTTTTAGGTAAATTTGCATTTGCTGATTGTATGCTTGTTTTTAAGCATTCCCATTTTGTGGTTAATTTTTCTTCTGGGTTTTCTCTTCTATACTGCTCCATGCTTTCTGTCAATAACTGTTGATATTTATTTTTGACGTCGATTAAATATTTATGTTTTATATCTGGTTGTTTCAGCGCTGATATTTCTACCTGGGGTTCTTCTGTCTTCTGTTTCCTGCTCTTTTCAGCTTTATATTTACTTTGATAACGACTGGATTGTGATCTGAATTTATGTCGGCGCCAGGATGTGTCTTTACACTTGTGACACTGTTCTTAAATCTATGTTTTATCATGATATAGTCAATTTGATTTCTTGTTACATCTCCTGGGCTTTTCCATGTGTATAATCTCCTTGGGCGGTGTTCAAAAAAGGTGTTACATATGACCAGCTGGTTTTCTTCACAGAACTGGATAAGTCTGTCTCCTCTATCATTTCTTGTCCCTAATCCATACTGCCCTACTATTTTCTTGTACTTTCCTTTTCCTACTTTTGCATTCATATCACCCATTACTATCAACACATCTGTAGATTTGACTAGTTTAAGTGTGTGTTGTAGCTCTTCATAGTATTCTTCTATTTCTTCCTCGCTGTGATCTTTAGTTGGTGCATAAGTTTGTAAGATTGATATGTCGAATGGCTTTGCTCTCATCTTTAGTAACATCATTCTGTCATTGTGTGTCCAGTATCCACATACGTATTTTTCTAACTCCTTTATCAACATTCCTACCCCTCTTTCATGTTTTTCTCCTCCTGAGTGTATAAGCGTGTACTGGTCTCTTTTTATGTAGCCTGTATCCAATAGTCTTGCCTCTGCAACTCCCAGTATATCGAGTTTCATGTATGTTGCCTCTAATATAAGATTGTCAAGCTTTCCTTCTCCGTTTAGCGTTCTAACGTTCCATGTTCCTATTTTTAGGCTCCTCCTACTAGCTTTTAGGTAGTCTTTCTCAGAAAGCTCCCTTTCAACAGAATTTAAGGAACACTCGTCATTATGTACTTCCTTACTCATTAGAGGAGTTGCCTCTTCCCTGTTAATTTGTACAGTAGATTCTTCCCCAGGGGACAGAGAGTTCTCTACATATCGGTTCCTATCTTGTTGTGATCTCATTACATTCTGTAGGAAGTACGTGGTAAGGCCCCAATCTCTTCCACGGTGGCTAGCCGTTGTCCTTTTCTATGTCCGACACGCCTCTAGTGCTCCACACACTTTGCTGTTTCGCTTTGCGAGCCGTTGATCTTCTCAGATTCCTCCGCCTCACTCACCGTCTCAGTCTTTGTGTACTAGGGATGGACATTCCCTTGAGTAAGATTACTCCTACTCCACTCATGTAGTTTAGCCAGTCAGCCAAGACTGTTGCCCGGGATGTGGCCACCGCCGTACACAAGCGGTATTCGTGGAGCCATACATGAGCTAGATAAAGAGAGCAGAACCAAATAGGATCCTGACTATCCTAAAAAGGACGTGGCTGTCTCTCACCGTGAGGTACTATCCCTCTCTCTTTATCCTACATCCCTTGAAGAAATACAAAGGCGATAATAATACTTCCCGACCTTCTAAATGTCCGTGCATTTTCAGGGGACGTAAAGCTTTGATCTGCGGAAACGGACGGAAATCTAAAAGGGGCTCGTTCGCACGGCCCATGTCTTTTGATATAGTTCGGCATCGCGAGTAGAGCGAACAGTAAAATCCTTTATCTCGGAAACGAAGCTCCTTGATTTTTCCCTGCTATGCCGAAGGTGTGAATTGTCACATCCTTTAGAGATATTACACAAAATCTGTATATATACGGCGTTCTCTCCAAGTCAGTTATCAGGTCTCTCGTAAAATTTTGGATAATCTGAACGCGTACGCTAGAACCTATGTGGAATAGTGCGTTAATAGCCTTCGTGGGGATTTATTCTGATTTCTGGTAATAATAATAAGTTGTGCTTAAGTGTTAAAATGTGTTAAAGTTTTACCATTTCTAATTCACTGTGATTCCCCAGCGTTAAGACTAGGGAAATAGCAAACGCGTAGATATTTTCTTACCATTTGTTCAGTTTAATGTAAAAATCCATCAACCATTTTTTTACATCAGAAGATACAGTTTAGCTGACTAGGTATAATGCTATGAGTGACGGATGAAGTGATAAAGTAGAATTCGCATTATTTTTCATTGTGTGTAATTTTCTAAATGGCTAGTGTTTAATATCATGTGTCAAAACAATAGACGCCGTCAATCAAATAGCTAGTAATGACAGGCGATATTTGTTAAGGGCGCGTAGTTATAATTAAATTATAACTGAAATTGTGCGCTGATTGTTTACCGGGCCGGGGGGGGGGGGGAAGGCGGCATGCCTAAAACCCAACCTGTCCTCGCTAAGCGAAGCGTGATAAGACAGGCTAAGACCCCGTGTGCCTTTTTATTTAATTAGGTGACGGAGAGGAAAAGAGATCATACCCGTACGCGTGATAGTATAGGATATTGGCATTTTGGTTAAATGTTCTTTTTCTTCCTAATAAAGTACCGGATCAAAACCAGCGGCCAGCGGTTTTTCTATTGTGGTCCTTTCCTCAGTTACTGAAGGAGTAATAGTTGTCGGTTTTTTTTCCTTGGCGTTCGTCCCCAGTACAGGTGTGAACAGGAATTGCCAAGGCGACAAATTAACATTTTAACTGTAAATTTGAGTTAACTAGACGTTCCAAATACCCAGATTGTTTATTCAATTTTATCAGCCCGCTGTGGCAATATACATAACATTTTTCCCGACTTCTGACAGTCGTTTTTTTTCAAGTGGATTTTATCCAGGTGTCGTAAATTTGATAGGTAGTAGGGATAGATTTGGTCCTTCTGGGTAGAACAGGCAAAGTGTTAAATAAATGAGAATTAAGGTATGAGAAATAAAGTTCACGAGTGAATAGTTTAAGGGTAGAATCTGTCACTGGATCGAGAAGATACTCTAGTCCAGCCTATCTTTACGACTGTAATTTGTTAACAGACCATTCTACTCTTCATACAAGTAACATATATGTTTAACTACACACACACACACAGTCATGTGACAACAAGGAGCACAAACGTGAAAACTATGGTAGATGGAGTATGGGTTTGGGCTGAGCTAACCAACACAAGTAATTAAGTTTTGTTAAGTTTATTATCATATAAACTGTTCACAACATCCAACATATATAAATCAATAAAATCATAGGTTACAGAATTTGGAAAATAACCCCAATAAGTGCCATCCCCTCTGTTGAGAAAAGATCCCGCAAGAAGTTAAGAACCCCAAAAGGTCAAAGATTAACACTAGGGTATAGAAATAGACGATACAGTAAAGAACAAAGTTCCTAGTTAATATATCCTGTAAAATAATAGTATTAGCAAATAAAACCAAAAGTGGGTACAATGATTATACAAATAGAAGAAAATCTACACTCCTCTTTTCTCACACTCTGTCAATCTGTGGCCACATTCAATCTCGCTTACCTACTAGTTGGTTAACAACATCTTGAACATATCACCAGGGTACCTGTAATAAAATCCAGTGTTGTGCTTCGCCGAAATAAGCCAAAGTTCCTCCACGAATGATTAATCCTCTTATTGGGGAACGCTTACTTTGGTGGTGATTATTGGATATGATAATGTTATGTCCATGAGTTCAGGTAGCAAAGTAATTACCAATATTTAGTGTTTACAGTGGACAGTAGTTAGTACTTCCAATAGTTAAATGAAATGTCTGGTGGGTAAATCTTTCTGAATAAATCCAATTGACAACACAATGTCAGTAGTCGGGAACAATGTTATGGTTAGTTATTTCGCTACAGCGGGCTGAAGAAATAAAAAATGAAAAAAATCTGGGTATTATGTCCTTCGAGTTATAATTAATTCTTAGTGTCTATAAGATTGGACTCTCTCTCTGGATAAAACAAGAGGACTGCACACGTCAACATCGAAGACCCAATAAAGACTGAGAATTGTTACTGGTTGTATTTAGACAGACTCAGACTCAGATCTATGCTCAGATCTAAGCTCAGGATCAGACTCAGGCCGCTGGCAGGCTGGTTTTTGTGATCAGTACGCAAAACAGAAAAATGAAACTATCTCCACGAAATCTGAATAATCCACTTTCTATAATGGCTTTAGAATGTCGAGCTAGATATTTCAACAAAATCTGAAGCGACTAGATAACTGACTTTGGGGGTACCGAGTATAAATACGGAAAGGCTGTGATATCACTAACAGGTGCTAGAAATCGCTCCTACGGCCATATCAGAGGAATCAAGAAACTTCGTTCCCCAGATAAAGAATTTTTACGGTCTCTCTGTTCGACCTTGCCAATCGACAACAAAGGCTTCTGATCTCAGCGATTGTCTCCCTGTACGTACAACATCACAGCATTTGCTTCCCCTTTGTAGAGAACTTCAAAACTTGTTTACCTTCCACGTGTTGTGGGCACGTACCATCTGTCAGTCATCGTAATACTGACGGTTCCGCTGGCGTGAGAACTGCTGTTAGACAAACGTTCTACGCTCAACTGAATGAGTGACAGTTTCAACGTATGTAAACAAACCGCAAGCTCGTGAAAGCAGAAAGAAAATAGGCGTGGCTAAATATGTATCAAGACAGTCGATTTGCGTGGGTTTTTCGTAGCAAAAATTATACCGCTGGAGGGGGAAGCGAAGGTGTACAGAAAAGAAGCGATATTTGCATGTACATGTCACACCAGGAGAATACGCTGTTTCATAATCGGCACTCACCCCAGAGCAAGCCGATAGGATTTATCATCATCATCTTAATTAACAGTTTAGCAACCAGATATTTTCTTTAGCTGTTGGAAGTACTGTCTACTATCTACTGTGAACACAAGATCGCGGTTTATTTTTTGCTACACGAGCTATTTGATGTGACATTGCATATCCAAGAATCAATCACCAAATTAGGCGTCCCCCATTATAAAAATTAATTATTAGTGGAGGGACTGGGGCTCACTTCGGAGGATAAAACTACTGGATCATGATACATATGCATGGATGTTTACGTTCAAGAGTGTTACACCAAGTTTAGGTAAGGCGTGATTGGTGTGGTCACGAACGACAGAGTGAGAGTGAATATTTTCTAGTTACGGAAACTGTACCATCCTTTATTTTCTTTGCAAATACTGTTATTTTACTGGATAGCTTAAGTAGGAACTTTGTTCTTTTCTTTACTGTCTATTCTATAACCTAGTGTTAATCTTTGACCTTTTGGGTTATTAACTTCTTTTGGGATCCTTTTTCTCAACAAGGGGGGAGGGCACTTATTGGGTTATTTTCCTATGTCTGTAAACATGATTATATTAATTTCTATATGTTTGATGTTGTAAAGTTTAAGTGATAATAAACTAAACAAGAACTTAACTTGTGTGTTGGTCAGACCCATATCCATTTACCATAGTTTTTTTCACGTTTGTGTGTCTTGTTATCACAAAATTGTGTGTGTGTGAGTAGTAAACTTATAATTATAGGGAGGTTTGACAGATCGTCTTATACTAAAGATAGTCGTATAGATAGGCTGGGCTAGAGAAACCACTCATTCCAGAGACAGATCTTCACCTTAACCTATTCACTCGTGGAATCTATTCTAACACCTTTCTTTCTCATATACCCCCCACCTTCTACTCTACTCAGACGGGACCAAATATCTCTCTCTCTACCTATCTAAAAATGTACGACACTACCCATGAATTCATATCGGACAACAATTGTCTGCTGTTTCTTGTAGCGATAGTTCATTGGCCATGTTAGCTTTTATTGTATTTTATTTTACTTTATATCTTGGAATATAAAAAAATGAAACTTATTTGCCAAGTGGCAGTTACTGCTCATCCTTTTGACATGTGTTTAATTGATATCCAATGAACTTAATTAGTCGTTTCCCTTCTACCGTGAGGTGTAGAGCTTTGGAAGAGAGAGCGCCATACTATCCACTCGGCTGTCTTCCTCCTGGCCTGGTTCCATTTTAGTCCTCGGTCCTTCAAAGATTGGCTAACGTTGTCCTCCCATAGGACTCTGGGTCGTCCTGGAGGTCTGGATCCCTTGCTCTTAGTTTCCCATGCTTGTCGTGGTAGCCGATCTTCTCCCATTCTGCAGACATGGCCAAACCATCTTAGTTGGGACTGTTCTACTTAGGTCAGCAGGGGTTGTGTTTTTCGGACTTGACGTATCGTCTGATTGCGGACCATGTCTCTTCTTGTTACTTCAATCACCTTCCTCAGATACCTCATTTCTGAAGTTTGCATGTCGCTTTTGTGTGTTGTAGTTATTGCCCATGACTCGCATCCAAACGTCAAGACTGGGACATAGGTGGAGCGTTACACATCCATCTTCGTCTTCTTGATAACTTCTCTTTTGCTGAGGAATCTTCGATTTATGGCCTGAAAAAGTCTCACAGCTGCTCCTCTTCGGGTAGCCAACTCTTCTGTTATGCCTCCATTTTGGTCTATGACAGCTCCGATGTATTTACAGTGGTTGACCTGCTCCAGGACCTGTTCTCCCAGCTTAATCTAATGTCTTCTTTCCTCTCGTGATATCACCATGAATACAAGTGAAAATATAAAGAAAAGTGACTTTTCAATCAATTTACATATTTACCACCCGTGTGTTACCAGGGCGTGGAAGGGAGGCAACGAATAGTGATACAGTGTCATATCACGCAGTCGGAAGAAGTGGTTAATGAGAGTTGGGCATGTCTGGTTACTCCATCCTGTAGACAACCATAAACACTTCAAGAAACAGCAAGAACACGTCTCACTGAAGTAAATAAGTCAATTCAGTACAACCGATTGGAATAAGAACTGGAGTACGACAGGGATGCCTCTTTGTCACGGGTTGCCTCCCCTTTGCTATGCAGCGATGGTCCAACAATGGCCAAAACCTAGAGTACCTAATGTGGGTCTTCAAAGGTATCTACTTTCGCACAAGATTACTCTTGGCAGAGATACAGATAGAAGGATGATCATGTTTCTACCTTGAGGGAGTGTTCACTAGATATTTCAGAAGTCAACATCAATGCTGAATGTGTCTTAGCAACGTTAACTTTTATCTGCCCGACAACTTTTGTGAAGAGGTAACATATATTTAATTGAGCTCGTACAAGCCCCCAACTGAATTAACAGTAAAATTCGTATTATTATTTGGTTCTATAGATGTATATATAGATATATTAAAGATGCTGATTCATCCATGTGCACTTCTCTCTGTAATAACTAAATCCACTATGAATTTGTAAAAACAACATATAACAAATTTAATGATCAATTACTCTGGAACAAATGTAAATAAATATGAACTGGTGATTACTAAAAATTAGGTTTCGTCATTGAAATCGGCTTTAGGAAGCTTAGTTGTGGAACGTAGATTAATAAGTTTTGTTGTGTTGGCCTGATAAAGTGTCACTTAGCTTCCATGCTGCTGAAGTGTTGATGCTGCTGTTTCCGTCAGTTCGTGTCTGTGGCGAAGATATGTCTCCTGGTCAAGGCAGGTATCTTCACAACCCGTTGAATGTAGGTTTCAAGTGTCGATCACAAACTTTGAACCACAGATTGCAGTACAGCTGGTATCGTATAATCGAAATCGTACCTCAAATGGTCTCGTAAACTCGAACCACCACCTTTAGAGGGAATAAAAGTACAAATTCCGCTGCTAAGTCTTTGTTTTCCTGATATTAATCAGGCACCTTAGGGTATATCAGATGCAGGACAAATTGAAAACACTCGATGATAGGTCACAGCAATTGGGTCTGAAAATACACAGGAAAAAGACAAAGATTATGAGAATAAATGCAGGTAATGATAACAGGGTTGAACTTGAAGAATGAAGAAGCACCAATACAAGATGTAGAATCGTACACATATCTTGGCAGCAATATAGACAAAGTTGGAGGGACAGACAGTGATATCAAAATAAGAATACAAAAAGCAAGAGGAGCTTTCATTGCATTGGGAAATATATGGAGATTAAGAGAAATCGGATCCAACACGAAAATAAGAATCTTCAACTCAAATGTGAAGTCAGTCCTATTGTATGGCTCTGAGACATGGAGAACAACAAAGACAACAACCAAAAAGCTACAGACTTTCATAAATGGGTGCTTGCATAGAATAGAAGAATTAAAATGGTATGACAAGGTTACCAACGTGGAACTGATGACAAGAACTAGACAAGTGCCAGTGGAACAAGAGATGAGAAGAAGACGATGGATAAGACACACACTGAGGAAACCTGTTGATAGCATTACAAGGCAGTCCTTGTTCTGGAACCCCCAGGGCAAGAGAGGCAGAGGTAGACCAAGAAGCACATGGAGAAAAGAGCTGGAAACAGAGGTGAAAATGATAAGGAGAACGTGGAAAGAACTTGAGATGATGGCACGCGACAGGAGGACTTGGCATGTGTTTTTTGAAGGCCTATGCTCCTTTGGAAGTGAAGGGTTATGAATGAATGAATTAGGGTATATGATGAAAATCGCCATTTTTGTTTTTAGTTAATTTACTGCGGAAAATTTAGACTGCACAGCGGTAAGTGGCTTGTGCCTGGTTGTACATGTTTAAATATACCTGCAAATTGATAGTAAATATATGTATATGTCATCATCATCATCCACTCCCTTCTCCAATTGGAGTCTGGGGCTACCTCAGCTGTTGGTTCCATGAGAGGAACTAGCAGGAAACAATCACCAGCGTTTTGCTGTGGTGGTTCATGAATATATCATTTTCACATGCTGAGGTTGCCAGCCTCTTAAGGACTTATATAATCATCAGCAAGCTCAAACACGTCAAATTCAAAGTAAATAAAATATGTTACATCTCACCCCAAAAGTGGTTGGGAACTAGACTTCTTATCAGAAGAATAGTCTTATTAACTTGGTACAATTGCTTCGAACACTCGTTTTGAGTATTATTTCTATTATAGAATCCCTCTGTGCCTTTGTGAGTAGGTCCTGTAGGAGTCCGGTTTCCGTATTAAAAGGTGGAGTTTCCTTATTATATTATTCAAAAGGTGCTCCAATACTCGCTTTCTGTTTCTATAAGTTCAGAATCCTAACTTCTACTCTTTCCTGGCTTTAGTCCATGCTGTTAGCTTCGACGATTGTGGAATGCAGTGTTGTATGTCAAATATGTTCTACGTTATATCGTAGTTCTCGGCCCACGCTCACATGTTGTTTACTACAAGGCATTTCCGACAAACTTCCAATCACCGTGAAAGTCTATTTGCTCCTCAAATGCCATCCAATACATTCAAAAGTTCGTGTTATATTGACTTTCCTTATGGAGTTTTCTGCATGACTCATGCGTTTGTAAAATTCAAACAGTCATATTTTCATATAAGGAGTTGCTATATCCGTCTATTCTCGGTAATGTTTACCATTACAACTTCTTACATCATCCATGTGTCTGTAATCTGTCACCAGTTTCGATAATGACTGGCGCTCCCCGTAAAACATAACACTGGTTCACTACACGAAAATGACCTTGCCAGCCAATCTGGTCTGATTTGTATCAAACGCTCAGGTAAACAAACACGACACAATTGAATGGAAGGAATTTAAACATTGACTCGAAAATACCAAATACTGTCGGAAGTAGGAAAATAGAATGTGCCTACAATCGAATAGTGCACATAATTAGGATGCACAATAAAGGTAGTTCCATACTGCCGGAGAGGAAAAGAGAGCGAACCAAATTACGTTACACTTTTGTCTCCAATACTTTATAACACATACGGAAGGGAAACCCGAGGCCTGTAAACAGTAAATAAATATAACATAAAGGTATGTTTTCAGGCACTTGTAGGAAATAAAGAAGTAGAACACTAGACAACAGAAAAACAACAGATTCGCTTGCTTCGCTAGGCGGGGTTGTCGCACGGAAGGTCCTGGGTTCGAGTCCTTGGTAAGCCACTCACGTCTGCTGTTTTTCTGTTGTCTAGTGTTCTACTTCTTTATTTCTTACGAGTGCCTGAAAACATACCTTTATGTTTGTCTAATATTTATTCTCCAATCCTTTTCTTACTAGCTATAGATTAAGTTATAAAAACTCTCAGCTTCACATAACAGAAGTGGAATCCAGCGGTCTCTGATACGTGTTACATGATTTAACTGACTGTAGTATCTTAATTTGAGACCACCCACCAGATGTTGGAGTATGTTTTTGAACTGGTGTAGCTTGTTTGAGTTCTTGATTTTTTGGCTATGTTCTTTAAACGCGAATGTTAATAGTTCATTAGACTACTGACTAAGAATGCTGTCAGTTTGGTCGGGCTTACAGGTGGCCGACTATTATGGTGTAATAGATGGACGCTGAATTCGTGGCTTGACTGATAGTTCATATCATACATTTATTAGACGATACATGGACGACATCATCGTTGACGGCATAATGGAACATTAGGCATGGTAATACGAATTCTGCATGTAGACAAGGTTACAATGTCAACTTGACTGACCTCAATGACCGTTGGACAATCCGCAAACGGTAAAGTATTGAGGTGAAGATAGTTCACTGCTTTTCCATATTCAAACTTTGAAAGGATACGTATTTATATTTTCTGGCCGGACATCTTATCTTGATACTTCATAAAATGATAGAATTTGATATTACTTCGTAAGAATGGATTTTAAAACTCACTAGCAGTAGGTCACGATGCCGTACTGAAGCCCTGTCAAAATCTTGTAAAGTACTTACATCAAATATCATATGGAAATATTGATGAATATAAATCAAACTTGGCTGTGGCTAGCGCTTCGTCTTGGAAGGTAGCTAAGACATCTAATTACAATCAGTTATTCCCGCAACATGGGACTCAAAAGACCAGAACAATCTCTTTCTTGAAAAAACCGGCATCTCGTCTCCTTGCTCTATGACGTGTCTCTGACGTCATCAGCGCTCTATGGCAACCAACGAATATATCGCACCGAATTTGTGCACTTTGGTGCATAATAAATTTAAGTTATATCACAAACATAGATGCGTACCTAAGTACGTCTAACATAGCTAGATTACAGCATCTGGTAATTTGTTAAGTCTCGCATCATAAATGGTTGTGCGAAAATTGACGTAACAGTATACCTCGATCCCGGATTTAAAAAAAAATTATGTTATTTTTTTCAACTTATCGCGACGAGGTCAGTCAAATTATCTGGTATGTCAATCAATAAATATTATTAAATACAAGTATGAAACTAAGAATAATGGTGAAAGAGATGTGATACTAAATTCAAATCAAAGAAATGAGATGGAATGTACGAAATAGTACAATAACTATCAATTAAAATTGGAACGTGTTATAACACTATTGAAAATAGGTGATGAATGGAGATAGTAATCAAACAAAATGGTATCGAAAAAAATTCCAAATGAATGATGACATAAAAATGGAAACTAAAGTATGCATGTAAAAATATACATGTAAGAATGATGAAAGATGAAAGAAAAATAGTCGAATCAAACGATACTCCTAGTAGGGCGTAAGATTACTTAGCAACGCCAATGAAGCATGAATGATGAAATTGCTAACAAAAATATGTCATGTGAAAATTAACAGCGCTATGCAAGCGTAATATCTAATTATCGAATTGATTTATAACACAAATATATAATGAATAATAAACCTAATTAAGTTATGTCATTATAATAAAAGTTCATGAACCATTCACGGCACCACAAATGAAGCAACGAAGAAAGTTACCAAGTCATAATGTTATATGGTCAGATTGTCAACAATGCGTAGCATTAATTTGAAGTTGCAGTGTAGATGTCATTATGTCGGAAAAGTTAAGTTCCGATTCCCGCATTTTTCTTAATTTCATCACGTCACACTGTATGATCGGAATGTTATATGTAATAAAATTCCGGAATGTTAATGTTGAAGCAACGATGCATAATCAATTTAAACATCATATGGTGTCTTCTGAAACATAATAATATAATTCAACGATAATATAGTCATGTGTCACAAGTGGTAGCCTAGAACTGATTTGGTGTAGAGGGTTGACTTTCAGTAAGGCGTAGTGGCTCTGTAGAATCATGAGGACATCTTGAAAGAACGTCCGAAAATACATTTTCAGAACCAGGAATCGCTCGGATGGTAAAGTTGTATGGCTGTAATGCTATGGCATAACGTGTAGATTTCGTAGATTTTAAATCTTTGGTTTGGAGTGCTGTGAGTGGACGTTGGTCGGTCTCCACAACGAAGTGTGCGCCTAACAGAAACCTTCGTAGCTTGGTTATGGACCACACCAACGCCAAGAGTTCTCTATCCAGAACTGAGTAATTCCTTTTAGCAGGTGTAAGCTTCCTGGATAAGAACATCACTGGATGTAAGGTGCCTGCGTAGGATTGTAGCAGTACGGCGCCGATTCCAAAATTAGAAGCGTCACTGAGAAGAACAAAAGGTAAATCTGCGTTTGGTAAACGTAACACAGGTGCAGATGAAAACAGTGACTTAATATGATCCAACGTGATTTGATGTTCTTTCGACCACCGAATCATGTTAGCTGAACCTTTCTTTAATAAACTAGAGAAAGGCGCAGTGATGGTGGACAAATGGGGAATGAATCTTCCATAAAATTGAATTAAACCCAAAAGACTGCGAATTTGTTTCTTGGTCTTAGGCGCAGTGATATTAAGAATTTTAGAAACATTATTATCTTCAGTATGAAGGAGACCATGGCCCACACGATGACCCAAAAATGATATTTCATGAAAACCAATATATACTTTTGATGGTTTAGCCGTCAGATTATAAGAACGTAAAGTAGACAATAATGAGCTTAATCCCCAAAAAATGATCATCCCATGAGTCACTAAAAAGATAAATGTCATCGATATAGGCAATGACATCAAGACGATGAGATAAAATACGACGCATCATGCGTACGAAAGTAGCCGGAGCGTTAACAAGTCTAAATGGCATAAAGTTCCATTGGAACCGACCCCGTTGGGTAGAAAAAGCAGTGAGAGGTTTGGCATGATCTGTCAATGGGACTTGCCAATAGCCCTTTGACAAATCTAGCTTAGATAAAAAAAATAGACTTAGAAAGTTTCATAAGCAGGTCTTCTAATAGCGGTAGCGGTTCTGCATTAAATCGGGTAACTTTATTTAATTTCCGATAGTCGACACAAATACGGATGTTATTATCTTTCTTACGAATAATAACCATGGATGAAAAATATGGAGAAGTAGATGATTCAATTATGTTCAATCGAAGCATCTCATCCAATTCCTTGTCCACCTGAGTTCGAAAGTGAAGAGGAATGGGATAGGGACGGACATGAATAGGTGTGTCATGGGTCAGTTCAATGTCATGATGAATGACTGAAGTACGACCAGGGATGTCAGTGAGGACATCTTGATAAGATTGAAGAAGAGAAGAAATATGCTGACGTCTATCAGTGGAAAGATCAGGAGAGATAGACACGTCACTCCAAATTTCAGTAGAATGAAGTGGGATTACCGGGATGGGTAAAGGTACATCAGAAAAAGAAGACTCCTCCTCCTGAATAACCGACAAAGCGGTATAATGGTGACGACAAGGTGGAGGGTCGTCAGTCGCCTGAAATACTGACTGAAGATAGTCAGGACGAGAATGAAATTCTTTCAACATATTTATGTGAAAGGTTTTATGTTTACCCATGATATCGACGATGTAATCGACATCAGAAATTCTAGAAATTATTTTAAAAGGGCCTTTCCAGGCAATGAGTAAACGATTGTCTTTACGAGGGAGTAAAACATAAGCCTCGTCACCAGGATAAAGAGGGCGAAGACGTCGATATCTATTAGCAAAAAGTCTAGCTTTTTCTTTTGCTAATTCAGACGATGAGGTAGCTAACCTACATGCATCAATAATTTTTTTTCTCAAAGAGATTACATATTCATAAGAGGATTGAGTGTATCTGTAATATCCTCTACAGTGAGTAGGTCGTGAAGCAACGACATAGGACCACGTGGTTGAACACGGAAGACGAGTTCAAACGGTGAAAAACCTGTGATTTCGTTTTGTACCTCGCGATAAGCAAAGAGAGCCGCGGGTAAAACTCTATCCCAGTCTTGAGGATGGTCATTAGTAATCTTACCTAATAACTGTTTAAGTGTCCTATTTTGTCTCTCAATTAGGCCATTTGACATGGCGTGATATATGCTACTAAGTGATCTGTCTATGTGTAGCATGGCCATGAGACATGGATTCAGATACAAATTGTACACCATGGTCTGATAAGATTTTTTTAGGAAAACCTAGACGTGAAAAAATTAACCATAGTGCATCAGCTACATTGGCAGATGAAGTACTCTTAAGTGGTATAGCCTCAGGCCACCGAGTACACATGTCAATACATGTGAGAATGTGTGTGTGTCCTCTAGCAGAAGGTTGTAAAGGTCCAATAATATCGATAGCCATTTTTTCAAAAGGTCGAATAGGAATGTCAGCAGCTTGAATAGGAGCTGCGTGACGTGGACCACGTACCTTAACCTCTTGACATATAGTACAAGAGCGACAATAGACATTGACATCTCTATGAATACCTGGCCAGTACAATGAAGATACCACCCTGGATTTAGTACGTGAAAAACTCATGTGACCTGCACATTGAGAGTCGTGAGCATGACGTAATATACGTGCTCTAATGTTAGTGAGTACCAAAATTTGCGAACGTACGGATGAAGTAGTATCACGTACAATTCTAACTAACACCCCGTTTTTTCAGTACAAAAGAATGTTTTGGGTTTGTTTGATCTGTTGATGTATTATTATTATTAGCCAACAGAAAAAAATGTATGTAATGAAACATCATTATGTTGTAATTCTATAAAGGACTCTGTGATAAAATTAACCGTGATACAACGTTAAAATATCTCCAAAGATAAAATGTAGGGATAAAAATAATGCGTAAGCTACTAGAAGACATGATCGCCCATGCCGCGGGTCACTACCCGCCATGAAATTAACTTGTTAGACGTGAAGGCAAAACGTTTACCCTTGTAGACGGGATGAGAACGGAGATCAAAAAGAAAAAATATGACTGAACACGTGCTTGAAACTAGCAAGGCTAAAAAGACGCAATTGGTGGGGAAAGGAAAAAAATTCACGTCCCCCAAGTTGACACAAGGTAAAGAAATCGACAAAAGGGACCTTAGCTATTATACGCAACAGTCATTTCTTGGACGCTTTTGCGATACTTAGTCCTTTTATTTGAATTCAGCGGCAAACGCATTACAGAAGATGCTCGAACATATTTCAAAAAAACAACTAACCTTGAAAAGTAACTTTTTCTTAATAATAATGTTAGGAATATAAAACCTAGCTGGCCTGATGGCCCATCTTGAGCAGAGAAATAATATGCTTTCATTTATACAGACGGATAGATAATAATGAAGATATTGACAAAAGACTGTTGTTCATATCAGCGAGCGACTGCATTGAAAAAAAATATGTCACTAAATTTTCAAAAATTGCGGCCTTGAGACTCAAGTGCTAAAATCTAGTTGGAATGAAAGAGAAGGGGAATTAGTGGAAAGTTGTGGCTAAAAATAACTCTAGAGGCAGATTCGTGTAGGAAAGGCATGTATAAACAAGTGTGTTTTTGTAAAAAACGCAAGTAGAGACAGACGGACCAACAGACAATAATACATACTTGACTGAGGTATGACTGAATTGACTTTTGGTAGGAGGTTTGAAATTTGAAAAGGAAAAAAGGCGGTGATTGGCCACAGATAAACATATTATTGGCGCTCAGACGCGTAATTTTGCCATTCATCATAAGTTGTCCAGTAGTAGACACAGTAATTCTTCAGTGGTGTGATTCCCAGAAGCTAATTGCAATATTTAGAGGGACGCCATACTAGAGCCAGCAGCTCAGCTGAGTTTTGCTAGCATATAACTGTGTTCTCTATTCATAATTCTGGTAAGACTGAAAGTATTTCTTTGTATATTTTAATATTGTTTAATGTTTCGAGTGAATTGATACTGCCATATCATAATCTATCCCTTACAACAAGTAAGGATTCGCTCTAGATCCCCAGCCCCAGTTCAGGGTCTAGAGACAAACAAAATACATAAACGCCAGCAAGGATTATGAAGGGCGGATCAAGTGTTGAGATCAGTGGAACATATCACCTATCCTATTCAATGGCAGGAAGCTAATGAACATATTTCAGAATATGTAGTCTTGGGGAACTTATACTATGTGAAACCAACTTGGTAAGATGTGCTGTATGGTCAGAGAGATCTGACCCCGTCTATGTGGTGTTGTTGTGTAGTGTTGAGTGTAGAAGTGGCTCAGGAGGTAGAGTTCTGACACATGACCCAATACTTTTATTTCAGAACTGTGAGTTTTTTATTTGGCACCAAAGTGGTGTCAAATGCTTTGTTGAAAAATACAAGTGTGGACCCGTGCAGTCGAGTATTTTGGCAGAGCAGCCTTAGATTGCCCCCAAGCACGGAGAGGTGGGGCCACCAGATTCCAGCACCAGAACTACTCAGTCAAAGATACGTGAGCGTCTGGCCTGCTGGACATTCACCAACTTATTTAATAACTAACACCAACTATATTCCCATCAACTAGAACATACCATGTTGGGAAATAAACTTGTATTCCTCCCATCAGTAAATGGACAATGTTTGGTAGTCATAGACTGGGAGTGATGAAGCCACCCCAACAGCACATCCATTAATCGTTCTCCCAGATAAATTACAAATATAAACAGTAGTAATATTAACTAGTCTTGTAAAATACATATGTACACACCTTTCATTTATTATGCCATATATTCATGCATTTCATTCATAATTTCAAAACCTTTCATATGTTCTGACCAAAATAAAACCTTGGTTCAGAACAAATAAACTTAAAGAAAATTTAATATCAAAATTTTAAACAGCTTGAGTTAGTTCAGTGTGTTATAAATTTTATTAATATTATTAGACTTATTAAATATCTGTGTGTGTGTTTGTATATACTAATACAACACCTTACATTTCAGTACCCTAGATTTTTAACGTAGCCACATTCATTAGTAAAAAAAGATATGTGTGAGGTCGTAAGTGGTAGCAAGAAGGGCCTTCTGTAAATTCACAGCTACATTTATCTCAGGAGCCTTCACAGCTGACCTCATGCATCACACTAGGTAATATCACAACCATACAGTACCATCAAATCCACTACATATATTGGGGTCTTGTCCAGGGATAATTAGCTTAGCAGTAATATTAGGATCTCCTGGTGGGAGAATTAAAATTAGGGGAACACATTGTAAAAATTAAAAGTGTCCCTTAAAATTAAAAGTGAAATTAAAAGTTGGTGAATCTTCACAGCCAGTGGTAATTAATTAGTTAACTGGCTAATTAGAATTACTTTAGACTATAGTAATTAGAATTACTTTAGTGGTTGGAATTTTATCTTGCTCATTGCTAAATTGTCTAAAAAGTATGGCGGAGCTGGCAAAGTTCAGATCAGCTGCTGTGCTAACGGCGAGGGATATGGGAATGGATGGTCAGGTTTTAATTCAATATGTAACGGCTGAATGTGATAAGTATATTGAACGGGAAGAAAGAAGATTAGAAAAAGAGGCTGAAAGAAAATTAGAGTCTGAAAGATTAGCTGAAGAGAAGAGGCTACAAATTGAGGCTGAGACTAAGAGGCTGCAGATTGAGGCTGACAAAGAGGCTAAAGCATTAGAGGCAGAAGAAAAACGACAGCAAAGGGAGGCAGAAGATAGAAGGTTGCAAAGGGAGCACGAATTACGACTAAGGGAGCTGGAGCTACAAGGCCAGGCTCCTGAAAATGGTGCCAGCCCTTTTGCCTCAGATGCTACGCCCAGTCTGGGAGCCTCAACATCAGCTATGGGGTTTCATTTAGACCATTTTGTTGAAAAAGACGATGACATCGAGGGGTACCTCGGACGTTTTGAGTTATTAGCTACTACATATGGGTTAGAGAGAGAGAG
Source organism: Oreohelix idahoensis (assembly GCA_024509875.1). Classification (NCBI taxonomy): domain Eukaryota; kingdom Metazoa; phylum Mollusca; class Gastropoda; order Stylommatophora; family Oreohelicidae; genus Oreohelix; species Oreohelix idahoensis. Next base: position 305,917 of record JAMPIV010010869.1, on the reverse strand, counting down.
AGGTGGAGTTTAAAGTTATCACAGGGACTGAGAGGTACTTCTTATGAAGTCTTCGCAAAAATGAACAGAGAAGACCAAGACAATTATGACATGTTAAAGCAGGCTTTGTTATTAAGGTACGAAAAAAATGGTGAATTTTATCGTAAGAAATTTAGAAATGCCAAACTGTTGTCTGGGGAGACATACCACCAATTCTCTGCCAGACTGGAAACCTATTTGGAGAAATGGACGGCTCTGGGGAAGACCCAAGATCTTAAGGAGATGATCATGATTGAGCAATTGAGAGAGTCCATGGCTCCAGACATGAGAAAATTTCTCATGGAACAAGGTGCAGAGAAGTTGGGGGAGGTTTTAAATGTCGCTGAGAGGTATCAGGCAGCCCAGGCAGAGGTAAGTGGCTCTAAAAAGAAGCACATAGAAACTTTTAAAGCTCCACAGCCATTTAATAAATTTGAAAATAGAGAACAGGGTAATAAGGGCAGGACAAACTTTGAACGGCCAAGAAATGACTATCGAGACAGAAACTCACAGTTCAATGACCAAAAATCCAATGAAAGAAAACCGTTTAACCAAGGAAAAAGATGGTGTAAATGGTGCAAGAAAGATAACCATAACACCGAATTTTGTAGAAGGAAACCTTCAAACATTGCTGCAATGAAGTCGGGGACTCAAAGATTAAAGGTTAATCCTAATGGACAGCAGGAACCTTATCACCCCCCAGTTTGTGAGGATGTTATTTGTAATGGGGTCACCATAAGGTGCCTTTATGATACAGGTTTGGATTATGATTCAGTTGTGAAGTCTAGGCTAGTGGACCCAAGTCAGTATACCACAGAAACAGTGGAAATACAAGGGGCGACTAAGGACATACCACTCATGACACTTCCCATCGCAAGGATAACGGTGAAAACTCGCTATGTGGAAGGAGAAATCAGAGCAGCAGTGATAGATGAACCAATCTACCCTCTGATATTGGGGTGTAGATACGTCTTCTTGGGGAATCCCGAGAGACCTGTGATCATGGCGACAGTGCAGACCAGGTCACAGAAGAAGGAGGAAGAAGGTGAACCTATAAATGCTCATCCAGAGGAGATGAGGAAGGCGCAGGCTGAGGATAGGACACTCAAGCCATGTTTTAAAAAATTGCCCAAATGCCACACACCTCCGAGCAAGGGGGAATATTTTATGAAGAACAAATTATTATACAGGAAGACAGGAACTAGATCCACTGGTCACGGACAGTTGGTTCTTCCCAAGATATATAGGGCAAATTTAATAAGGAGCTTACATGTTGGAAAAGATGGTGACCATGAAAAAGTCGGTACCATCTGCCAAAAAGTTGCTCGAAAATACTATTGGCCCGACGTAAATGTCGATATTGAAAACTTTGTAGAAGCATGTGGCGTATTTCATGAGGGAACACCCACAAAGGGAAAATATGTGCAGGACCTAGAAACGCCACGGGGCACTCTTAGGCCTGGAAAGAAAAATTATTATACTCAGGTAGACAAAGTGCAATGGGAGCCCCCTTTTCACACCCAGTCTTCACTTGAATGGATTAACATGGCCACTATGCGACGAGTACAAAGAAATTTAACCCAGAATAAGCTGACAATCCCTCGGTCAGGATTATATAAACTGGAAGAACAGAAAAGAGAGCGAAGATCTCTCATAAGCAATCTAAAGTGGGATGACAAACCCAAGAAAAAAATTGGTAGTGGTCGATTTGTGAGTGATGATTCTAGGAAGAAAAGTCCTCACTATAGTGCTTCTAATGGAAGGGACCCGACGGGTTCCATGAAAAATAAGTATGATAAATTAAAGGTCCAGATGTAGCACTATTAAGGACCTGGACAGATGAGAAGGCGGAAGAGACTGTTACCTCATCTTATCAATACGTGAACGAACTGACCACTCGTTTGAAAGCTGGATGGAAACTGGCAAATGATAATTTGAAACAAGCCAGGAAGAAACATGCAGCATATTTTAATAGGAAGGCAAAGGACAGAGAACTAGCTGTGGGAGAGAAGGTGCTGCTTCTACTACCCGGCAGCCAGAATAAATTACAAATTGGATGGCAAGGTCCATATACGGTTCTAGAGAAGGTGTCTAGAACAAACTATAAAATTGACAAAAAGGGGAAGGAGAAAGTTTATCATGTAAACCTGTTAAAGAAGTATCTGGACAGACCACTCCAGGAAAGCACCCCCTTACTGACCTTGGCTATCGCAACTCAAATGCAAAAGGAACCACTCACCTCACATGAATACCCATTACATCCTTGTGAAACAGCAGCACAGGTAAAAGTCAGTAAGCACCTGACTAAAAACCAGAGGGAGAGAGTTCAACAGGTTCTGGAGGAACATACAGATGTATTAACAGATAAACCAGGCCATACAAATTTGCTACAGTATGACATGAAACTGGTAGACTCAAACCCAATCTGTATGAGAGCCTATTCTATTCCGTTCGCGAAGGAGAAGGCATTGAAGGAAGAAATAGATTATTTGTTGAAGGAGGGGATTATTTCACACAGTGAATCATCTTTTAGCTCCAGTGTCGTTTTGTTGAGAAAACCGTCTGGGGAACACAGACTGTGCATAGATTACAGGAAACTGAATGCTGTCACAGAAGGACAAGTGGATCCATTACCAGACACAAAACAGTTATTTGCCAGATTAAACAAGGCAAAATACTTTTCAAAGGTGGATCTTAGTAAAGGCTATTACCAGATTCCAGTGAAGCCTGAAGTGAGACCTTATTTGGCTTTTAGCACTTCGGATGGACATTATGAATTCAACATGCTACCATTCGGACTGAAAAATGCTCCGAGTGTATTTTCAAGGATGATGCGCAAATTGTTGGATCCCCTGAATAACCCATGTATCACGAATTTCATGGATGATATTCTCGTCGCCACAGAGACATTTGAAGAACACATTGACGCTCTAAAAATGTTATTTAATAGGCTTAGGGAGGCGAACTTAACTGCTAGGCCAACAAAATGTTGTATTGGATGCAAAGAGTTGGAATTCTTGGGACACACTGTATATCAGGGTAACATGACCCCTGATCCCAAGAACTTGGAAAAACTGCAGAGAGCACCTAGACCACAAACAAAAAAGGACGTGCGATCATTCGTGTCGTTATGCGGATTTTATCAAAAATACATCAAAGATTTTAACTCTATTTGTGCTCCTCTGACTGATCTGACTCGCAAGGGACTTCCAGATAAAATTATTTGGACTGCGCAAAGTGAATTAGCGTTCCAAGACTTAAAGGAAAAACTCACTAGCAAGCCTATTCTCAAACTGCCTGATTTGACACAGGACTTTGTCGTAAGAACCGATGCAAGTAATGTAGGACTCGGGGCGGCTTTGTTGCAAAGATCATCTTCACCTGATGGGGAACTGAACCCAGTCGCTTATGCAAGCCGCAAATTGAATAAGGCGGAACAAGGATATTCCACAAGCGAAAAAGAATGTTTAGCGTTAATCTGGGCAATAAAGAAGTTTCAAATCTATCTGTATGGTAGGACTTTTGTGGTCCAGACGGATCATCAGCCCCTCGTATTCTTATCTCAGGCTAAGCATGAAAACGCAAGATTGCTGAGGTGGTCTTTATTGCTTCAACCTTATCAGTTTAGTATCCAATATATCCCAGGCAAATTGAATGTCGGTGCAGATTTCCTCAGTCGGCACCCCTGTGATCAAAATTAGAGTAGTGGCAGGCGTGAGGAGTAATTTTATCTATGTGTATCACTGGTTTTGGAACTTGCCGTAGGCATGTTTTCAAGTGGGGAGATGTGTGATAAAATTAACCGTGATACAACGTTAAAATATCTCCAAAGATAAAATGTAGGGATAAAAATAATGCGTAAGCTACTAGAAGACATGATCGCCCATGCCGCGGGTCACTACCCGCCATGGAAATTAACTTGTTAGACGTGAAGGCAAAACGTTTACCCTTGTAGACGGGATGAGAACGGAGATCAAAAAGAAAAAATATGACTGAACACGTGCTTGAAACTAGCAAGGCTAAAAAGACGCAATTGGTGGGGAAAGGAAAAAAATTCACGTCCCCAAGTTGACACAAGGTAAAGAAATCGACAAAAGGGACCTTAGCTATTATACGCAACAGTCATTTCTTGGACGCTTTTGCGATACTTAGTCCTTTTATTTGAATTCAGCGGCAAACGCATTACAGAAGATGCTCGAACATATTTCAAAAAAAACAACTAACCTTGAAAAGTAACTTTTTCTTAATAATAATGTTAGGAATATAAAACCTAGCTGGCCTGATGGCCCATCTTGAGCAGAGAAATAATATGCTTTCATTTATACAGACGGATAGATAATAATGAAGATATTGACAAAAGACTGTTGTTCATATCAGCGAGCGACTGCATTGACGAAAAAAATGTCACTAATTTTCTAAAAATTGCGGCCTTGAGACTCAAGTGCTAAAATCTAGTTGGAATGAAAGAGAAGGGGAATTAGTGGAAAGTTGTGGCTAAAAATAACTCTAGAGGCAGATTCGTGTAGGAAAGGCATGTATAAACAAGTGTGTTTTTGTAAAAAACGCAAGTAGAGACAGACGGACCAACAGACAATAATACATACTTGACTGAGGTATGACTGAATTGACTTTTGGTAGGAGGTTTGAAATTTGAAAAGGAAAAAAGGCGGTGATTGGCCACAGATAAACATATTATCGGCGCTCAGACGCGCAATTTTGCCATTCATCATAAGTTGTCCAGTAGTAGACACAGTAATTCTTCAGTGGTGTGATTCCCAGAAGCTAATTGCAATATTTAGAGGGACGCCATACTAGAGCCAGCAGCTCAGCTGAGTTTTGCTAGCATATAACTGTGTTCTCTATTCATAATTCTGGTAAGACTGAAAGTATTTCTTTGTATATTTTAATATTGTTTAATGTTTCGAGTGAATTGATACTGCCATATCATAATCTATCCCTTACAACAAGTAAGGATTCGCTCTAGATCCCCAGCCCCAGTTCAGGGTCTAGAGACAAACAAAATACATAAACGCCAGCAAGGATTATGAAGGGCGGATCAAGTGTTGAGATCAGTGGAACATATCACCTATCCTATTCAATGGCAGGAAGCTAATGAACATATTTCAGAATATGTAGTCTTGGGGAACTTATACTATGTGAAACCAACTTGGTAAGATGTGCTGTATGGTCAGAGAGATCTGACCCCGTCTATGTGGTGTTGTTGTGTAGTGTTGAGTGTAGAAGTGGCTCAGGAGGTAGAGTTCTGACCCATGACCCAATACTTTTATTTCAGAACTGTGAGTTTTTTATTTGGCACCAAAGTGGTGTCAAATGCTTTGTTGAAAAATACAAGTGTGGACCCGTGCAGTCGAGTATTTTGGCAGAGCAGCCTCAGATAGCCCCCAAGCACGGAGAGGTGGGGCCACCAGATTCCAGCACCAGAACTACTCAGTCAAAGATACGTGAGCGTCTGGCCTGCTGGACATTCACCAACTTATTTAATAACTAACACCAACTATATTCCCATCAACTAGAACATACCATGTTGGGAAATAAACTTGTATTCCTCCCATCAGTAAATGGACAATGTTTGGTAGTCATAGACTGGGAGTGATGAAGCCACCCCAACAGCACATCCATTAATCGTTCTCCCAGATAAATTACAAATATAAACAGTAGTAATATTAACTAGTCTTGTAAAATACATATGTACACACCTTTCATTTATTATGCCATATATTCATGCATTTCATTCATAATTTCAAAACCTTTCATATGTTCTGACCAAAATAAAACCTTGGTTCAGAACAAATAAACTTAAAGAAAATTTAAATATCAAAATTTTAAACAGCTTGAGTTAGTTCAGTTTGTTATAAATTTTATTAATATTATTAGACTTATTAAATATCTGTGTGTGTGTTTGTATATACTAATACAACACCTTACATTTCAGTACCCTAGATTTTTAACGTAGCCACATTCATTAGTAAAAAAAGATATGTGTGAGGTCGTAAGTGGTAGCAAGGAGGGCCTTCTGTAAATTCACAGCTACATTTACCTCAGGAGCCTTCACAGCTGACCTCATGCATCACACTAGGTAATATCACAACCATACAGTACCATCAAATCCACTACAGACTCTCGTGATATAGTGGAGTCATGATCATCATTATTATTGTCAGGAGATGTTGTTGGTGTAACCTGCAACATATTCTTAGCTTGCGCTGTAGTGACAACTGCATAAGCAGAACGCATATGTTGCTTTTCCCAAGTAGCAATCTTTTGTGGCGTACACTCTTTAACACCATATATACGACCAATTATCAAATCACTGATTGGTGAAGGAAGTATACAGGCATGGATGTTCCCTGTAAAAAAATGGTGTATCCAAATCTATAATCGCAGTTGGGAATGTCTCAACTGTACCACCAAAGGTAACGCACTTAACACTTTTTCCTGTTGCTAATGACTAGTGTACTACGGATTGTCTAATTCCTACGGTTGAACATCCAGTGTCAAACAAAATAGACACGGGAATCTTATTTGCAAATCCTTTGTGTAAGGTAAGAGACCCTCTTCCGTCGTGTGTAGATGCTGAAATGTAGGTAGACATCGCAGGGAGACTTGGCAAGGCATGGCCGCAACTCAACGTCGTGATCGCCTCGGGCTGGAACAATGTTGTGCATTTATGACAAAGTTTAGCCTGTTCGAAATCTAAAGAACAAGAAGATGCATTATGCACATCAACATTTGTACTCTGATCTATATTAGTCTGAAGATCATGATGAGCAGAATTAGCCTGGAGATGTTGTTTATTATTTACGTTTCTGTCCCTACCTCTAGATCTATTACGATCATCATTTCTGACATTGTTATAGTTATTTGACCTGTTTTGATCACTATTTTGGTTTGAACGCCAATTACGGTGATAACTATTGTCCCTTTGACCGTAGTTTCGGTATGGTGAGTTATTCCTATTAAAAAATGAGGGAGATCGCGATCGATCATAGTTGTTATAATTATTTCCTTGATAATTTCCATAATTGTTATTATTGAAATTATATGGCCTATTGGACTGTCTCCAGTTTTGTTGAGATAGAGAACCACCACGAAATGATGTCCCTTTAAAACCATTGAAATTCTTATTCTCTCCCTTTCTGAAGTTTCTATCGTGACTGACAGAGCGACTTCGAAAGGGATTATTGTGTTGTATGGCCGAAGCAACGGGTAATTCTTCTCTAATATGTGAATGGCTGTATAACATATTAGGATGTGCAATACAGAACTGTGTACAGATTTGATCCATATCCTTAAAATTCATAGGCTTCCGTTCATGTAAGAACGAGAGGAATGTCGCATTAACTGATGACAGTACTTTATCACGCAACATTAAATCACGAAGAGCGTCAAAGGAATGTTCTATTTTTGACAACTCTATCCATCTATCGAGTGTGAGACGTATTTTGCATATAAAGTCAGCGAAATCCTTCCCAGTTTCCGGCAGTAAGGATTTAAAGCGCAATCTGTATCCCTCCTCAGTCAGTTGATATTTCTTAAGTAGTGCAGCTCTGACATTATCGTAGTTCTTTTGCAGAATGGGATCCATTGTCTGTACACGAGTTAAAGGTTCTCCTGTCAAAAATTCCATCAACTTAACACTCCATTGAGCCTTATCCAGTCCACGTAATTCACATACACTTTGATAGCGTGACAGAAAGCATGCCACGTCATCACTACGTGGATTAAATTTAGGCAATTTAAATTTATCACTGCCATAATTTTTTTCTGAGGGTGCAGTATTATTGGAGTTGACGTTATTCGCATTTTGACCCCTTAATTTTAATTCCTCCAGCTGAAGGAGCATCATCTTTTCCTCATGTGCTAAGGTTAGTGCTTTCTTCTCCTCCATCTCTCTTCCAAATTGCATTATTTTCTCATCCGCCTCTTTTCTTCTCTCTTCCGCCTCTTTTCTTTTCTCTTCCGCATCTTTATCTTCTAGACGCTTTTCAGCTAGTTCTTGCTTTAATTTAGCTTCCTTTTCAGCTTCCTCTTCTTTCGCTTTAGCTAACTGTGTAAAAGCAAATTCTCGTAAAGCTGTGGCCGGGAGAGTGGACGGGAACGGCACCAAATCAAGTTAGATGTGACCGGGCTAGGTCACGGCGACAAATCAAGTCTAGAGTGACAGGGTGAGAAATGGGTGGAATCTTTTATCAATGTTCATCTGTTGTTTTACTGACGACTGCCAGAGATGGTGATTACAGAATAGGAATTGGAACATAACCCAGGTGGTTCTTTTGGGAGACTCGTAACTGTGTTTATGTTTCAGACTGTAAGATCAGCGAAAATATGGTAATATTCTTTTCTCTATTACCTGATGTAAACAAACGACACTTCCTACTGACGTTCAGGAAATAAGTTCAAGCTGGACTAATTAGGAATGAATACCTTTATTTAGTGTCTGAACACTCTGACAACTTCATAATAGTTCATAAATACATGTGCTTCTGTGGTATACAAACCAGTCATCCCATGAAATATTACACAGCCCTCCAACTTACAAGATGGTCCAAACCCAAAAATCACTGCCTCGCTCGTCTCGTGCCCAAAACAACTCACTTAACCCCCTTCTTTCAAACCATCACTTCCGTCCTAACTACTGGGCAATTCTACCCCAAGTTCGATGACGTCATTTCTGAACACTTTAATTAAATCACTCATAGGATATGTGACTAGTGTTATTACGCTAACTAGACACGCTCAAATACTTAGTGTTAAAATATTGCTTAAGTATTTTTACTCTAACTCTAATAAGTGGCAGCACCTTAGTGCTAATCCGATGTAGTAGTCCGTACTGTCACAAAGCATCTGCTTTATAATCAAACTCTTTTCCAATCCTCATGATGGATTCTAAAGTGGCCATGTTTCTCACTCACAATGACTGACTTAGTTAAAATATATGTTATGATGAAGTAGATGCTATAGTATAATTATTATTTATAATTTAGTTATTAATGCATTAATAGTCATGTAACAGGATATATAAATAAATTACGCATGATATAGACCAATAGAACATCAATAACAATGACAAGCTATACTGGAACAAATGACAACGTTCGCAGGAATCAAATAAATAATAAAGCAGAAATAAATATGATAACTATTGCAAAGCATGCAATGACATCTGCGAATAATAACAAGACAAGTAACGACACAGGGTATAAACATAAAGTGTGTATAGAAATAAGTGATAGTCAGGTTTAGAAGGACGGTCACAAACAAAATTCATCATGAAAATAATGTACATAGAAGATATATAACAATAACAACAATAAAAACTCAACGTCACAGCTAAACGAATATAGTTCACAGAGAACCAGCGTAGTGGACTAAAATAATCTTCCAGCAACTATGTGCTGGGACATCCACTAAGGGAGGTCTGTAAAAATATACCTATAGAACACTCACGAAGGCCCAGAAGTTAACTTCGGGATATATCCTATGTGAGTCGCCAACCCAACCAGCCCACGTTAAAACACTGAACATGTAACATATAACATGACTATGGACATATTAAAAATAGGCTCAACTAAAACATGCAACGGTGAACAGAAAAAATAGTTCACTTATCTTTTTGAAAGAAAAAATTTCCCAGTCCTCGCGGAGCTAGCGATTTTGGATCTCGGGCGTTGCATAAGAGCCTTACAATGCAGAAGAAATCCACAGTTGATAGATAATAACCAGAATTGGATCAGGATCGCTTGAAGGTCAATCTTGAAAGCCGTTAGGTAGACCTCTTAAAGAGCAAGCAGTGTCCTTGATCATGATGATTTGCGAAGATTTGACCTGGTAAGAACACTTGAGTTGTTGCATGAGTTCTTGAAGCTGCTTCCCCACACTGGCCACCAGATGTAGTATCTTAATTTGAGACCACCCACCAGATGTTGGAGTATGTTTCAGAACTGGTGTAGTTTGTTTGAGTTCTTGATTTTTTGGTTATGTTCTTTAAACGCGAATGTTAATAGTTCATTAGACTACTGACTAAGAATGCTGTCAGTTTGGTCGGGCTTACAGGTGGCCGACTATTATGGTGTAATAGATGGACGCTGAATTCGTGGCTTGACTGATAGTTCATATCATACATTTATTAGACGATACATGGACGACATCATCGTTGACGACATAATGGAACATTAGGCATGGTAATACGAATTCTGCACGTAGACAAGGTTACAATGTCAACATGACTGACCTCAATGACCGTTGGACAATCCGCAAACGGTAAAGTATTGAGGTGAAGATAGTTCACTGCTTTTCCATATTCAAACTTTGAAAGGATACGTATTTATATTTTCTGGCCGGACATCTTATCTTGATACTTCATAAAATGATAGAATTTGATATTACTTCGTAAGAATGGATTTTAAAACTCACTAGCAGTAGGTCACGATGCCGTACTGAAGCCCTGTCAAAATCTTGTAAAGTACTTACATCAAATATCATATGGAGATATTGATGAATATAAATCAAACTTGGCTGTGGCTAACGCTTCGCCTTGGAAGGTAACTAAGACATCTAATTACAATCAGTTATTCCCGCAACATGGGACTCAGAAGACCAGAACAACCTCTGTCTTGAAAAACCGGCATCTCGTCTCCTTGCTCTATGACGCGTCTCTGACGTCATCAGCGCTGTATGGCAACCAACGAATATATCGCACCGAATTTGTGCACTTTGGTGTATAATAAATTTAAGTTATATCACAAACATAGATGCGTACCTAAGTACGTTTAACATAGCTAGATTACGGCATTTGGTAATCTGTTAAGTCTCGCATCATAAATGGTTGTGCGAAAATGGACGTAACACTGACTTTCATGTGAAGGTAACAGACGACCTGCAGTGGGAAGGGGAGAGGATTACCAGGATAGCACCACCGAGCAGTTTCTATTCTGGGATCTCAGGGTAAGATCTGGAGCGAGAGACCACGGAACACAATGAGAAGAGAACTGAAGACAAACATGAAGTGGATGAAGACGACATGAAAAGACCTGAAGCGGATGACACGGGACAGGAAAACTTGGCACAAGTTTGTTGAAGGCCTATACTGCTGTTGGTGCTGGAAGGTGATGACGATGAGGATGTATATTTACCACACCCAAAAGAAAGCACAAGAGAGACATTTTGCAAACTTTAACCTAAATATGCTTATCCCACGTGATCTTGTACTAGCATTCTCGCCCCTGTCCCCTACAGATCGTATTTGAATAGCGCTTGTTTATTTTTTAACGTCTGCGCGTGTTTCGTACAAGTTTCTAAACTCATTTCATTTTGCATTCTCGTTCTGGAGAATTCAGCCCGGGGCGGGAACCGTGGCACATGCATTAAACATGTACACAATTTAGAATACACACATACACAAACATAGAGCAAATTAAAATTGCAGAGAGCATCGGCCAAAAAATATGGCTTGAAGGTTCGATAAATCTGCCTTACCAAATTACTTAACAACGCCACGCCCATCCGACATTCTTCCAGCGTGCAAAAAATTATAACTAGCGATTCAAATTTGCTGTACCAGGATTTTAACAAAGTACTGCTATGAATTTTCATCCGCACAACATTTTTGTGTGTGTGTGTGTGTGTGTGTGTGAAATATGAACTTTTCCAGGGAGTTTTTGCTGTTTCTTATCTGGCAAGAAATGTTGCAATATCCAAGCTGAAGAAATGAAACGTGGGACAGACAGCAACTCAGACTGGCAAACGATTTCGCCTGTTTCTATCCTTTCTGGCATACAAAGTCGTGTATGTTTGATTAAGGAAATGAATCTTGGGAAATATTTGCCTTGCTGCGCTAGATCCATTCTGGGAAAGAATTTACATTCTACCTCATTTGATATCTTTGATTGTGCCCTAAAAGTTGGCTTTGTCTGGTGTATTTATCCATGCATATGTAATTAATGTTTGTATTTTTACAAAATGGCAATATTCATCTTACAATGGCGTTGAGTTTGTTTTCATTCTTCACTAAAACTGTTTTTCACCTGGCACCCTGTACTTTCTTCCTCTCTCCCACATGAGCTTTTTAAAAAAAAAAAAAATGATAAATGAGAAATATCTCGTTCAAAAGATACATATTGTTTTAGATTCCAAATAATATGAATAATTGTAGATACGTGAAAGTGGCATCAAATCTCCTGTCCAATTATTGCAAAAAGGGCAAATCAAAATTACTAAATTTGCGTGCATGTCAAAAAAAAAACAACAAACAAAAATAATAAACAAGGGACGGGATGTAAAGACTTGAGGTGTTTAGTCAGATATTTAATTGACTTTTATTTGTCATAAGTCATATTTTGTATACGAACATCGCCAGACCTTCACCTTCCCTGCCATATACCACCAATCACTATATAGTGAGTTTTGTTCTTGTTAAATACTGTTTGAATATATTATGCAGTTCCCTAGTTATATCTATTCTTAATACCTCTTCTGAAAAATGAGCGTCAATGAAGTGATGTTTGGTTTGGTTTGGTTTGGTTTGAAGGACTATCTTCATTGCACACGGACAACTCCATCAGTGCTCCAATCTCCTCCCTTAGATCACACAAGGAGGATCTCAGCACAGTGCACGAACTCCGTAGCACGGGGAGAAACCCAGTATGTATATAGGAATCACACATTCTATAAATATTTTTGTGGTGGGTAGGTTTCTAATTTGTAAATTTTGCCAGGGCATCGGCCTTATGGCCTATTCTTTACGATTTGAAACTGCCGTGGGATTTTAAGGTGCGCGACTTGCCCATGGGACCTATTTTTTCGCCCTTATTCGAGAAGGCTAGGCATCCGATCTCACGACCCAGGAGACCAGGGGGGAGTATGACATCATTAGGTCCATAATTTATATTCCCTCTTCTGGGTATCGAAACCGGTACATCTAGAATTCGAGGCGGACGACATACATTTTAGCCACTCCAACCCCCAAAGTGATGTAAGACTTTATGACTACATTATTACATAATGATTGAGCTTACCGTGCCACTCGAATCCCGATTTTGGACGAACAACACTCGTTCCAGATAGCCAAGTACAATGATCTGATCATGGACATGACACGTGATGAGATCACGGCAGAAGTCGTAACTGTTGAGGTAGGTGCAAGTAGTCTAATGGCTGCCTCATTGTATGGTCTACTGAAACTATTGGGTGTGAAAGGACAATCAAGAACACCAGCATTTAAGAGGCTCGGTGAAACTGCGGAAATGGGCATCATTTTTGGCTGATGATCAGATTGCATCCTGTTGTATCGCTCTATACAGAGTTTCCCGTCAACATCTTATTTTTATTCGACGTATGTTCATCTTCATAGCTCTGCTGATTCAGAGAGGCGCACCCTCAGCATCACTATCCTTCAACCCCTCTGGAGATCTCAACAAGATCGGAGGACCTAGACTTTCTTGACCGAGCCATCCGTTCCAGGTCTTATTATGTCTTCATTTTCCGTTTATTTCAGCTTTATATTCTCTTCTGCTTGAGTTTTTATATCTTCCTCTATTTTTCCTTATCCTAGGGATGCCAGGGAAAATACTTGATTTGTAATTCTACTAATTGGAAGGCAAATGACTTCAACCGCTTCTCTTCAAATCTTAATGTTATTATCACTATGATTTAGCTCCCCAAGGAACATAGGACGTCAACAAATGTGTGCCAGGTTCTTCTATTCAATACCATCCGATCAGGATATTTCCATGGGTTTTTTTTTAATCCCTTTAATTTCTGCTTAAAAAATGGGGACATTCTGTACAAGGAAAAACAAAGGAAAAACGAAAGAAATCAAAAGGATACGCATATAAAGGTTCTGATCCCTTCCGATTACTACTTTCCGGGACCCACACCGGATGTGCTTGGTACTTTTGGGCGATATGTTACGCTACCGTCTGATTTAGCTCTCTCCGTATCTTTAGTCATTCAGACCCGAAAGACTAAAGATCTCATTCTCTCGTGAATATTCTTTGGTCGTTTCCCCTCTCATTCTTTTACGTTTCAGTTTTGTCTTATCTTTTTGTGAGGATATCACGACAAGCGTTTATTTGGGCTCAGCGTTTCTCTCTAGTGTTGTACATAAAAACACAAATATACCGTTTTGCTATCAAATCGTACAGCCCCCCTGTGCACTCTGAAATACTGAATGGTCGGTTAGCCTTCTGAAATTCGGCTTGTTGCTGAGCTGTACTGACTATTCGGTCTTCCACTGATAGTAAGCATGTAATACAGTGTGTCCATAAATTATTCACCCCATTGTAGGCAATAAATAATTCGTTAGTTTACAAGCTCTCTTAAAACGGTTTTCGGCAACTAACACAACAACTCAGAAAATTGTTTTAATTAAGTATTACCATAGTTCAGTGAATACTTCAGTAAACCAGCATTCAGTAAACGTCCACGTGAGCCTCATTAGCAGCTTGCGGAACATCAAGGTGATAAGATAATTCCGTTCCAAACATTAGGAAGCATTTCTTGCGTGATGGAAGCTAATGTCTCTTCAATCCGGTGTTTTCATTCTTAATAAAATGTCTTGAGTTGTGTTATTAATTACCGCAAACCGTTTTAAAATAGCTTAAACACATAAAAACACATAATAGGGGAACAACAGAAGTGATTGCGTCATTAATAGGCTGGATTGCCCTAGGTAAATTTCCTATGTTATGTGTTCGGGTCGCGCTAATAACCCCTGTCATCGAAGCACTATTTTTGTAGTGCTTAGATGGCAGAGAGGATAGTGTGATTCTCTTCCATAGCTAGGCGGTGGTGCCGCACGGAAGACCTTGGTCTGATTCTCCGGTAAGCCACTCACGTCTGTTGTTTTTCTGTTGTCTTGTTTTCTACTTCTGTACTTCTCACGAGCGCCTGATAACATTCCTTTATGTGTGTTTAATATTTATTAGAGTAGTGAAACGTCGAAAGCTTGCCTGGTTTGGGCATGTAACTCGTCATAACTCCCTTTCGAAAACAATCCTCCAGGGAACAGTCGAAGGTAAACGGAGAAGAGGAAAGCAAAGAAAATCCTGGGCTGATAATATCAAAGAATGGGCAGGACACGGTTTTTCCACACTTGTACGCATTGCTGAGGATAGAGAGCAGTGGAGAACCCTGTCTGCTGATGCTTCCACCATGGCACCCCTACGACCCATGACTGGTTACGGGTTGAGATGAGATTAATATTTATTTACTGTTTATAGGCCTCGGGTTTCCATTCTTTATTTGTTTAAACGTTTATATAATACCAAACCTACCCTCTGACCTGTACTTACTGTTCTTAGTCTTCTACCATTTACTAGACACAGTAAGGTCTTTGTCTTGTGTAATCTGACCAATACTGTATAAAAATAGTGAAACAACAGAAGTGATTGCGTCATTAATCCAGCCCTAGGTAAATTTCAGGTGTTGTGTGTAGCGGGTCGCGCTAATAACCCCTGTCATCGAAGCACTATTTTCGTGGTGCTTAGATGGCAGAAAGGATAGTGTGATTCACTTCCGTAGCTAGGCGGTGGTGCCGCACGGAAGGTCCTGGGTTCGATTCCCCTGTAAGCAACTCCCGTCTGTTGTTTTTCTGTTGTCTAGTTTTCTACTTCTTTATTTCTCACGAGTGCATGAAAACATACGTTTATGCGTGTGTAAAATAGCTCATATAATGATGAATTTATCAAGGCTTATAAAGGGGTAAATAATTTATGGAAACCCTATATTTTCCACTTCTTCAATAGGCGTAATGATCTGTAAAGAAGAAGACCGAAGAGAAGCAACGTGTTGAATTAGCCAAAAACAAAGATGAGAGCAGATCCCTTTAATGCTGTAACAATTCTTACACCCATTAACGCAATGATCCTCATCCTAACTGATCATTTGAAGGTCCGCTGAGCCATTCATTCTCCTTCGCAATAATTGGCGTCTGTTGGCTTGACAGCTGGCTACTAAACACCTCATTTCTTTCTGTTTTGAGCTCTTCTGTAATACTGATGGCGTCATTAGCGTGAAATGTCTCATTTCTTGCCAGACATCTTGCTGTTTAGATCATACCTCCTGCCGCCTCCGATTTTCCCTTTCTGCTAGAATGCCTCTAACCTGCTTATCTCTTCAAATGAACATGGTAATTAACTTTCATTTTTTTTTTATTTTGCTCACCCAGTGGCGTAACTATCGTCCATGAGGATCTGGCACATCATAGAGAACCCAACACCGAGTGGACCCCAAAAAGTAGTGGTCGGAAGGAACCCCACCTCTATATATATACTTTATCGTATCGGTACCACAGTTATATATATATATATATATATATATATATATATATATATATATATATATATATATATATATATATATATATATATCTTCTTCTTCTTCTTCTTCCGTCCTTAGCCACCAACCGACGAAGCAGTCCGTGGCCAGTACGCCTAGTGGCGTCTTAGGGCAACAACAAATTGATCAATCTATCGCTTCCACCACGCCAATGGCGTCTTTGTGGGACAACAACAGACCAAACAATCTATCGTTGTTTCCGTAATCAGAGTAACTAGCAAGCAGGTGATCAGCCCACTGTGCGAAGTTTTTACGGGACGGGGTAAACAGCCAACCCTCCTTAGTCGCTTTTTACGACATGCATGGTAGGGTGCAGTGTTACTATTCTTTGCTCCCCTTTCGGGCCCCGGTAACACACGGGTGATATATATATATATGGAGGATGGGTTTGAAAAAAAATCGAAAAAAGGTGATTCGTCTTACGAGGACAAAAGACTTCACTTTCTTTCCTTTCCTGACGAAGGCCTTGTGGCCGTAACGTAGACTATTTTCTTTGTCTTTTGTCCTCGTAAGACGAATCACCTTTTTTCGATTTTTTTTCAAACCCATCCATCGTATTCCACGTCTTACCGCAGTTCCCCTCCACTTCCTCGATGATATATATATATATATATATATATATATATATATATATATATATATATATATATATATATATATATATATATATATATATATATATATATATATATATATATATATATATATATATATATATATATATAATTCCTGGAAAGAAAAAAAACTATGTACATACAAACAGCCTTAAGGTGACCACTGTGGCCGTGCGTGCTGGTGTGTGTTGTTGTTGTTTAGTTGTAAGTCCGATCACTATCCTAACAGTGAGTGGGTGCACATGATGATGTTTCACGTACGAGTACATACATTTAATACGAAGAACTGATGCAGGATGATGAACTCGATGGTAATGGACTTCACTAGAACAGCGGTGAAGTAAACAAAAGTAGTCAAGTTTATTTACTTGATGTTTTCAGGAATGTAATGATACATCAAGTGGAAGGGGATTCAATCTATCCTGCCTTGCCCATGCAGTAATCAAACTTTTCATACAGTCATTTCAATAGTGTTGATTATTTACAAAGTCGACCTTTCATCCTCGTACCATGGGTTCCGGTTAGCTGTCCCTATTTCTATTTTTTCTTCACTGTCATTACTTTTTCTGCCCAAACTGTTTATTTTTCATTTCTGAGTCTAGAACGTTGAACACTTAAAGTTACTGGTTTCTTTTATTCTTTTCTGGCGATAAAATTGTCTGGACTATTTATACGATCATATGTAAACGTTGCTGCAAAACTTATATTGGCCAAACAGGCACACGACTTGGGGACAGATTCAGCCAGCACTTAAATGACATCGCTCAGCAAAAGTCCACACCAGTTGCTATACACTTTAATGGTCCTGACCACCATGGTCCCATCGACATCCAGGTCACAGCGATCCGATCCTGCTCCTCTGACACTGCCAGCCGAGAACAGCTTGAGAACCGTCTTATCCACCGCATGGGGTGTCTAAAACCAGCCGGTCTCAACACTTTTCACACCTTTGTCTGAGGTCACCCTCTCCTCTCTTGCTCTATTTTACTCTTTCCACTCTTATCCTATTCTTCTATTTGTATGCCATATACATTTTTTTATTTCATATTTATTTATCTCCCACTCATTCTGTCCCCTTCTATTTCCAGTCCCCACTTTTATCACGTTGGGTAGTTTATTTTCCGGTTTCGTTTTTTAGTTTCTTAGTATGCATTGTGTACATCCGGCGGCGGAAGTCATTTTTCTGTTCAGCCACGCGCTTACAAACAGACAGCGATTTTGATAGAATTTCGGTTCTTGCCTTCAGGGAAGTACCCAGTTTTTATTTTATTTAGTTTTTATGTGCCCTATCTAGCCTTCTCTTTCTTTCCTTTCCTGACGAAGGCCTTGTGGCCGTAACGTAGACTATTTTCTTTGTCTTTTGTCCTCGTAAGACGAATCACCTTTTTTCGATTTTTTTTCAAACCCATCCATCTGGACTATTACTGTGTCAGCTGGTTGGTTTATCTCGTATGACGAAGACTGGCCTAAACCGCCAGGGTATGACTATTTCTACCAACTCTTCTTGCTACACACTACTAAACTAACCTGCTGTCTCTGTGTTTGAAAAAACATACTTGTCTTGAGCCCACTGCGTGGGTACCCACTTCGTGGGAATGGAAAACACACATCATCAAAACTATATCTAAATTGCTTCAAACAGCAATTCTCTCTGCAAAGATGACATTTGAGGCTCCAAGGAACTAGACAACCGTACATCTCTTGTGAACACAAGAGACAACCAAAACTATGGCTTGTTGTCTAAGATCTTCCTTGTGGTGCTCACCATTCTAACATTTTAAACACATGGGAGAAAACATTCCCAAACCTGTGCTACTTATACGTTTGACATCTCAAATCCAATTCACTTATTTCCTCGATTTTCTATTACAATTTCATAAGCTCAAAACTCATTTATTGTCACGGACTTCATAATCTCGTGCATCTTACTTCGTTCACAAATTCTTATTCAAACACAACATTCACCGAGGCAAGGGACACCATAATATTTTTACCTCCCTTCGCTAATTAAGTCCCTATTCCATATATCATTATTCCCCTTACTAACATTCTATACCGTTATTCAACAATTGTAAAGCATAATTAGTTACCTGCCCAGTTTTTATAGTTACAATCTGATAAATTTATTAAGGTGCGCAACTTAGAGTAAACTCCCTTAATTAAAAAATCAGACCCTTCCTTTATTATTTCCCATGTCAACAAAAAATAACCGCACATCATTTCCCAGTCAAATTTCATAAAGCATAATTTCGTACTTAATCTCTCTACTGACTCCAAAGCTCATCTCCTTGTTAAACCAGTATAAATTGATACATTTGGGTAATCTCACGATCGGGACGCGCCTCGCCAAAACGGAAGGGTCTTTTAAATTTGGACATGCGCCTTAATATAACCATGTGCCCGGCACAAAAGATCAGTATAGTGACACTTATGCGTCATTAGATCTTTTGTGTGAAAACACAGAGGATCATTACAGTGACAATTGTTTGACATTGGGTCTTTTTGTGTTGGGACATGCGTTTATGTTGGGCGTGTTCCAAATGCGACTCATGCGAGTTAAATGCGACCTCATGCGAGGAAAAAATATACGACCTCATGCGAGGGGGGAAAAAAAAAAAAAAAAGCCTCGCCACTACGAGGCAAAAATTTTACTTTAAAAAAAAATAAGGGTCTTTTTATGTTTAGACATGCGCCGTAATATAACCGACTAGGTTGAACGGGATGCGCCTCGCCAAAACAAGGCAAAAGTTTTAGCCAGGGCTGGGATCACACACAATTACTCAATAAAGTCAATAGACCTCAGAAGGGGTAATTAAAAAAATAAGTCTTTTATATTTGGACATTCGCCCTAATATATAACCGACTAGGTTGATAAACCCTCTGTGGATGGGAAGGAGCGAAGCTCCTGACCGGGTTGGAAGGAAAGTCCTCATGTTCCCCAGCCTCGCAATGACATGTCATTGGGCCGAAGGGCTGAAAGCCCAAGTGCCGCTGGTTAAGAAAAAAAAAAAACGGGACACGCCTTGCCAAAACGAGGTAAAACTTTATTTAAAAAAAAAGGTTACACCACTTGCTGCTATCTGTGAAAATTTTCAAGTATACATCTGAGAGTGTACGGATCGCTTCTCAGCCTTTTGGCTAAGATCGTACACTGCGACTCATGCGAGTTTTTAAAAAAATGCGCCTCATGCAAGCATTTGAAAAAAAAAAAATCTGAGAGTGTACGAAGATATATATATATATCTATCTATATGTGTTCGATTCACAGTATCGATAAGACTAGTGTACCTAGCTGTAAACGGGTATCTGACTCTGCTCTAGAGTTAGGGAAGGAAAAGGCAGCGATGAAGGGAACTTGTCACCGCACCTATCAATGCTGGACCTAGTATAGTGAAGTCTCTAACATATCACTCCCTTCGGAAGTATCTGGAATCGGACTACCTTGACCTTTTAACCCAAGAGCAGAGTCAGGTAGGTATCTGTCGTAGATTTGCGAAAGGTGAATTAAGACTTAGGTTTGGTCCCTTCTGAATAGCAATAGAAACAGGTGATAGTTCAGTGAGATATAAGTAGAAATAGATTTCACGAGTGAGATGGAGGAAATATATTAGAGTCGGTCTCTGACCCTCGAGATGATTTCTCTCAGTCAGCCTATCATCTACAACAGATTAAGATTTGTCAGACCGTCTAGTATAATATATATTAATTTATATATACCTCACATACACACACACATAAGTGACTACAATAGACTCACAGACGTGAAACTATGACAATGAAAATATAGATAATTTGGAACGAACTGACCGACACACTGATTAAGTTTAAGTGAATTATAATTATCATCAGAAAATTCCATCACAACACATAAAAATTACATCAAGCATATACAAATAGTCATAAAGTCAATGAATTGCTACAAGAATGATAGACCCATTGGTATGATCTTTTCCCTCGATGTATAGCCCACAGTCCTGTTAGAAGAAAAGTGATAGCCCCAAAGAGTCACGGATACATATGCTATAGTATAATATTTCCTTTCAAAGGTATGAACAGACTTTGATACTCAGATCTATCCTAAGGAAAATATTGTTAGCAACACAAAAACTTGCATAAAGAAATTTAAGACAGCAAAATGGGTGCCAAAAATACAACAATAAAGGAATCACTCAGTCCTGCATTCACTCTATTCAGTCAGCCGTGATCACTAGCTTGCATTCGTACTTACAGCTTTGGTAGCAACTTCTGGAAAAACAATTTTTAGGACATGCACATACAGAATCTCCAGTGGTAGTCTTGGCCAAGGGAACCCCAGTTCCACAAAGTCAGGTTGAGTTCACTACTTCAGGGAACGTTTCATTGGTTATTATTATTTTTTTTATATCTGTTTATGTGACATTAAAATTGTCCAGGCACGAACGTTAACAGCGAGCACAGTGTCAATAGCTTAGGTTTCTAGTAACGAGGAATGTCAGGTCGGTGCCTTCTCTCAGTATAGGACTTTATTTGGTCACACCACAACTAGTCAGAACTCCGTCGGAATGTTACTGATAGTAATATTTTACTTGCAACAAGGCCTGAAATATACTTGAGGTTTTTCTCAAGAAGAATTAAATCTGGCTCGATGGGCCCGTTACTTCATTTAATCTTAAAGTTCATGTAATGGGTACTCTGTCGTTCTGGATGCCAGCGCAATGCCAGACAGGTTTTACTTTATACACCCAAGTCTTTAAGAAAAAAATGTTTTTGTTCTTCACAGATGTTTCTCAGTACTAAAACGCTGGTAGAGTTGGCTACCCCAGTTTCACTGAATAAAGAAAAAATAACATAAAAAATACTTATACATATTATTCCCTTCGGTTATAACTTACATTATAAACTGCAAGCGGAGAGCTTGTCTTATCGTTTAAATCTCCCGTGAAATAAGTTATATTCATAAAATCAGTCATCATGAATTAGAAATACATACGTATTTCGTCAATACTCAATGATGAATCAGTGCAGTTATAAGTTAGTTTAAAATATTCTCGATTAATTACTAGCAATTTAATTAAATTTATTATAGCTGCATGATTTTAAGCTAGAAATTATAGTTTATCCTGCTTTCCACTGAAACACGTCAGCTAGAAAATATAACAGACTTACAATTTAATTACTTCTGCACAGAAATCTAACTAGAAAAATGAAATAAGCGGTTATCACTGAATCACTCAACACTACTAGATATATAATATATTTACCTCCAGATAGAACTACAGGCGATCGCACAAACTTAGAATTATACGCTTATAATTATTGGTAGTCTAGAAGCTCGGCAAATTGCCGAGAACAAACTGAGACTTCGCTATACATCTTATTCTCTTAGCACGAAACGGCCTGTTTACTGCAAATCTAGGAGAACTGAATGAAATCAAGTTCAAACTACGGGGTAGAATTATTAAACAGACAAAGGATCCCACGCTATTACGAAAACCCGAAATAGCGCAGGTCTCTCTCTCTCTCTCTCGCTCTCTCTTAACACTTCACATTAGCTTAGACGCTGGCCATAACTGCCAAAACGCGTCTTCACACCTACTACGACATGTCTCATTTCTGAGCGATGCAGATTGGCGCCTTCCACACCTCACGCCGAGAAACTAGCCGAAGAAAAACTCGTGTCAGATGAAAATGTAGACAAATGTCTGCTCTCTATGTCTGACGAAAACGAATTCTCACACTCTTTCGTTCACATCCAGGAACTGACATCTTACGCAATAAAATGCGTTACTAGTATGAGAAAAGAAGCGGCAAAAGTCAGAATGGGAAAGTAATATTTTGTCACAAACGAACGAATGCGAAAAACAGGAAAAAGATAAAAGAGCGAAAATAAAGTAGAGGACACGGGTAGAAAAAGAAAAGAATATAGAAAATTTGTTGATCATAAATCTCTATGCGACAGTACCCACACCAAAGACGATACCATGCACAAACGTGTAACAGACTCAACCTGGAGAGCAACGTCAGATTAACCACTCGTCTAAATTTGATGACGATCAGTAGTGGCAATTATCCGTTTAGCCATTACACTATCCAGGATTAGTATAGTATATAACAATAAATGAGGAGGCTGCTGTAAAACTGGTAAGGAAACAAATATATAAAGTAAAAAATAAAATGGTACGAAATCAGTTTTACGAGATAACGGTACACAGGAAACACGGGACGTTTCGGGTTTCACCCTTCGTCAGCCAGTTACAAACATGTGACAAGGACATGAATTACATACAGGTCAAAGGAATATACTACAAACACATACGATGATGAGAAACATATACAAAAAAGAGCAATACAAGCAGATGAAAAGGTAAACAACACAGGTGATATGCGAAAAAAAGAACAATAATAAAGCAAGAAAATCGCAAAACCAGAAAGAAATATCGAAACAAGAAAGTAAATAATGAACGCAGCGCAAAACGAATTAACAAAATTGCTAAAACCAGTCCTGATCTAAGTAGCTATATCCGTAGAATAAAACAGAAGAGCGCTAGTCTGGTAACGTCTATGGAACTGTCGTATAAGATAGCGGAAATTTAAAAGGCGCAAAAGGATACGAAACAATACTATTAAAACTATAAAAAGATAAATAGCAAAATCAACGACCGAAGAAACAAAGAAGAGCCACTAGAATTCATGCAAAGTGATGCTGGACATTTAGGCTATTGGGAGATAGACAACGCATTTGAAAAATCAGACGATTCTCCAAGGAAAAGGGAGTGTGGCTGGGCTGGTCACAACATCACTGTAACTATGTGTATGACCGGGTCAGTTGGCCAGTCAATTGTGTTGTGCGCAGGTAAATATTTTGACGAGAGCTAATCCTTCAATACGTTTCTGTTCAAGTCGTTACAGGCCTTCTGCCTGAGATGTTTATTCTTGACTGAAGTTTATTTTTCTTCCCAGTTTTCGTTCTTACCATTTTTGGCTTAGTGATAAGCACTATCGTATAATGGTTTGTCGAATAAATTTAACTGTAATGTTCCAAAGAAATCTCAGCAATATAGAAAAATGAAATATAGTTTATTAACGTGATTAGAACAGCAATGTTATTGACACAATGGTGAAGTAAGTGTTTCTTACGTTTACACAAAATGGTGAGTATCCAAAGTGAAAATATATATCAACAAGGAAAAATATATCCAACAGAATAATATAAAAACTTGTCAACTTAAAAACTTGTCTTGATATTCGCAAAGACGAAGTTCACTTAACACTATTTGTAAAATCCTCAAAAGTCCAAAATCATGGAATCATTTGAATCATAAATCCTGAAATCACTGCCCTTTCTCACACTTCTCTCCCATTTATACTATTTCTTCTTTACTTCCCGCCAATTTTCACACGATGCTTTCTTTTTTCACACGGTACAATTATCTACATTTGCACACGTTTTCTCAGCTTTTCTACTTTTTCACACGTCTCTCTCTCTCTCTCTCTCTCTCTCTCTCTCTCTCTAAGCAACGGAAAAAACCAAAATAGCAACTCTCACTTTCACAAAGTTTTCCACTCAAAAACAGTCATTCAATATTGTTTTCTGAGACAGCTGTACAATGCCGCTCACGGCCATGATCAACTGAACTTTTAGTGATCCTGCGTTTTGTGCAAAAACGCAGTATCTGCTTTTAACTCTGTCATTCTTATTCTATTTTAGCACGTATAAATGCTAGTGTATGCCAAGCGGTCACACAAGTCCCGGGGCCACAAAAATGTATCCCATGTGGAGACATTGTCGTCCTATCAACTAAAAAAATATCAAAGTCCCTAACATACATCCTGGGGCAAAATATGAAATGGGGGCATATACTTATGAGCCAATTGGCAATGGACAATGGTTGAGAAAAAGTTATGTTACTGGTACTAGCCATTGAATGGGGGCATACGCATGTGAGCCAAATGAAAAAAATTTACAAGGTCTCAGTATACATGTCAGCAAAACAAAAAAAATATATTTTTATTTTGTGTGTGCGTAAAACGAGGCTTCCAGTAGATTTTTAATGCGTAAAACGGGGGACATATACATTATGTCATTAAACAGTATGGGATATGGATAGAAATGTGCAATACACAATGTAAATTATTTGTGTATTAATACAATACTTATGTAATCTTTATTTAACACACGCTTAGTAATAATACATAAAAACGTGGAGTTATGACATTAAATATACATAAATAATATAAGACTTATTGAACTTTTTTTCAAGTCAACACATATAACGTTTGGTCATGCCAAACAAAACTCGAACTTTTAATCAATACTTCACGACAAATAATTGTATCCTAACCTAATACATACATCTGAATCGTAACTGACCAGAACTATTCACGTTTGACCATTACCTCCGCTAGTGTCAGCAAGAGCGGGGAAAGGTCACGCTGTCTGGATATTTTGAGAAGTCCCATTGACTAAAGGAAGCGCGGGGTATAGTACAATGAAATAGCTGGGGGTTGCTGGATGAATGAATTTGTGAGGCGTGGGAGAAAGAAAAAAACACTCGTATGAGGATATTGACAGTTAGTGTGCTGGGGGAAGTAGAAAAAGTAGTTGAGGTCTGGATGGATGAATTGAGAGGACGCCATACCATGAAAGTAGAGAGTGAAATTGAATAGAAATATTCTCAGTGGTAAATACATCTTTTAGAACGGAAACACGGTTTTTTTGAGTACACAACGTCTGGATAGGGTGTGCGTAGGGTAGAGGGAGAAGAACCAAAGGTGGGGGGTTAACATTTTAAATATGCATTAGAGCATGAATAAATTTCAGTGTACGAGTATAACATTTGTGTGTCTCAAACACAGTAATTTGGTAAAAAGACAGGATACATGGTACATAGGTATTTATGCGATATTAATGAAATTCAAAAATGCATAATAAGTAATCATAAAAACGATCCATACCATATGTCTGGTTCAGCAACTCCTGAACAGACAAGGAGAAAAATGTGTTATAATGTCTTGGTTTTCTGCCAAGGTCTTAATATTATGACATAAACTGTCATAGTTACAGAATCAAATAAATAATTTGGAAAGCAAATATGTTCATTTCTGTAAAGGGTCACTGGAATGTCTGCACACACAGTTCTTGTTGCAAATATTACTACTGTTCTAGTCCTGCACTGTAAGGTCTGCTAATGTCATCATACCATAGTTGTTTCTAAGTGTACTTGGGTGAACCAGTTTTTGGATGAACCACCATTTGCCTTATAAAGGACTTATCTTTAGACTGATGCTACTGCTGTTCTCTCAATAGTAGTCAGGATCACCCACTGTGTGACTCCTGGCTGAGACGATGGTGTCTAGCTTCAAGTGTCTGAGAAGCGCTCAACTTCCACACGCTCCTCTTCTCAATAGCATGCAGCCACAATGTAAATTCTTAATATGACCTGAAAATAGAAGGACAATCTCTTCCATGTAGATACCTGCCTCAATCAATTCACCCCTAACAATATTAAAACTTACTATGTTCAGATATGTGTGCTAACAAGTTGCACAAGACCTTGAATTCTGTTGTCTACCATCAGTTTCATGAAATCATTCCTTCTTTTGTGTTGATTCACTGTTTGGGTCTCTCGTCCATGTTTGGCTTCCATACCATAAGCATGTCAAGTACAATACAACATGTGACCTCTTGATTACTTCATTTTAACCTTCTCTATATATTTATCACATGATCTATGAACAGTGTGTCACTCCAGAAGAAATACTAAATTAAACCACTAATAACACTTACTGGTCGTAATTGTGCCATATTTTCAAACACTAGACACATTTTTCAATTCGAACAAGCCTGCACATTCCTACTTAGGTCATCGTGACACAACACATGCCGCCGGCAGTTTTCACTTTCGAATTAATATGGAACACATAAGCTTTTTAATTTTCAGGTCAAATATTTAACAGATATGCAAATAAAATTATCTCTCTTACCCTCAGGTAAATAAGTTCACACACACACACACACAAGCTGACTGACCGTAAAAGGGTTCTTATCACCGCTTTTACAGTTCAGACGGCAAAGGCTTGGTCCCAATGTCTTTTTAGAATACGTCAGCTCGGCGTGGTGTTTATGATTCAATGGCGGAAAACCACAAGAAATTGATACTATTTATAGCATTACCCACCCGACCACTTAGAGAAAAGTCAAAAAAAACAAAAGTTAACTTTTTGAGACTAGAGAATATTGTGGTTTCTAAGCGTGTTTGACTAATCTGACCAAATCTGAATATTTTATTTCAAAGTTTTTTGTGGCCCGATTTCAATTATCAAAAGTGATAATTGAACGGCCAATTAATCTCTATCGTTCTATATAGTTTTCCCTTAGTTATTCCTTTGCATTTCAATCTGGGTAATTTTTAAGTAATTAAATTGGGCCTGACCCTGATGTGGAAATATCACTAAAATAAATTTTTCTACTACAACAAAATTTTATCATGCCGGAATATTTATGCTTATATGTTAAAGAATATCAGCGCTATGATTTAAGACATTTCCCACTGTTTAACTCTCTTTAGTGTTTACGAAATAAAATATCTTCGTTCGGTCAAAAACACAAAATAGGCATATTTCCACGTCAACCAACATTTTCTTACCACTACAAGAAAGGGAAACGATTTGATTGGTTGTTAAAATTGTACCATGGTGATAGATAATTTTTGGGGTGGGCGGTAACTTTTTGACTTGTTTCTTAGAAAAATTCAAATCCGCTAGATAAATTGTTGGCAGTAAATTTGACTAGCCCCTCAGACAAATTTCAAATATTGTAGTTATTTATAGATTTAAAATTACGTTAACTAGTTTTTGAGCGGGAAATTTTTTGAGCGTTTTGTCATACGGATTCACTTCACTACACAAAAGCAAACTTGCTGACTCTAAAATAGCCATGCCTCTCCTGGGCAATGTGCTATCACACTCGGACAAAAAAATTAAACCATTTAGAGTAGCCTAGCAAGAGCAGCTTGACCGACTCTAAAATAGCATTGTCTCTCCTGGACAGTCTGCTATCGAACTCGGACAAAAAATGAAACCATTTAGAGTAGCCTAGCAAGAGCAACATGGCCGACTCTAAAATAGCTTTGTCTCTCCTGGACAGTCTGCTATCGCACTCGGACAAAAAAATGAAACCACTTAGAGTAGCTGTTGGGTTCAGTTTTAGTTGTAAAGATGGTAGCCGTAAGCCAGTGGAAGGCGTCACCGGTCCAGCTCAAATACGCGAATGGTAGTAAACAACAAACGTCAGAAAATGTTCCTTAAAATGAACTCCAACAAGTATAGTTCAACGGGTTAACAATTGGCTGCACACAAGTCGGCGATGACAGTACATATATTTTTATTAACATGACACCAACGGAGTGCAACGAGACAATCATAGTTACAGATGCGAAGATCACACGTCGAAATGTTAATACTACTGTTAACAGTTGTTGCAGATTCTCTAACAGTCAAGTTCTCTTATATTCCAGTGACTAAGGATCACAAACTGTTACCGTATAATATTCTTCTCATTCAAGTCCATTGACCTTCTTTCAAGGACGTCTATCATGGTAACGTATTCATACTCCAGGATAAAATCTTCCATATTACATTTGTTAAATTCCCAGACGTTCTTCATACATAGCGTTATATAGCATATAGTTTCACACAAAGTCATACACGATAATACGAACAGGTTAGAGATTCCAGTTGGCTAACCTCTCCCATTCTATGCCACGATTCTGGCACTGTTGTAACAGCATATTAAAACATGTGCATAAGGTAATCAATAACTTCTTCCACTCGTAGGAATCCTTCTTCTACGATATGAATCCTAAAGGCAAACGACTCTGTAGGTCCATTCTAGGAATAACATATTCCCGCTAGACTAGTATTAGAGCGGCCTTATAATACAGCTTTAAATAAGAAGTGGGGCGATAACTTACGTGACATTGCTGCTATTGGTTTCGACCTGAAGACCAATACAGATCACTAGAATAAATGGCTTTCCATAAACATGCCATTGAATACAAATATAATATAACAATCATGGACATAAACAAGTTCCATGTTGCCCCTTCAAATCATGACGTCACCAACTACTCAACTAGGTTACCCGTGCGTCCCAAAGCAACACTCACTGCTTCGTGCACGTCAGTGCGCGAATCATTCGACCGCACAAATAATATAACTATATCAAGACTGGTGCGTACATTTGGCAGGACCGAAGACTACCCCCTTAGGTAATAAATGTACGTAACAGTAGCCTAGCTAGAGCAGCCTGGCTATCTCTAATAGAGCGTCTCTCCGGACTTCTTCTCAGTGTCTACAGCAGTGACGGTTGATGCAGTGCTACAGGTAGGGTGTTGCGGTGTTGATGCACTGTGATGTGCGATGTTTTGTCGTTTAGTTGAACGTATCTTGTACAGCTTTTTACGAATATGATCCTGTGGAAGGCATATAAACTTTGACTCTGACTCATCTCGTTGTATTTACGTAGGAACGGAAGAATTTCGTTCAGTTGATGAGGCAGATGATAACTCTGCATCAGAAGATAGTTGTGTAGCTAGATGGGTGTTGGTAGAAGGCACAGTCTGGTGCGGTTGGGCTAGTCCTTCCTGTAGTATTTTAGGAGGAATGCTGTCTTCACTACTTGTAGGCGAATGTGAGTGGTGACAGCTAGTACCGGGTTTCAGTTGATTTGAAGTACAGTACGTCTGTACTTTTTCTGCATGTAAAGATGTGTTGCTATCCTTGACTTTTGCTGATGTTTCTGTAATTTGGTGTGCTGCATGCTTTTGTTGTAGGATGACAACTATTGGGTCCTCTCTGTCGTATATTTTCGATAGGGTAATTAAGATCACTTTTGGTCCCTCCTGAATAGGACTGAATAGGACTAGAACAGGTGATGGCTCAGTGGGAGATACGGTAAAGAAATAAAATTTCACAATTGAAATTGTGAAAGGTAAAATCTGTCCCTGGATTTGGTAGATAATCAAACCCGCCTATCGATTACGACTGAGAGTTCAGATCAGACAGTTTCCTATAAATATGTATTGATATATTTAACCACTCACATATACACACACACAGATAAATGCCGACGATTAGACGCACATACGTGAAAAACTATATCTATGAAATAGGGATCTTTTTGAACAAGCTGACCGCCACACGTAGAAAAAATTTATGTAAATTTTTATTTATCATAAAAAAAGAAACTTTACATCGACAATATTGAATATCAAATCAAATACAATAAACATAGGTTAAGAATTAATTAAAGAGATAGACTCATAAGTGTAATCCTTTCCCCCTCTGTTGCCAAGATCCCGTTATAAGAGAAGTTATAGCCCAAAGAGTCACAGATTTATAAGTTAAGGTCCCAGATTTCCTCTCTCAGTAAAGATCAGAGTTTATATATATTAATAACACTAGTCAACAACCAAAATGTACCAGAAATGAAAATAGCTCATCTTAACTAATTTTGGTGTGCTGAAAACGAAAATGACATTAAAAAATGTTGATTGGCTCTAGTTTTCAAGATATATGCTACTAGTTTATTTAATTACGGTCAATTTATATATATGACGCACCTGTTGTGGGCGATTGCATAATTTTTTGTAATGACCAATAAAAATGTAACTAGAAGTTGATGATGCAATCCTACCTATGATTACATCACCTTTGTGTATAAATATCTTATCTCTGATAAAATTTTGCCATTAGTTAGTGCATTTGTCCTTATCAAAAGTATTGTAGTTAGAAATGCCTAGGACATGTGTGAACAGTGCTAATAATTTCTGTTATACATGTGGTGAGGTGACATTTCTATCACAAAAACGAAATATAACTAAAGTGATTAAGAAGGCGTACAGTTTGTATTTTGGCTGCAGAATAGGAGATCAAGATAAGAGCTGGGCGCCACACATATGCTGCAATACATGTGCAGCACATCTTAAACTGTGGTTGACTGGCAAAAGGCAAGCTATGCCTTTTGCAGTCCCAATGATTTGGAGAGAGCCCACTGATCATCTCAACAACTGTTACTTTTGCATGGTCCTTCCAATTGGGAAAGGCATATCAAAGAAGAAAAAATGGACTCTGGAATATCCAAACATCCCCTCTGCAATATGTCCGGTACCACATGGCGATGACCTACCAGTTCCCAAAGTGCCAGAATCATTTTCAGCTGCTTCCACTGATGAAGAAGAGGACATTAGTGGTCCTGAACCATCAACCTCAAGCGACCCAGATTTTGAGCAAACTACATCCACTAAACCACACTTAATAACCCAAGGTGAACTGAATGATCTTGTAAGAGATCTGAATTTACCGAAGAACAAGGCGGAGCTTTTGGGTTCCAGATTGCAACAGTGGAATTTCCTGGCAGAAGATGTAACAATTTCTGTGTATAGGAACCGCCAGAAGCGCTTATTGCATTCTTTTTCAAAGAGGGTGACCTATCTGTGTTCCACAACATTTCTGGTTTAATGGCAGCCCTCAAAATCAATTACATACCGGAAGAGTGGAGGCTTTTCATTCATTCATCCAAGACGAGTCTTAAAGCTGTTTTGTTGAATAATGGTAACGTGTTACCGTCAATTCCAGTTGGTCACGCAGTTCATATGAAAGAAACTTATGAAAACAATAAGCAGCTTATGAAGTGTATAAACTATGATCATCATCATTGGTCACTTTGCGGTGACTTAAAAGTGGTCGCTCTTTTGCTTGGACTACAGGGTGGATACACCAAGTACTGTTGCTTTCTCTGTGAGTGGGATAGCCGTGCACGAAGTGACCATTACATCAGAAGACATTGGCCAATCAGGCAGTCATTGCAGCCTGGCAGTAAGAACGTTGAGAACCCAGCACTCGTCGATACCAGCAAGATTTTGTTGCCACCCTTGCACATTAAGCGGGGTCTCATGAAAAACTTTGTCAAGGCAATGGAGAAAACAGATGAGGCTTTCAAATACCTCATCAGAAAATTTCCAATACTGAGTGAAGCTAAAATAAGAGAGGGAGTATTTGTTGGTCCGCAAATTCGAAGACTTCTTCATGATGACAAGTTTCTTTGCGTGTTGCATGGCAAGGAAAAAGCAGCATGGATAGCATTTAAGTCAGTGGTGGACAATTTTCTTGGAAACAACAGATCTGATAATTACAATGAAATTGTAGGAAATCTCCTTCTGAAGTATAAGAGTCTTGGCTGCAACATGTCTTTGAAAATTCATTTTCTGGATTCTCATCTGGATTTCTTTACGTCAAACTGTGGAGCGGCCAGTGATGAGCATGGTGAACGATTTCACCAGGACATTGCTGCTATGGAGACAAGGTATCAAGGCAATAGGATTCCTTCAATACTTGATTACTGTTAAACTGTGACAAGACACCTCATCGACTGACTACAAGAAACAAGCAAAGAGAGCTCGAACAGCGACTGAACGATGGAATGGGTTCAAATGTGCCTTTTTAAAACATGATATGTGAACTTTAAATAATGTTTTTATTTTTTCTATCATTTTATGTTGCAATATCAATTAATTGAGTATGTAACCATAATTTTTATAATGCTAAAGTAGAAAGACTAGCTGTTCACCCCAGAGAATTAAACATGCATATATTATTTGCATTACTGTAATGTAAATTCATCATTTAAAAAAAAACCAGAGCCAATTGGTGAATTTCATTATGATATTTGAAATCAGCATGTCAAAATCAATAAGAAATGGTATATTTAATTTCTGGTACAAATAACTTTTGAAAATTTGTTGACTAGTGTAATCTATTCTAAAAGGTACCAGCATTAGAAAAAAAAACTTGCATACAAGAGAAAATACAAAGTTATTACATGGGCTATATCATAAACGAATTATTCATCCCTGTTATTCTCTCGCTCTGACAACATGTGATCACAGAAACAAGCACTCTCTTACCTAATCGTTGCCTTTCATAACATCTGGAAAAATTGTTAAGTCACTCACCGACCATCCCAGACTTGAGTTTACTGGTGAACCAAGCCCCAGTTTCTCCAAATACTAATTAATCAAATGTTGGGAAACGCTTGCTTCACGGTTGTAAATAGGATGCTGGTGAATGTCACTTCAATTTTTGTCCAGTTAGGAAAATACTTATGATATCAAATGTTCACAGGGTACATTAGCTTGGAATCTTCAATGGTTAAATTGAGTGTCAGGTACATAAATCGGTTTAGGATAAATCTCCTTCACAACGCAATGGTCATTATATGGGTAATGTCAATGTTATTTTAGTCGCCACCACAGGCGAAATATATATGACCTTGACAAAGAAATCTGGATATTCTATAAGTCCAGAATCATTTATTCTTAATATTACTTTTGGGCCGGTACTCTATCTTTTCTTCTGGGTGTACAACCCGAGGCCAGACAGGTCACTTGCAGAACCCGGTAATTATATTCAGAATGTTCTTTAAGTAAAGTTCTTCTCAGTTACATAGGTACTGAAAACCGCTTGTAAGGTTTAGGGTTTTTGACCCGAATAGTGTATAGGGAAGAAAAGAAAAACATAAATACTCAACCCTAATAGTATACCCCATCCTACGCGTAAATAGAATATATATTCACTTCGGCCATTAAACTTAAATTAGAAACCACAAGCTTAGAGCTAGTCTCATCGTTAAAACTTCCGTGAAAATAAATTCTAGTCATTTAAAAAAAATCAATCATCATGAATTAGAAATACATATAAATATATTTCGTCAATACTCATGAGGCATCAGTGCATTTACTTAGTTAGTTAAACTATTTTCTTGCTGGTTACTAGCAGTTTAATTAAATTTATTTATAGCTGAATGAGTTTCTAGCTTGAAATTATAATTTATTCTGCTTTCCACTGTAACACAATAACTAGAGAAATATAACTGACTTATCATTTATCACTCAACACAGAAATTAACTAGTGAAATGTAATAGGCGATTCACCACTTAAATCACTCAACACTACTCGATATATATATTACCTCCAAACAGAACTTCTTAAGACTATCCTCCAACGCAAACTGAGAAATTCTACTAGATAAAAAGTGATTTCTAGAAACGTAGCTAGGTGTCCCTCTAAAGCTGGTGGCAGTACTGGATGAATTAAGTTGGAATACTCTGGTATATATATATATACATGAAACTGATAAAGAATCAAAGGGAAAGTTGAAACTAGCAGACTCTTTCCAGATGTTCGCACCCCTGGTGGATCTACGTTCAGATCTTTACATCAAAGATCTATCTCACACTAAGACCGAACAATAAGGACTCCAGTTCTCGCTAAAATCAGGCATAACCGTAATTTACCAGACCGTGTGAGATTTACTTCTCTCGAGGATTCACACTATTCTGCCTGCAGACTATGGCCATAAACGCAATACAAGCGAGCTTGTCTTTCATCTCAAATTCTTTCACCGTGAGTAATTAATTCACAGGCGAACAGATCAAAGAGAAATAATAGACGATAGTCTTACTTCTTATCCCTGTCGAGAACGAATTAACACGATTCGATCTCTATCAAAGAACTTAGCTAACAGCCATAAAATGCGTTGCTAAATTAGAAAAATAGACAAAGGTTTTGAATCTGGGAGGAAAAAAGTACCAATCGAACATATGCAAAAGAAAGGTAATACCAATCGAGCGTATGCGAAAGAAAGGTACAAAAGAGATAGAAATTTATTAATCATAAATCTCTGCCACACTCTCTCATATATTTGCGTTTGGTTGGAGAAGGTTGTCCATTGGAAATACCGGCTCTACATTCATTTTCCAACCATTCTCGGTTGTTAACTGATACTTCTGTTGCTTCCCTATGTTAATGTTAGTTATTTGCAGTGTCATTCCTTTCCTGATTTGACTAACAAAATTTCTTACTGCTATACGATGGTGTCTTCTATTTAGACTACTCCAATCAGCTCTTGTTTTGACAGTGTCTCTTTCCCATTTTCTATGGTATGGTTGACAATCATATTGCTGTTGCTGGATATTTATCAAGTGTTGTTGTTGTTCTTGTTGTAACAGTAATTTTTGCCGGTGAAGCTGCCGTTGCAACGACTGTTGATCCACGAAAATTATTATTCCTGTCTGCTATCACTAAAAAAACTGTTCGCTTTTGCTAAAGAAAAGGGCTGGTCGCGGCGTCAATGTTTATAGTATGCTTTCACTAAAGAAAAGGGCTGGTCACGGCGCCAAGTTGTAAAGTAGTGTGACCGGGCTGGTCACAACATCATTGTTACTATGTGTATGACCGGGTCAGTTGGCCAGTCAATTGTGTTGTGCGCAGGTAAATATTTTGACGAGAGCTAATCCTTCAATACGTTTCTGTTCAAGTCGTTACAGGCCTTCCGCCAGAGATGTTTATTCTTGACTGAAGTTTATTTTTCTTCCCAGTTTTCATTTTTACCCTTTTTGGTTTAGTGAGAAGCAATATCGTATAATGGTTTGTCGAATAAATCCAACTGTAATGTTCCAAAGAAAACTCAGCATTGTAGAAAAATTTAATATAGTTTATTAACGTGATTAGAACAGCAATGTTATTGACACAATGGTGAAGTACGTGTTTCTTACGTTTACACAAAATGGTGAGTATCCAAAGTGAAAATATATATCCACAAGGAAAAATATATCCAACAGAATAATATAAAAACTTGTCAACTTAAAAACTTGTCTTGATATTCGCAAAGACGAAGTTCACTTAACACTGTTTGTAAAATCCTCAAAAGTCCAAAATCACGGAATCATTTGAATCATAAATCCTGAAATCACTGCACTGTCTCGCACATCTCTCCTATTTATACTATTTCTTCTTTTTTCCCCGCCAATTTTCACACGATGCTTTCTTTTTTCACACGGTACAATTATCTACATTTGCACACGTTTTCTCAGCTTTTCGACTTTTTTTCACACGTCTCTCTCTCTATACAACGGGAAAAAAACCAAAATAGCAACTCTCACTTTCACAAAATTTGCCACTCAAAAACAGTCGTTCAGTATTGTTTTCTGAGACAGCTGTACAATGCCGCTCACAGCCATGATCAACTGAACTTTTAGTGATCCTGCGCTTTGTGCAAAAACGCAGTATCTGCTTTTAACTCTGTCATTCTTATTCTATTTTAGCACGTATAAATGCTAGTGTATGCCAAGCGGTCACACGAGTTATGTCATCCCCGACCCAAGAACGGAGGGCAGTAATATTAATATCAGAATTATCTGAATGGTCAGGTCTATTAAAATGAAGAGCCACCGGTGTAGGTTTGCCATGATAAATGTCATTTAAGTGCTCACGACACCTGTCTGCCAAACGTCTGCCAGTTTCTCCAATATAGGTATTACCACACCTCTTGCAGATGATAGCATAAATCAGGTTTCTGGATTCGCACGTGAAAGACTCTCTAATGACAAATTTACCTTTCGGAAAAGTAACTGTCTGAGTTTAGAGTCCAAACGGACAGCTCTTACATATACGGCGTTGACACGGTTTAGTACCAAAATGTGAAGGGCTAGTATGTCACAAGCGACTGTGAACAAGAATTTCCCTAAAATTCTGATCCCTACGATATGCCACCAAAGGCTAATCTCGAAACAACTCTCTGGTAGTAGGATCAGATGGAGAATAGGCAGATGACGAAACATCATTTTTTTTCACCGCCAAACAGTGGGGATGGAGAGTTTGAGTCTGTCAGATGTAGTAGTAGGTTTGGCAGTGAGTGCCACCTGACGAGTAACGTGTCTGGTGCAATTAAGAACATCAGATAAAACTCTTTCCGGATAAAGACGTTGGCGAAAAAATTCGAGCATCTCTAGAGCTCGTTCACGGAAATCATCATCATCGTGACATATCCGACGTAAGCGTAGAAGTTGAGCAAATGGAATGGAATTTTTGCAGCTGAGATGGTGAGAAGAAGTGTAAAGAAGAAAGCCATGAGCGTCAGTAGGTTTATAAAAGATAGACGTTCTAAGGCCAGTAGGACTAATTTTGACAGTAAGGTCAAGAAAGTTTACTGGGGTGGTAGAAATTTAAGAAGTGAATCTGATAGGATTGAAATTACCAACATAGTCAATAAATCGACGGAGGTTTACCTTAGACATGTCAGTAACTCCAATCCCATCATCAATATAGCGACGGTAAAACTCAAGTATCGGCCCATCGTAACTTTGAAGGACCAAATATTCAAAGGCAAGCATAACTAGGGCCCATTTTAGTGCCCAAGCCTCGCCACTGATTTTGTTAAAGAATTGACCATTAAATTCAAAAGAGTTGAGAGTAAGAACCAATTCCGCAGGCGAAGATGAGGACCTGTGCTAATGGTAAGATCAGTACGTCAGTCGAGAAAACATTGTGGTGCTTTCAGACCATCAGAATGTGGAATTGAAGTATAAAGCGAACAAACATCAAGAAGGAAAAGACGGTAAGTATGGTCAGGTGTGAATTTGATCGAATCTTACTTACTTACTTACTTAGTCGTTCCCCTTCTACCGTGAGGTGTAGAGGTTTGGAAGAGAGAGCGCCAGACCATTCTATTAGCTGTCTTCTTCCTGGCCTGGTTCCATTCTAGTCCTCGGTCCTTCAAAGATTGTCTAATGTTGTCCTCCCAGCGGACTCTGGGTCGTCCTGGAGGTCTGGATCCCTGGCTCTTTGTTTCCCATGCTTGTCGTGGTAGCCGATCTTCTCCCATTCTGCAGACATGGCCAAACCATCTTAGTTGGGACTGTTCTATTTGGGTCTGCAGCGGATGGGATTTTAGGCCTTGACGGATCGTCTGGTTGCGGACCATGTCTCTTCTTGTTACTTCAACCACTTTCCTCAGATACCTCATTTCTGAGGTTTGGATCTGGCTTTTGTGGGTTGTAGTCATTGCCCACGACTCGCATCCATATGTCAAGACTGGGACATAGGTGGAGCGGTATACAGCCATCTTCGTTTTCTTACCAACCTCTTTCTTGCTGAGGAATCCACGATTTATGGCCTGAAAAAGTCTCCCAGCCGCTGCTTTTCGAGTGGCCAACTCTTCTTTGATGCCTCCCTTTCGGTCTATAATAGCTCCGAGATATTTAAAGTGGTCGACCTGCTCCAGGACCTGTTCTCCCAACTTAATCTGATGTTTTCTTTCTTCTCGTGATATCACCATGGATTTTGTTTTAGAGCTGCTTATGACCATCCCTCTCTTCTCCAGCTCTTCCTTCCAGACTTGCAGGTTGGATTGGAGATGTGCCTCTGATTTAGCAATCAGGGCAACATCATCAGCAAATGCCAGCTCCGAAATGAATTTGATCGAATCAAAAATAGTAATAGCATGAGTAGTGTCCTTCAAATACGAAGGTAGATTAGCTACTAAAGGTTGCAAGATATTATCAAGGAATTCAGAGAAACGTTCAGTGGGACAAGAGCAGGCTGAAACAATGGGTCGACCAGGATTGTCAATTTTATGCACCTTACGAAGCATATAAAAGGAAGGTTTACCTAGACTACTATCAACAATATGGAGAGACAAAGCACCAGAAGGAAGTCGATTCTCATGGACGAGATCACGAATAGTCTTATAAACAATAAGATTATTGCGGACTGTGGCATCACCAGAACTAGGTGAGTAGAAGGTGGAGTTGCCGAGCTGTGAAACTCCTTCTTTAATATACAAGTCCTTACGCCAAACTACTACTGCACCACCTTTGTCAGCAGGTTTGATGATAATGTCATCACGTTTTTTAAGGAGTGACAGTGCCCGCCATTCAGAAGCATTCAGGTTAGATTGACGGAGACCGGGTAGAGAAAGTTGATTAATGTCATGTAAAGTGTTGGCAATATATAAATCAAGAGCAGCAGAAGTACCTGGAGCTGGAGTCCAGTCTATGTTTAGATTTATCGAAACGACTAAAAATATCACAATCAGCACAGGAAACCCTGTTGGAATCATTACCATTTCTATGGTAATATTTGAGACGCATGAGGCGATGGAAGTGGTATATGTCTTGAAGCAGATAATATTTATCACATTTCAAACGAAGAGGAACAAACTTAAGACCTTTACTCAGGATAGACCGTTCATCAGGAGATAGCTGTAGATCTGGAGGAATGCAAATAACTTTAGTTTGAATAGAGGTCTGAATAGAGGACACTGAAGATTCAGAAGGAACATGAGGACGGAGGCGACTCAATTTTTCTTTTTTGTGCCTGCTCAGCCGAGAATAAAGCTCCCTATTAGTATCATGGATAATGGTACTGTGATGGGGCCGGAAAGACACCCGGCTTCCCCCTTCACGGAAAGACACCCGGCTTCCCCCTTCACGTAAAGACACCCCGGCTTCCCCCTTCAGGTTCAAGGCAGATTTATCGCCCATATATTTTCGATGTGCGCGAAGCATGCTGGAATGTAAAAAGTCTTCAAGAAGATACATTAGTTTAGGCCATAATAAAGCCTAAGAATTAGTTGTGATGTGTTATATCTGGTAGTTGTGTGTTATATTTGATAATTGTGAGCCATATCTGTGTTTTCGT
Source organism: Oreohelix idahoensis (assembly GCA_024509875.1). Lineage (NCBI taxonomy): Eukaryota > Metazoa > Mollusca > Gastropoda > Stylommatophora > Oreohelicidae > Oreohelix > Oreohelix idahoensis. The sequence goes on along the minus strand of JAMPIV010010869.1, from coordinate 266,411 downwards.
GCCTAATAAAGCAAATATCGCGAGTGTTATTTATGCGGCCAAATTAATACGCCTAGCGCGCAGTAAGTTGAGTGGTTAGCATAGTGCCTATATAAGAAGTGCCTAGCCGGCGAGCGGGCCTATTTTGCTAAAACCGCCCAGACGAGAGAGAAACGAAGTTAGACACCAGACTCAATCTGTAGATGCCTTGAGCACGTGAGTTAATTTAAATTAGCATTAGTGTTCTGTAATTCTGAAATTATATTCAGCACGAGTCTGTTTTAATGTTTAATGAAATAAATAGATAGATAGATGTGAAAGTTTAAGAGCGATTATTCCATTCATCAGAGAGGCGAATATGGTATGAAGCTATTTCACGTGAATTTAGATAATATCAACCTGTTAGCAAAAATATCAAGATGGCAGCCGAGAGGCCACGTGGTGATGTATTTAGTTCCAGTTTTGTTAAAGTTAAGAATAATTATATTTTATTCTTTGATGTAAAAGTAATTGAGTGTGTTTCACGATTATTGATATTTCTACTGTATATCTTTAGTGGCTTACTTTGAGTGAGGTGAGGATATGTATTTAGATTTCTGGAGAGCGTGAGGCCACTCCTTTGTTGAGACATGTGTTTCTCTGGTTGCTCTTGGCGGAGCATGGAAACACCAATGCAGCTGGTGTCCATTACAGGCCCACAATAAGCATTTTGATGCTATTGCTGTGGTTGTTTCGGTGACGGTAACGATGTGTTTCATGTGATGAGTTCCCAATCTCATCAGGGGTCATATACGATACGCTTGTTGCCAGGCGCACCAGTCGTCACTTACGACATGTTCAGAGTGCAGGAACAAGTATTGAGATGGATCAGTTGCGGGGTGGTGGTTTATTCTCATTATTGAGAGTATTTGTTGTACAGATAGTTGAATATTATTTTATGTCCATTTTATTATTATTTAATTATGGTTATGTGTAGAATGGTTTGTGAGAGCACGTGGGCTCACTTGGAGATATATGTTTCTCTTCTCCGCTCCTGAGGGAGCATGGGGCCGTCAGTGTGTGTATGATAGCTGAGTGTGTGCTCTTGCAGTAGTGGTTTCGGTAGCAATCTGTGTTACATGGTGAGATTGCCAGCTTCATGCACAACACCATACTAGTCTCATTGACGACATGCATGAGTATGTGTGTGTGATAGTTGAGTGTGCCCTTGCAGTAGTGGTTTCGGTAGCAATCTGTGTTACATGGTGAGATTGCCAGCCTCATGCACAACACCGTACTAGTCTCATTGGACGACATGCTTGAGTGTGTGTGTGTGTGTGTGTGTATGATAGCCGAGTGTGTGCTCTTGCAGTAGGGGTTTCGGTAGCAATCTGTGTTACACGGTGAGATTGCCAGCCTCATGCACAACACCTTACTAGTCGCATTGGACGACACGCATGAGTGTGTGCATGTGTGATAGTTGAGGGTGTCAGGTGGCGTGGAAGGACTGTTGGGCAGGTGAGAGTATCGTTATTCAACTATGATTTTAACTAGCCCGTGCTTGGTTTGCGTTTCAGGATTAGGAACTGAGCACTAGCTGGGTGTTTGTTTGTTTGGTGTTTGGTTTTGTTCGCTTTGTTATTTGTTTAATGTTTGCTTTGTGTGCTTGTAGTCACTGACAGGGGTGTAGAAATAAATACAGCCCCTGCCTCAGAATCAAGAGTTTTTATTGTTGAATCGGGTCGGTTGCGAGTGTGAAAAGAGAGTGATCACATATCACATCATCATCATCTCGCCCCACCCTTTCACAGTACGAATAAGAGGGAATGCTGCCGGGCACGAAGACGTCAGTTGACGTAGTTGGTGAGTGAGGTTAGATATCAAAAGTTCCAAGTCAGTGAGCAGGCGTTTATGCAAAGCAGTAACACACCTCATATGTTGGAAGGAACATTTCTTCTCAACTAATAACAAGCGGTGTATTTCAGAAGGATGAAAATGTCCAGTCGACGGATGGAAGGGGGAGAGAAGGCATTTAGGGATAACTCTAACACGAAGACAGTTATTGAGAAAATTAGAGTGGCATATAAAGAGTGGTTTTTTGTGTGTGTATGTAATGAAGGCTAAGTCAGTGGCAGTACGAGATATGCCAGAAGGCATGAGAGAAAATGTATGGGTGATAAAGGCATGAAGAGAAGAAATCAAATGTTTCTGATAAGGCATATTGAACAAACGCAAAAATATGAAAATAGAGAAGTGCACAATATAAAATTATCACGAAACGAAAACAGGGTAGCAGCGATGAGTTTAGTATAGTATATAACAATAAATGAGGAGGCTGCTGTAAAACTGGTAAGGAAACAAATATATAAAGTAAACAAATAAAATGGTATGAAATCAGTTTTGCCAGGATTAGAATTATAGATTATGTAGTTTGACCCAGTTTGTCTTGTATGTAAATAAAACAGCCTGGTCTTTCCTTAGTTTTCTTTTAATTTATTTTTTAATTAACATTTTTTATTTAATTTATTTAAATCAATTTAACTTAATACAGCCGGTAATTCCGGTAGGCCAGGATACGGGCGGTACATCAAGCGTTGAACACTGCCCCAGCTTATGCCCCAGCTTCTGATAAAAGATAACGGAAGTCTCATAGCAGATAATGTCGTAGGGAAGTGGGGGAGTGAAGTGTTAGAGACTTCTTCATACTGGGTCTAGCTTTTTTAATGAAGTGGTGGTGACCTGTTCCTTTCCTCCCTGTCTTTCGTATCTCTAACTCAATAGCAGAGTCAGGCACCCATTTACAGCTGGATAGATTGGAGCGTGACGCTTCAGTTTTCGATACTGGAACCTGAAATTCTCTTTGAGGTAAATGAATGGATTGTAGAGGGTCCGTGTTCATAACCCAAAATTTGTAATATAACGTTTATTATTATGCTTTAAATATATTTTTTTCCCAAGAAGGGACTGCAACAGGTATTGTCGGTAACAGAAATCCGGGTGAAATTATATTTTAAAGAGATTGACTTTTAGGATTTGTAGTCAAAGGGAAATGATCCATGATACATCTACATCCCTTGTGCAGTGTTTAGTTAAGCCGACCTTGACCGAGAATTATAAAGTTAAGTTCGGAGTTTAGTTTTTCTGTTTTGTTTGGGGAATTCAGCGAAGAGACCTTGCACTGGATATTTATATTTTGGGTGAACTCTTTTGTTCTAGAACGTTCTGAAATAGTTATCGTTGTAAATCATGGTTCAAAATTAAGGCAGTCAGAGTCGAAACGGGATCGCGTTCAGTTGTTAGTTTTTGGGCTTTCTCCAAAGTGTTAAAATGATTATGAAATGGCAAACGAAATTGAGAGTTTTCATATAATGATAAGCCAAAGTGGTTTTGGTTGGTTTTCTGTGGGCACAGAAAAGATACAACTATCATTCAGACACTCAATCGTTTTGTACGCCACAATGATAGTTAGCTGTATTTATTCTGTGGACAAAATTGTCAATGCTGCCAGTACAAGAAGATGTGTATATTTCAAGGCAACCAAGTACGTTGAGTTTTTGCCAACATAAGATAAACTGTTTAGAATAATGAGAAGAACAATGGGCAGCAGCTAGTCCTGAGAAGTACGAAATAAGAAACTTGGGAAATCGTCAACCCTGGCGGTAGGCCAGTATTCTCCAAGATACTCCAAGTAAAGACTGCAGAAATTAAGCTGAACAAAAGAAATAATATCAGAACATTTGGAAAAGACTTACGAAGAATTTAGAGGGAAGAAAATATTGACAGCAGTGGTTCTCAAGTCGTGACCACCATAACCAATAGAGACAGCTAGAAATACTAAAGCAGCAAGAGTGAGCGAGTGAGCAACACATTGTATTAAATATTGATTTTGAAATTATTGCTGTACCAGTCCGCCAACTTCATGGGAAGGTTGGGCACAGCACTTTACACTCTTTACTTTATTTTCTGTAAATAAAATTCAACGTTTAATTTGCTACTGCTGTCAGAGTGGAGTCAGTCATCCATCATCGTGATCATTCATCACTTGTCAGTTGTAAACTGTTGTCGTTATATAGAGAGAAAGCAGCCATTCTAAAACCAACAACCATAAATAAGCTGCCTACTGTTCAGGGTAGTGATCCGAACCATATACAATCAAAACAAGGTAGAAGTAGGGTATAGTAGCCATCATCATCATCAGCCAGCTTATATATCCACGGCCACAGGACCCATAGTCATCATCGGACAACCAGACCTTCATTGGGTAATAAAAGGGGCCCATAGCCTTCATTGGACGATCAGACCTTCATAGGACAATAAAAGGGGCCCATAGCCTTCATCGGACAATCAGACCTTCATAGGATAATAAATGGGGCCCATAGCCTTCATCGGACAATCATACCTTCATTGGATAATAAAAGGGGCCCATAACCTTCATTGGACGATCAGACCTTCATAGGACAATAAAAGGGTCCCATAGCCTTCATCGGACAATCAGACCTTCATAGGATAATAAATGGGGCCCATAGCCTTCATCGGACAATCAGACCTTAGTATGATAATAAAAGGGGTCCATAGCCTTCATTGTACAATCAGACCTTCATAGGATAATAAAAGAGGCCCATAGCCTTCATCGGACAATCATACCTTCATAGAATAATAAAAGGGGCCAATAGCCTTCATGGTATAATCAGACCTTCATAGGCTAATACAAGGGGCATATAACCGGCAAAAAAAAGGTTCAGAAACCCTGGCTTATCCAATCGGACACCCCAAACTACACCTATTAATGCTAAATGCCCCGTGTATGCAACATAGACTTTGTTATCTCTGGCACCACAGACGCTTTCATTATAAATATATACGTCTACTCAGCCGTATGAAATTTAGATGATTAATAATAATAATAATAATAAATTCTTTAAGCGCCAAACACGGCGCATAAGGCAGAAACCAGTGCTCTCCAGGTTGTTCGTTGTGACGCCACTCCTCTTAGCTCTTGCACATTATTTAGGCCCAACGTTCTTCCTTCTCTTATTATTGTTCTTCTGAGTGTTTCTTTTGGTCTTCCTTTTTTCCGCTTACCCTCAGGAACCCAAGTGAGCGCTTGTAGTGGTATTCTGTTGTTTTGCATTCGTAGGACATGACCGATATATGACCATCGTCTTTTCCTTATATAGTCGGAGACATATTTCTGCCTAGAGTCTTCTCTTATTTGTCGATTAGTCTTGAATTCTTTCCAACTGATGTTCATGAGTTTTCTAAGACATTTGTTCTCGAATGTATTCAGCTTGTTCTCCAATGATTTTGTTATTTTCCAACTCTCACAGCCGTATGTTAACACTGAGATAACATTTGAATTAAACAGACGAAGCTTGGTATGTATATTCAATGATCGTAATTTCCAAATGTTAGATAATCTATTGAAGGCGCTAGCTGCCAAAGCAATTCTAGTATGGATTTCTCTTGTTGTGTCACCATCCTGAGTCATTTTACTGCCTAAATAATTGAAACTTTCAACTTTCTGTAGTTTTTCCCCGTTCAAGATGATATCAAAGGTCTCGTTAGAAAAGTTCATAGCTTTAGTTTTAGAGGCATTTATTTGGAGACCAATTTTAACCGAGAGATGACACAAATTATTTATTGCTTCTTGGGATTGTCTTGGTGTTGAACTTAAGAATGCTACATCATCTGCGAAATCCAGGTCCCCCAGGAATTTTCCATTTGTCCATTTTATACCCAATTGTTCATTGTGGGTATAGTTTCTCATAACCCAATCAATAGCTATTCCAAAAAGTAGTGGTGACATAATACAGCCTTGTTTCACCCCAGTCCTTATTCTTACTGTCCGTAACAAAATCGATGAGATGATTTGTTTAAAGCTCTGTGTGGTTTGGATTTTTTTTTAGCGGGGAACGACTCAGTGGAGCGGTAGTGGAAATGACATTTTTATTGCGACCATTCCATTCCATTGACCTGCTTTCCGTAAGTGGACTGCGATATTTCATCCCCGGACACAAGATGGAAATTTATCGTCTGCCACCGTTATATGACTTCTCTCCCCTAGATTTGGTTACAATTTGATTGGTGTATTTTCACGTATGGTACTTTGCAAAATTGGTAAATATGTAAGGCTATTTCCTTTTTTAACCTTGATTCATATTCTGTGCCTACAATATCTAGCTAGCCTCGTCTCTTAGCCCCACCCTCCAGCTTTGTTTCTATATACCTTTCTCTATATTAAAATGTTTTTAGACCTTTTCCCAAACAATGAATGAATGAAACAGTGTGGATGGCTGGCTCGTGCCTCATCTAAGCTCATGGAGGGGGTTGCCTGTGTGCATATATATATATATATATATATATATATATATATATATATATATATATATATATATATATATATATATATATATATATATATATATATATATATATATATATATATATATAGTTAGTCAGGTTTTTGTGTGTGTTGAAGTGCGAACACTTGTGTATGTGTAATGCCATGTTGCATGAAGATGTGTAAATGTTTTCGTTAGAATATTATAACTCGTTTGGTGTAGAAATATTTATTTTCGGTATTATTATTATTACGCTAATATAATTATTATGTTTGATACAGAAATAGCTCTATGCGTCATCAAGTTTCATGTGTGGTGGCGTGGGTGATCATGTCGCTCCATAACTTCATGTTCCCAGTACGGTTTATCCATTCTGTTGATGACGTCTTTTCATGTCATAATGTCTGTCACCGGATTTGCCTCCCCTTTGCTCTGCAGTAGTAATCCAGTGGACAAAACTCAAGAGTATCTGAAATGGGTCTTCAGATGTGTCTACCTTTGCACAAGATTACTTTTGGCAGAGTTGTAGATAGAAGGATAATAATGTCAAGGGAGTGTTCACAAGATAAATCAGAAGTCAAGAACAATGCTGCATAGGTCAGAGCACTATTAACTTATATCTGATCCGACACCTTTTCTGACGTTTTAAGCAATGCTTGTTCGAGCCCCCAGCTGGTTTAGTCCAGCGAAATTCCTTTTATAAGTATTTTTGGCTCTATGCCTGTAACTATATGTATATGTAATAAAGATTTTAGAACATATGTCACATAATTTTGAGTCGATCTCTGCTTCACTACTAATCAGTTACATTTGTTGTACGTAATGATTACCTGGAATTTCCGGGGGATCGACACATTTAATTATCTCTTATTAAACAGATATTTGGTATTTTCACTTATTTGACACTCCTTTTTGGTGATAATTCATTACATTTGCTTGACGCTTCACAGCTTTGCGGAGATTAACGCAGATAAAACCCATATGGGCCTGGTCAGTTTCGCATTACTTTTGTTTGCTCACGCCGTGCCAGGCGATAAAATTACTCGCTCGCAGACGTATTTTGTGTGCGCAGGCGACGCGTAAAGAGATTACTTGTCTGTGCGACACATTTTGGACAGACATGAATGACATCATTGTCGTGATTCTGATTCACAACTCCTCATTCATACCAAAATGGCACGCCATAGTATATAAAAGTGTAGGCTAGACGGACTAATGAAACGGCATCCTTATTAATGTTGTTTACAATAGTATTAGGCATCTAAACATGGCCAGACTTCAAATCTGTGTAATCTAGTTGAATTTGAACAGATACTACAGAATTATGAGCGAAGTACCGCATGGAAGAGGTCAGTAATTTTATAATTGGACTGTTCCTTGATAAGAATGAGCAAAAACTTCCACGAAAAGTGTTACAGAGAAAATTTGAGTGGAATGCATCGAGACATCAGGCAAGTCGAAAATTTTGCTGTTTAGGCTGCGCCTTTGAAAAGATGGACGTGAGACAGGAAGAGACAATTATTTCGAAAGATAAAGAAAAATCAAGGGCGTACTTTAAGCCTACGATGAAGGAAATCGGTCCAGGAATAAAGGAGATATTTATATTCCTAATTTTCCATAAATGCACCACTCGACAAAATTGTGCCTGCATTTGAGAACGCAAACACACTTCAGTCTTATTGTTCTCCTTGACATTCGACCGTGACCTATATAAAGACTTGCCCTCTTTCGAAAGCAGGCCACAAAATTTCAAATTACAGCGAGAGCGCCAGTTCTGTCAGTGAGACTCCCTTTGCCTTCTGCATCTGAGAGCAGACTGAATGACCATTAACAGCTTGACTGTATGTACTTGAGGGTAAGAAAGAATGTATAAATTTATATATTCCTAATTAGTTACTCAAATTGTGCGTTAGGAAGTGTGTAACTGTGTTATAAACCACTGTGGAATTATTGAAAACAATCCAAGCCTGTGTATATTCAGATAAATTGAGAATGGAAGCGGAAAGTGTGTTAATAGTTTTAGAAAAGCATTTAAAGAATTATTTCTTGAAGGAATGGAACACACACCAGGAACAAAGGAAAGTATGAAAGAAATAGCATTAATGTATTGATTAAGATATTACATAGTGTTTTCCACAAGGCTTAATAACTGTATGGAGGCGAATCATGGACAGATAGCTGTAATCAAGGAATTGGAGAAAGATTATATTCACAGTAAACTAGATTGTGTTATTACTGATTTATTATGCCCTGTGCGTCTACCTGCACACTGTCTGAAACTGTCTCTTCTCACCTACATCTGTGATAGAGAGATAGAGATAGACAGTACAAAGGTTAACCAATTGTATTTCAGGTTACATCGTGTAACCAACGTGTACTTGAAAGGAGCCAGACACAACTGAAGGAGCTAGAAGTGCAAGAGCCCTATATGTCTAAGAGGGACAGCACATAGTTACCGAAGGCCTGGAGAAAACACATCTGACCGTTTCTGTCCAGAACAGTAGTGTTAAAGACTCAAAGACAAGAAGTGAAGATAAGTAGCCATACAAGGCTACTGTTACGTACATTTATTACCTAAGGGGGTAGTCTTCGGTCCTGCCATATGTACGCACCAGTCTTAATAAAGTTATATTGTTTGTGCGTTCGATTGATTCACGCACTGACGTGCACAAGGCAGTGTGAGTTGCTTTGGACGCACGGGTAACCTAGTGGAGGATTATGACGTCAGTTGTTGTAGGGGCAAGATGGACTCTCTCTCTGCCCGTATGTTATTATTTTGATTCTGTACCATTCGATGGAAGAATTGGTATGAAGGATTTTTGTTGGGTCTTCAGGGTGAAGCCAACACGCAGTTCAATACGTAAGTTTCGTTTGAACTTTCATGTATACGTTTATGCATAAAGTGGAACAGATGCTCATCACTGGATTCTAGCGGGAATCCATATGTTTTGGATTCCTAGAATGGAACAGTTGAGATCTTTACTTCACTGTAATTGTAGTAGTGGGAAGTCCTACGAGTAAAGGATAACTATTTGCTCATATCTCGGATATTGGGTATTTTGTAATGTCTATGCCAAGGTCGTGGCATATTTTGTATGAGAGGTTAGTCAACTGAAGTCGCTAACCTGACTGTATTTTCATGTAGAACTTTTTATGGATCGAAACAAACTGTATAGATTATATTAATGAGAAAGTCTGAGATCTAAACATGTATTATATGGAAGCGTCAATCCATAAGTATGAATCCGGTTACTGTTACCGACGTCCTTGGAACAAGGTTAACGGATATTATCTTAATCACTCTCAAACAACAACTGTTAGTGAATCCTAATCACTTGGATAAAAAAAGGGACTTGATTGATAAAGAAATCTACAGGACTGTATCATTATCACCAGTAACTATATTTAGGATGCTCTCCTCGTTTGTCTTGATTGTGTCGTTGATTGCCGTTTGTCATTCGTCAATAAATAATATGAACCTTTATCAACGACTTGTGTACAATCCTGAATTGGCGAATTGCCTACTACTTGTTGGAGTTGCTTAAAGAACACTTTGGACGTTCTCATTATAACCATTCGCGTATTGTAAGCTAGGACATTGACACACCTATCACTAGCTTACTTATATATCAACTACCACCAGTCACAAAAGACTCCAACAGCTACTGTCCAGTGTATAACAGCCATACCACAAACAAAGAAACTAAGACAGTATGACGAAAAGTCAGTGCATCTAGACAGGAAAATTTATAAATCAGTGATTGATTTTATTTCCTGAACTGTGAAGAATTCATATTTGACCTAACTAAAGACAGTCTACAATAAGATTAAGATCAGCCAGAAAAGAAGAACTGTCCTTTTAAATTTACAGATTGTAGTTAGTTGTGAGTATTTAATAAGTGATTTTATTAATTTTATTTCCTAATCAATTTTGAGTTCAGTGAAAAATTTCACAAAGAAAAGAAAACTTGTACAAAATAAATTGTAAATTTTACCAACAGACTTACTTAGATTATTTAAGTTAAGTTACAATTCTTGTTGGTTAATAGTTTAGTTTAATACCCCTAGCAGAGCATAACACTATAAACAGAGGAGGATCTTGAGAGGAGCATTTAGGAACCTAGGATAATACACTATCATCATACCTAGGAACTTATACTGCTTGATCTTACCTTTGATGTCCATACACCCTTACTCTTTTCAGAGAAGGGGGTATTTCTTATAAGACCAGTCTCTTATCTGGCACTATCCTGGTATCACCTGATACAACTTTGTGTCCAGGATATCTTTCATTTAAAACAATACTTCCTTCTCGTGACAGTTATCATGTTATGTCCACCTGTTTCAGTGACATTGCTTTAGAGGAAAGTGAGATGTTACATCTGAAAGACATTGTCGAAATAGTGTACGGACTTGTCACTTCCATATATGGGAGACGTGACCTCTTGCATCACGCACATAATTTTTCATCCCGGAATAATTTTGAATTACCCCACATAAATATGCAGTTTTGAAACGATTGGCGGGGGTTGGAAGTAGAGGAACTACCACATTCCTGATTATACCATGCCTAAATTGTAACCAACAACTGCGGAGGAGGCGAAGTGTTATATAACCTGACACGTTAGCCAGGTTAGAACAGTGTGAGAATCGCTTGCCAAGACGACAGCCAAACTGCCAGAGTTAGAATCAGAACTCCATTTATCAGACTGGACTTTATTGGAGCATTTTGAAAGACTTAAACAGCCCAGGAAAACTATTATTTTAATAATGAAAACCGGGATCTGAGGAATCTAAACACAAGGAGTCAAAGTGTGAATTTATGGTTAAAGTAACGACCCGCAAGAACACATGTAAAAGGCATCTGCGAGTGCCTTAACCTACTTCTCTGAGTAAACAGTCTGTGAGCCAAGATTGGCGTAAGTTTTACATGTTACATTCTATATTTTTCATTACTAACACGTGAACTAATATGTATATATTGCCATGTGAACATTAATATGCGAAAATTGCTAGTGGATGTGATGTCCAAGTCATTTGAGGCTCGCAACCTCAGCATATAGAATGATTTTTTCTTGAACCACCATTGCCATTGCTTTATTGCTAGTGTCTTAAAGAGAACTAAAAAGCATAGGTAGTCCCAAGTTCTATATGAAGCAGGGAGGGAAAGGTGAAAGAAATGGTGTACATTCTAATTATAATATTTACACTTACAAACCAGTATTCACTTTAAAAATAATGAAAATGTTCAAGCTTTTCAACCAGTGTAGATGTAACTGAAACATATTCTATCTATATTGTGACCATTTTCAACCAGTGTAGATGTAACTGAAACATATTCTATCTATATTGTGACCATTTTCAACCAGTGTAGATGTAAATGTAAGTATAGTCTATCTATACTATTAACCTTTTTATTTGAACGTAAAGTAAATATAAAGCTACTCATTTTAAATGTAAAGAAAGTTTTCTCTCGAGGAATTAAGCTTAAGTGTCATCGAGGGTAAAGTCTAAGGTAGATGGGATGGTGGAAAAGGAAGAAGGGGGACACATAACTATGTGTCGGGAAACACAATACTCACGAGGGTGTTTTGTTTCTATTCTTTTACCATACTATTTGGTGGTACCAGCTGAGGGTATTATCTCTGGAAAAAGAAGGGTACAGGAGTCTAAAGTCGAAGCTACATACCATCATCAGACAGGGCTTTAAGACACGGGACCAAACTTTGTAGACACTTCGTGACACATTTGGGAACGTACTGCTCCCTACAACCTTAATAAGTTACGAGCGTGATCAGCGATCAAGTCTACCAAGAACCAAACCATTAGAAGGAGCAGAACCGTCACTGACAGCTAAGTAACACATAAAAGCTGCCAAGTGACCTCCTTTAGAAACTACCATTACATCGCAACAGTCATGATAATTTTTCTGATAAATAAGTATTCATTTTTTAAAAACCTTGTTAATACCTAAATGATTATTAAATCTGTTATTTGTAAATATACAAATTTAAAGTCGATTTAGTCATTTTGAATGTACTGCATGTATGTCTCAGTCAATTTACTAAATACACTCTAAACAGAGCTATACCAGAATAATAAGAATTCCCCTTAGTAAATCAGGTTTGGGGTTTGAACGAACTGAAATTAATAATTGCATAACCCTTTCTTCATAAAAGGCGGCGGACCAGATATAAGTTAACAATTGCAGCATTGTTCTTGACTTCTGAAATATCTTATGAATACTACTTGGAGATAGAAGCATCATTATCCTCCTATCTACAGCTCTGCAAAGAGTAATCTTGCGCGAAGGTAGACACCTTTGAAGACCCATATAAGATATTCTGGAGTTTTGGCTACTGTTGGACCACTACTGCAAAGCACGGGAGGCAATTCCGTGACATCATACGTGCGCTCTCTTATCTATAAGAACTGAATCAACTATGAATTTGTAAAATAACATATAACAAATTTAATAATCAATTAGTCGTTAACAAATTGAAATAAATAAGGATGAAAGTGACTTTAGAGGTTTTTTTTTTAAATTGTCTTCACTGAGACTTAATTGGGGACTGATGATTATTGTCCGTTGCTTGCGCCTGTTACAAAAATTTTAACTAGCAGAGTACTGCAATGGGTTGTTGTCAAGTTTTTGTGAAGAGTACTCTTCTCTAGAAGCGTCTAGATGAACTTCACTTCTAATGTCAAGGTGGATGTCTTCACAACGTGTCCACTGTAGGTAGCTGGTGTTGAACCCAGCTTCTTGAATCACAAGATAGTGGCGAAGATTCTTACTTCAGACTGGTCTGGTACTAAGAACCGTCTTGCAGCTTCGAACCACGAACAGTAATGTAGTCTCGTACCGCGAACTTTAGGAAAAATAAAATAACAAATGCCTCTGCAAAGTACATTTGTGGCTGAAGATTAACAGGCGCATTGTCTCACTATCTACCCACCAATGTTAGCCTCTCTGAATAATTATTCTCCCTGTATAACACAGTATAACTCAGGGAATATGATTAGAAATCACCGTTATTCTTCTGGTTACTTAAAGGGGAAAATGTGCCTGGACAGCGCGAGTGCAATGGCTTGCCTGAATTAACATTATCAAGTTACATATTCTCACAAAATGATACTATTCACACTGTGCATATGTGATGTTAATCATCACTCACTTAGGGGAGCCGCGCTAGCGTAGTTGTTACAACACCGCTCTGGCGACCGGGTGATCCAGGATCAAATCCGGGCGACGGTATTTGAGGATTTTTCGTCGACCGGGATTTGGACTGGATTAACTCCAGACCTGGCGAGGACATTTGAAGGAATGTCGTCGACTAGGGATTGGCGGCTCCTGAGCCGACCCAGCTCTAATGGGTACCTCCGAAATCGGCGAGTATCTTCCTGAATGGCGAGGGACACCTGTCTCTGTGCAAGAAAAAAAGGGATACTCACGTAAAATCAATGTCAGGTTAGACATTAATAATAAACTGAGTTTCGCCTCGAGTATTAGCGGGCGTACGAAAAAAAAAATCACTCACTTATTGCTTCATTCGGAGTCTGGGGCCACCTCTGCTGTCGGTTTGCTGTACGACTAGCAAGAAGTATCACCAGCGCTTGCTTTAGTGGTTTATGAATATACTATTTTCATATGTTGAGGTTGCCAGCCTCGTATGACTTGTATAACTACTTAGCAACTAATATGTCACATTAACTTTGTAAAATATATGTTCACAACTTATCTCAAATGGGATATACAATCTCCTGTGACAATAGAGTGGACACAGCAACGTTGATTTGATGCTTCGAACACTCGTTCTGCAGTAGTTTTAGAATCCCTCTTATGACTTGTGCTTTCTGATTTCTTAAGTTTCCAGTCTTTGTATTTAAAATTGCGTGTTCTCTATTAAGTTATAAAGACGCCCAAATACTTCGATCTGTCATTTTTTAATTTTGGAATTCTTTGTCCGATCCTTCTCTCTGGCCTATGGGAGTTGTTACTTAGCTGATTTGTGTCTCCGACTTCGCTAGATTATATTTACCTTTCTCAGTCCACGTCCCAGATGGTATTTTAAACAAATTTGTCAATGAGGGCTAAAGTTTATATTAGGTTCTCGATTTAGACCAATCTTTTCTCTTCAGAACTATGTGGGTCGGGGTGTTAAATCATTACTTTCTCCCGCATGTTTTAAAATATCAATTTTAAAATTTAAACCCGTGACCTTTTTCAAATATGGCTGTAAAGTGCAATCTTTACTATCTTGCAATATAATACATTTATATACTTATTATGTTCGCAAATATTTTGTAAACAAAGTATTTTCTTTTTAAGTGCTTAAGGAGAAGTCATTTTTGAGTTACTTCCCTTGAAATGAGTTCCGTCATCTTCGATCGGACTCCGCGGACGAATTTAGGCCTACTGCGATTTATTCTTTGGCTGGGTAGGAGTAGATTGTTCTTGCTTCAGTATATCTATGGCCTGAATTTATACGTAGTGTTTGTATGAGTAGGACGAGTCTGTCTTATATATGGATATCTTTACATTTCTAAGTCGAACTATGTTGGTTGTCGCTAGAAAAGGTCAAAGGCTATGCAGCGGAAGTATCGCTAGCAAGGGGTGTGATTCATGGCTGTCATCCTGTCGGGATGTCGAATTTTGTTGTAGCCGGCTTATCGCCGAAAAAGTGATCTATAAGTAGATGGGGAAAAGTGATAGTCATTTAGACATGTTGTATGTACTTTACCCCAGTGTTTATTCTCTTTTGCCAAGGAATGGCAAAGTTATATTTCGCATAGAAAGGTAAAACCACAATTTATTATGAACTTGGGCTTCGCCATCGTTGTCGATAAGCAGATGCACAGTGGTACTTTTGAAAAGAATATTTATTCAAAGGAAGATGACATTCCTATGTATCAGCACTAGATTATATGATATTATTCAATTACCTCTATGATAGAAGCTATGAAGAAATGAGGACATTTAACGAATGACCAATTTTGGTCTGTATCCAATAGTGAGTGAAGCTCACGAGAGAAGAACAGCCATGTTGAAATTCATATACTTTGTATTTATCGAGTGAGAAAAAGGGATGCCTGTACTATCGCTCGATGAACCAAGAGATCACTGCTACATGTGAGAACCCATGTCTGGGATTCCTATATCTTTATGGAAAATATATATATTGAACTTTACGTGAAGGGATATTCGCTAGACGAGGTTAGGTCTAGGAGCCTTCCTATATATTGGTTATGGTCTGACGTGCCCAGTCAGTAAAGCCAGATGATTTACATGATGGAACTCTGAATGCTTATTTACGAATGCTCCATTATGATATTTGCCAAGCATGAATGCTAACTTAAGATGATATTCCTGTGATCAACATTATGCTGTCTATGTCGACATTTGTTCCTGTAACCATACACGTACTGTCCAAGTGTGCGTCCCATTAAATGTTATAAAAAGACCACCGTAGTTCCAGTACTTCTTGAATTCGAACAGTGTGAGTATGAGTGATGTACTACCAACCTGTCAACTCTATCGAATCATTCTACCATTCGCGTTCTGACATTCATATACACACTCATTGTCTACACTCACATTCTTGTCGGAGCCTCATCACGTTCCAGGACAAGATGACCTGTATGACCAAAACTGTGCTGGGTTTAATGAGTTGACAATCGTTACACTTTACTACACCAGTCCCAACATCTACATTTATCAACTGGTGGACATTCACGTCATTTAACAAATAAAGCGTGATTCAACAACTAGTAGCCAGTATGAGTTAACAACTACAGAGTTTAACAACTGGTGTGCCAGCTTCCTGGGTCAACCTGCACAGTGACCATATTGAGAAGTAAACTACTGAGACCAGACGTTCCTTGGGGTCTGTTACGACACACAAATACATCAACAGTACAACTCTACAGTGATGTCAGCGTGACCTGTCCTGTCGAGAGTATGCAGTAACTAGGTCAGCGTTTGTTGACATTTGGTTCGTTGGACATTTGCCATACAACTGACAGTGTTACACAGCAAGCTTGGTTGAAACATAGAACATTACACATCAGGACTGGAGAATATTTGACAGTGTTTGCGAAAGGAAATGTTATTGAACTGAGAAGTCCTACATCGATTGTTATCATTCACATCAACGATGGAGCTTCTATTTCTGTGTTGAATTTAAAATAATTAGACCAGAAGTATTTGTTTAATAAAGTACCACAGTACTGTACTATTAGGCAGTGTAACTGAGCCTTCTTTACAACACATTCTTTCTGCAACACTCTATTTACATCATATTGCCATACTATTTATGCATTTATGTATTTATGTTTAAATATTTATATGTGATATTTGTTTGTATCCAGCGGGTTGTTGTTTTGGTTGGGCGGTGTCACACAACAGAGTATCCCACGTAATAGAGGGTCTGATGTGTGCGTTTCTATAGGTGCAATTTTCTTGATTGAAAATTTGCTGCGACAGCTGTTGCTATTAGTGTTAGCTGTGAAGACTGTACTCATTGTTGTTTTTGTAATATTCCTCTGTTCTTTAGTTTGTTTTGATTTGTTTGTAATTTGTTGGTCTACCCTATTCTATCTTTCAGTTCTATTCTCAATTTATATTTATATACTGTGGCGTTATTTGTATTTGTTATCCTCTTGCGGTTTATCTTTTATTGTTTTTCCCATTTGATTTATTTCATTTCCGCAAATGTTTTCATGTTCTTCTGTATAACTGTTTTGTTTTGTGCCTGATCGACATACACTATTTAAAATATAGTTGATCATATAAATTGATGTACAAGAATCAACTGATAGTTAATTGCTATTACTAAAGGTACACAGTTGATGATATAAAACACTATTTCTGGTGCACTGCACTAATATTATAGAGTGAACCAGCAACTTATAGCTGTTATTATATAAGGATTTATACAAGACCTTTGTAAGGCTTGTTTCCCACAGTGATTGGGATAGTTAAGTACTATTTTCCACAGGTTACAAAGTTATCATACAAGGTCTTTGATTAAGACTAAGAAAGTGAATTTATTTACTTTTGCAAATTACTGATCTTATTAGACAAGATGTCTACATTAGATTATTTTATCACACAAGGCAAGGCTCTTGATAAGACTGGTCAGCAATTAGAAGAATGGGCAGTTGCTCAATATGACAAAGCATTAGCTGCAGAAGAGAGAAAACTTGCTGCTGCTGCTGAAGAAAGAAAAGCATTGATTGAAGAAAAGAAATTAGCAGCTGAGGAGAAAAGATTAGAAGCTGAGGAAAAAAAATTACAAAGAGAGGATGAACAAAAGAAATTGCAGATACAGACTGATGAAAAAAGATTCCAGATGGAAATGGAAAAAGAGAAAAGAAAATTACGAGCTGCTGCAGAAGAGAGAAAATTACAAGCTGCTGCAGAAGAGAGAAAATTACAAGCTGCTGCAGAAGAGAGAAAATTACAAGCTGAAGCTCAAGAGAAAAAAGCAATAAGAGAACATGAACACCAAAAAGAACTTTTAGCATTTGAGTTAGAAAAGTTAAAGTTAACAAACATAAGTGATGGTAATCAAGCATCTGGTGGTAATGGTAAACCCTTTACTTACAAGGTCAAGGTACCAGCGTTCAACCCTTCCAGTGATGACATAACATTCTGGCTAAATAGATTTGAACGCTCGTGTCGAGCCCATAATGTGGACAAATCACAATATGCTAACCAGTTATCAGAAAATCTGAAAGGTGATTCTCTGACTAGTTTAAGTTTGGTTGAAGAGGCTGACAAAGATAACTATGATGTTATTAGGGCAGCCTTATTAAAGAAGTATCAGTTGTCTGAAGAGGGTTATCGGAAGTTGTTTAAGACAATGGTGCCTGAGGCAGGTGTAGAATTCTCAGAATTCATTGCAAGGACACGTCTTACATTTGATCGTTGGATTGAGCTATCCAAAACAGAAAAGACTTATGAAGCCCTTATGGACTTGATACTCAGAGACAAGATTATGTCAAGTATAAATAAACCTTTCCTCGAATTCTTACATGAGCGTAAACCTAAGTCTCTAAAAGAAATGGAACAGTATTGTACCCAATACGTCACTGCACATCCGGACGTAGCTATTAGCAACAGTAAGGTTAAAGAAGGTATGCCAGTTGCTTCTGCAACACCATACAACCCTAATCACTCTCACAAATTCCAAGGACCTCAAAATAGGTTTAATAAAAAAGGTAACTATTACAGTTATCAGAACCAAGGTAACCAATCATTTCAGGGTTCTTCTTCGAATACCTGGAGAAGAGCTGACAGCCCTCGATTCAGGGGTGGTCATAATTACAGGAACTTTCGCAAAGGAAGTCATTCTAGAAACTATCCAAGTTTTCCTTCATGGAGACAACAGGATCATAATTACCGAGATACTCATTATAATGAATATGATGATAGTAACCAAAGGAGCTATGATTCAAACCCGAGTAGGGGTTATAATAGTGGAAACAATGATAAGTACAGAGGCAATAATAACAGAGGTAGAGCACAATTCAAAAAACATAAAGCTCATTACCAGGCGAACTCTGCACAGCAAGAGTCCCACGAAGCCTAAAAACAAAATAAAGATAATGATGACTCTAATAATATGGCATGTGCCGCTTTTGATTTTGGGAGAGCATCTCAGTGCCCCCAATGCAAAACATTATTTGAGCCAACCACAGTGTCTACTTTAAGCTGTGGGCATCCTCTTCCCGCTCTTCCTGCGTCAATCGCGCATGATGGGAGAGGTTCTCTTGTCTTACACAAAGGTTTAGTAAATGACAATCCAGTCTCAGTACTTTTTGATTCTGGATGCACAACTATTGGGGTTAGGCAGTCACTCATAGATCCTTCTCATTCTACAGGCAAAGTAGTCAAATGCGTAACATTTGGCGGCACCATAGAGAAATACTCTACCGCTATCATTAGGATTGCTACTCCTTTCTTCACAGGAGATGTACACGCATGTCTTTTGCCGAATCCGATCGCTGATCTTATCATCGGTCGCATTCACGGAGTCAAAGAATGCACTCCGGAGCAAATTTCCGTTTGGGAAAATCAAAATATGCAATCTGCTAATGCGGTAGTCACTAGAGCTCAAGCTCTCAATATGCCTGAAACTTCATCTGTTGAAGATAATGAAGTGCATAACCAAGATGATCCCTTGGTAATTTCTCGTGACTCGTTTATAAAACAACAAGAAGAAGATCCGACTCTTAAGAAATTCTTCACTCTTGTAACGAAAGGTGATCCGAATAAAGATTCAAATTGTAAATCTTGGATTACAATGAAGAATGGCGTACTTGTACGTATGGTGCAAGACTCCACTAAGTCAAGTCATTCTCAGATTCTTGTACCCAAGAATTTGAGAGTTAAGATCTTACAACATGCACACGACTCTCAGTGTGCTGGTCACATGGGTTTTTCCCGTACAAAGTCAAGAGTTCTTGCGGCTTTCTTTTGGCCTTTTGTGAACAAGGACATACGGATCTATTGTCGATCCTGTAAAGTATGTCAAGAAGTCAAATCCAAAGGTCCTCGTCATGCTGCGCCTATTCAGGCTGCAGATATTCCTATTCGTCCATTCCAGAAAATGGCGATAGACATCATTGGTCCATTCAAGATCAAATCTGCTAGAGGACATCAGTTTATCTTAACGTGTGTAGACATGTGCACACGTTGGCCAGAGGCTATCCCTCTAAAGAGCATTACTACCGCTGACATTGCAGATGCTCTTTGGCTTATATTTTCTCGGCTGGGATTCCCCGGAGAAATATTATCAGATCATGGCACCCAACTGATATCGGATACCATGTCTCAAGTAATGTCTACTCTACAGATAGAGAGATCTTTGAGTAGCATCTATCATCCTATGTCCAATGGGATGGTCGAGCGACTAAATAGAACACTTAAGAACTTATTAGGGAAGATAACTGAGGATCATCCTCAAGATTGGGATAGGGTTTTACCCGCGGCCCTCTTCGCGTACAGAGAGGTCCCCAATGAACATACAGGGTTTTCTCCCTTTGAACTTGTCTTTGGCGCGCGACCGCGCGGCCCAATGTCTTTGCTGCATGATCTTATAACAGCTGACAATATTGACGATGACACAAAATCTTCTTACGAGTATGTCATCGCGCTGAGACAAAAGATTATCGAAGCATGCAAATTGGCAACGTCCTCTTCTGAATTTGCTAAGCAGAAGGCAAGACAATTTGCTAATAAGAAGAGAACTTTACGACAACTTTGTCCTGGTGACAAAGCATTTGTTTTGCTACCTTGTCGTGAAAATAGACTCCTTATTAGTTGGAAAGGTCCGTACGATATAATATCGAAAATTTCAGATGTTGACTACATCGTCGATATTAACGGGAAGCATAAAACCTTCCACATCAATATGCTTACGGAGTTCCATGAACGTCCTGACTATCTACAGCCTATTTTCCAGGCAACGGACGATTCTCATGTCAAACATGGTCATTACTCATCACTGTCTGTAATACAGGATGAGGAAACAAGTTTTTCGGATGTTAATCTTCCGCTTCCAATGATCCCACTTCATTCTAGTGAATCATGGAAAGACGTTACTGTTTCTCCTGATTTGTCTCTAGGAGAACGGCGACAAGTTTCGTCTATGTTACAAACATTTCAGGATGTCCTCACTGACATCCCTGGACAAACTCATGTCATTGAGCATGACATTGTTCTAACTGAACATACTCCAATTAGGGTTAGACCTTATCCTATCCCTATACATTTCCAAACACAGGTTGAAAAGGAGTTGGATGAAATGATAGATTTACAAATAATCGAACCATCCACTTCTGCATATTCTTCGCCGATGGTTATTGTTCGAAAAAAAGACAATAACATACGTCTTTGCGTTGACTATCGCAAATTGAATCAAGTTACGAAGTTCGATGCTGAACCTATGCCTTTACTAGAAGAGCTACTTACTCGTCTTTCTAAATCGCATTTTTTCACTAAACTTGATTTGTCTAAAGGATATTGGCAAGTTCCATTATCCGAACGCGCCAAACCTCTTACCGCTTTCTCTACTCCCAGAGGCCTTTTCCAATGGAATTTTATGCCTTTCGGCCTTATGAACGCACCAGCTACATTTGTACGCATGATGCGTCGAATCCTATCGTATCGGTCAGATGTCATTGCTTATCTAGACGACATCTGTCTTTTCAGCGATACTTGGGAAGATCACTATTCAGGGTTAGTTGAATTATTATCAACTCTGCGTGAGTATAACCTGACAGCAAAACCATCTAAAGCTTGTATTGGCTTTAGCGAAATTGCTTTCTTAGGCCATCGAGTAGGTCACGGTTTCTTGAAGACAGAAGACCATAATATCACTAAGATACTTAACATCTCTATCCCTAGGACTAAAAAGCAAGTGCGAAGTCTTTTAGGTCTCATACAATTTTATGGACGTTTCATTCCGAATCTGTCCTCTATCATGGCACCTCTCTCTACACTATTAAAGAAAGGGTCGCCTAACATGGTTCACTGGTCTCATGAATGCCAATCTTCACTAGAGAAGATCAAAACTATGTTTTCATCACCACCTATTTTAGTGTTACCTACAACAGATAAGACATTTGTTCTTCGTAGTGACGCTTCATCCACTGGGATTGGAGCGGCACTAATGCAAGAGTACTCTGGAACTCTGCATCCTGTAATGTATATATCCAGAAAACTTAATGCTGCAGAAAGGAATTACTCGGTTTTAGACCGTGAATTATTGGCAATGGTTTGGTCAATTCTCAAACTCCAAAGATTCCTTCTGGGCGCGCATTTCGTAGTGGAAACTGACCAAAAAGCTCTTACGGCTATCCAAAGTAAGAACTTGAAGAGCTCGAGATCAACTCGATACGCAATCGCTCTTCAACCTTTTCATTTTTCGGTACGAGCTATCCGTGGTTCAGAAAATGTGATGGCGGACATTCTGTCCAGATGCCCACATGATGCCACTTAACTGTTAAATATTGGATCTTTTTAATATGTATAACTTTACAACAGTTATTTTTTGTTTCTTTACTAAGATACACATTTGTAATTTAATAATAGAATGATGGTATCGCTACTTAGCGGTTTATTGATGTTTATTCACCGCTGTTCTTTGATGATTGTTTCTTCATAAATCATAAATTTAAGATTATAGTGTGAATTTTTGGTATGCATTGTATAATTACCAGAATTGTATTATACGTACATCACACCTTCCTGGAAACATTTATTCGTAGAGAAACAATTTCTCTCAGATTTTGAGATATATTCTCACCGGTCATATTAGGAATTATAGTTATTCCTGATATTTTCATCTGCGCAGTATTCTTGCGTTGTGAGCCTATTCTACGTTGCTCCTAGATGTATTTAAAAAAAAAAAATTTTTTTTTTTTTCCCGGGAGGTGTGGTAAGACTGTAAAGGGCAATTTTTACTATCTTGCAATATAATACATTTATATACTTATTATGTTCGCAAATATTTTGTAAACAAAGTATTTCCTTTTTAAGTGCTTAAGGAGAAGTCATTTTTGAGTTACTTCCCTTGAAAGTAGTTCCGTCATCTTCGATCGGACTCCGCGGACGACTCTAGGCCTACTGCGATTTATTCTTTGCCTGGGGAGGAATAGATTGTTCTTGCTTCAGTATATCTATGGCCTGAATTTATACGTAGTGTTTGTATGAGTAGGACGAGTCTGTCTTATATATGGATATCTTTACATTTCTAAGTCGAACTATGTTGGTTGTCGCTAGAAAAGGTCAAAGGCTATGCAGCGGAAGTATCGCTAGCAAGGGGTGTGATTCATGGCTGTCATCCTGTCGGGATGTCGAATTTTGTTGTAGCCGGCTTATCGCCGAAAAAGTGATCTATAAGTAGATGGGGAAAAGTGATAGTCATTTAGACATGTTGTATGTACTTTACCCCAGTGTTTATTCTCTTTTGCCAAGGAATGGCAAAGTTATATTTCGCATAGAAAGGTAAAACCACAATTTATTATGAACTTGGGCTTCGCCATCGTTGTCGATAAGCAGATGCACAGTGGTACTTTTGAAAAGAATATTTATTCAAAGGAAGATGACATTCCTATGTATCAGCACTAGATTATATGATATTATTCAATTACCTCTATGATAGAAGCTATGAAGAAATGAGGACATTTAACGAATGACCAATTTTGGTCTGTATCCAATAGTGAGTGAAGCTCACGAGAGAAGCGCAGCCATGTTGAAATTCATATACTTTGTATTTATCGAGTGAGAAAAAGGGATGCCTGTACTATCGCTCGATGAACCAAGAGATCACTGCTACATGTGAGAACCCATGTCTGGGATTCCTATATCTTTATGGAAAATATATATATTGAACTTTACGTGAAGGGATATTCGCTAGACGAGGTTAGGTCTAGGAGCCTTCCTATATATTGGTTATGGTCTGACGTGCCCAGTCAGTAAAGCCAGATGATTTACATGATGGAACTCTGAATGCTTATTTACGAATGCTCCATTATGATATTTGCCAAGCATGAATGCTAACTTAAGATGATATTCCTGTGATCAACATTATGCTGTCTATGTCGACATTTGTTCCTGTAACCATACACGTACTGTCCAAGTGTGCGTCCCATTAAATGTTATAAAAAGACCACCGTAGTTCCAGTACTTCTTGAATTCGAACAGTGTGAGTATGAGTGATGTACTACCAACCTGTCAACTCTATCGAATCATTCTACCATTCGCGTTCTGACATTCATATACACACTCATTGTCTACACTCACATTCTTGTCGGAGCCTCATCACGTTCCAGGACAAGATGACCTGTATGACCAAAACTGTGCTGGGTTTAATGAGTTGACAATCGTTACACTTTACTACACTAGTCCCAACATCTACATTTATCAACTGGTGGACATTCACGTCATTTAACAAATAAAGCGTGATTCAACAACTAGTAGCCAGTATGAGTTAACAACTACAGAGTTTAACAATGGCAGTGATACTTCCGATTGCATTTCTACAAACTCACAAAAACATCGGTGAACTTATTTCCTGGCTAATACCTTTCCCACCATAATCTCCCCAGACTGGTTATCTGTATTATTGATACATAGATGGGCCATCGGAAGCGACTAAATATTATCACCTGTGTTTGCGTACATCTCCCAGACAGATCTCCCAGACTGACTATCTGGCTTTCTCTCCGTCGATTGGGCGACACCACCTTGGGTCAACAATGACCGTCTCTATCAAAGGTGGCTATACGACTTAAGTGATAGAAGTATTAACCGCTGACCTGTCTAATTAGCCTTGTCGTACTACGATTCACATGGTGAAACATAAACAAGTCTGAGAGTGACTAGGCAAGAATGTAGGTGCATAAAATGTGCCAAATAATAGGACGATGAGTGAGAGAAAAAGGGTCGGAAAAATACTTGCACAAACATATAGTCACAATGTCAAGCTGTCCAGTGTCTTCTATTTTTGTTGTCGATCACGTGACGAGAAGACGAATGGTAAAAGGTCAAGGATCCCGTTACATGCCCAATAAGGCATATTGGGAATATGGTGTTAGGCCCGTATTTTCTTGACCACTGGCACACTAGGGGTGATGTGGTCAGCATCACGCTGGCCACCTTTAATCTTCCCAGAGTTGATCTGGTACCCAATTCATGAGGCTTGGTCGACCCCGGAGCCGTTTGCGGTCTAAAAAATCCCACTTCAACTGAGGAACTAGGACCACCCAGCTGGGAAGCCAGTGCACTAACCACTGCGCCCACCGGGGCAAGAAGACTAAAGCTGAGATATGTTGTGACAACTGGAAAGACTCAATGAAAAAAAGAGATAGGGGATAATGTTCATCTTTATTTTCCTTTTCGCAATGATGAGTGTTGTTGTTGTTTGTCCCATCGCTTCCCATAACAGTCCTGCGCGCTTCCTTTATTGTCTAATATCGATGTCATGAAGAAGTAAAGTACTTACTTACTTACTTTCGTACTTACTTACTAAGCCGTTCCTCTTCTACCTTGGAATGTTGAGGCTATCAGCTTTCTTCGTTCTATCCTAGTTCCCAATCCTCGGTCCTTTAGAGGTTTCTGATGTTGTCCTCCCAGGGCGAAGTTTAGGTCGTATTCTAGATCTGGATCCCTGGCTCTTGGTTTCCCATGTTTGTCGTGGTAGTCGGTCTTTTCCCATTCTGCAGACATCGCAAATAGGATTGATCCACTCAGATCTGCGGAGGCTGGGTACAGGCCATGATGAATCGTTTGGTTGGAGACTATGTCCCTTCTTGATAATTGGACCACAAAATTGTCAGATACCTCTTGAAGAAGACAACGTGCTAAGAAATATTACTGCAAAGAGAAAAATGAACAGACCAGTTTCTTTGGAGTCGATTTTAAAAGCCATTAAACGTGTGAGACAGCAAGCAACGATATAGAGAACGAAGAACATAGTTTGCAGTAAGCAGTAACATCAGTATCATCATCAACTTCCATCACGCTTCTGACTTTAGCTGGCCCTCTTACTGCAGCATGCACAAACGTATTCATTTACTCTTAAGGCAGTATGTTCTGTAGCAATTTGTTTCACGTGATGAGATTGCCAGTTCCACGCACAACCTCACATTAGTCACCTCTATAGTGCTTTGAGTTAGAGGAGCAAAGAGTTTTATCAGAATCAGATACAGAAACAAATGGAATGTAGAACACCCAGGTCACACACTGAATGATGCTTACTACCAGCTCAACAGAAGAGAACAAGTGGTAATCTTCAGACTCCGCACTGGCCACAACAGATTGAGATACCATCCATTCAACAAGCTAAAGATAGGCAATACCGATCAGTGTAACTGTGGCACTGATAAAATGACTGCTGAACATCTGCTTCAGAGTTTGAGAACATGCAAGTGGGCGTCTGAGAGTGTACGAAGAAGAAGAAGATATGCAGTACAGAGAAAGCGCATATGGCCGACGCCAGCTCCTTTCGTATAAAAGCTTTACGGGGATTCAAATAGACTCAAATTGACTACTGCTTTCTTGGAGAACATTCAAGTGGACGTCTGAGAGTTTACGAAGAAGAAGAAGAGTTAGATGTAGTCCTATTTTTTTCAACGTCTCCGGAGACCTTTGAAAACTACACGAGGCACGCCCAACGTGCAGATACTGCCGTAAAGAAGTGATGTGTTAGAGACTACACTAGGTTGAGCTTTTATGATATGAGGTGAACAATTCCCTTTCTCGCTGCCGTTGCCTTCTCTAACTCAAGGGCAGAGTCAGGTACCCATTTAGAGCTTGGTAGACTGGAACGTGACACTATCAGGTTTTGATACTGTAACCCACTAAGTTTGCTATGAGAGGAAAGAGAGAAAATTTTTAAATGCAATTGATTATGAACACGAAGACTAAAAGCTATGAGGATTCATGGTCGCCCAAAAAGATAAGGGAAGTTCCAAAGGGTAAACTGCCGTAGGGAAGTGAAGTGTTAGATACTTCACCATTCTAGATCCAGCTTTTGTAATGAGATGGGGTAACCAGATCCCTTCTTCTCTGCCTTTGCATGCTCTAACTAACGAGCAGAGTGTCACGGATTGCCTCCCCTGCTTTGCAGTAGTGGTCCAACAGTGGCCAAAACTCAAATCTAAATGGGTCGTCAAAGGTGTCTACCTTTGCACAAGATTAATCTTGGCAGAGATGTAGATAGAACGGTAATGACGCTTCTACCTTACGGGAGCTTTCACAAGATATTTTCAAAGTCAAGAACAATGCTGCATTGGGCTGAACAATTGTTGAACTTATATCTGATCCGTCGCCTTTTGTGAAGGATTTAAGCAGTGGTTTTAACCCATTCAAGCCCCCAGCTGAGTTAATTCAGCAAATTTCCTCTTATAATGGTATAGCTTTGTTTAGAGGTAAATAATTATCTAGACGTATATATATATATATATATATATATATATATATATATATATATATATATATATATATATATATATATATATATATATATATATATTTTATATATATATATATATATATATATATATATATATATATATATATATATATATATATATATATTATATATATATATATATATATATATATATATATATATATATATATATATGTTAGTCGTGCTCTTACGTTGCATACATGTAATATCTGAATCAACTATGTTTGTTTAGTTTTAAAATAACATGTAATAAATTTAATAGTGAATTAGACTTTAACAGGTTAAAATAGATATGGAAAGTTTGGTGAAATTTTAGATGAAAGTGTCTTCATAGAGACTTAATAGGGGAGTGATAAAAAGTCCGTTTTGCTGATGCCTTTTTTACAAGAACTTAACTCTAGGTGAGTCCTGTCGCCGTGGTTTCCGTCACTTTGTTTTTTTTTTTTTTTGGTGATGAGTGCACTTCTCCACATAACTCGTCCAAAGTAGGCGGTCAGTGTTGATGCTCTTCTCTCACACTAGCGGCGTAGTAACGTTAGTACTTCAAACCGTCTGATAGCTTGTAACCACAAATTTTTTAGACAAAATAGGAAGAAGAAATGCCTCTGCTAAGTACACTGAGTTTGAAGCTTAACAGGTGCATCCTCTCGCTGCCCACCCACCAATGTTAATCTATCAGAAGAATTAAATTCTTGAGTTCAAAGCGTATCTCAAGGAAGATTATTAAATATCACCAGTACTCTCCTGGGTATCAAACTGGGAAAATGTGTCTGGACAGCGGGAATAATGATTTGTACCTGAACTAACATTAACAAGTTACATATATCTCACAAATTGAAACGAAACACTTCAGGCACCTGTGATGTAATCATCACTCATTACTGCTCTATTCCGAGTCTGGGGTCACCTCTGCTGTTGGTTTTCCGCACGACTAGCAAGAAACAATCACCAGCGCTTCCTGTAGTGGTTCATGAATATATTATTTCCATACGTTGAGGTTTCCAGCCTCATATATAACCACTAAGCAAGAAACATATGTCAAATTCACATTTGTAAAATAAATGTTGCACTTACCCCAAAAATTTGGGAATCTACTATCTCCTCGCACAGGTTAGAATGGACACGAGCAATTTAGGTTATATGTTCTCGAATCACTTGACCTGGAAATTCCTCTTATGACGGGTGTTCTGGGAATCTTTCGGTCTGAAAATATTTTGATTCCTCTTATGACGGGTGTTCTGCGAATCACTTGGTCTGGAAATATTCTCTTATGACGGGTGATCCAATTCCTAGGTTTCCAGTCTTGATATTTAAAGTCCTGGTCCCTTAAGTTTCCAGTCTTGTATTTAAATATGCGGGTTTACTTGTAAGTTCCAAAGTTGCCCAAATTCTCGATCTGTTACTTATAATTATGGAAGTATAAGTCCGATGTCTCACTGGCTTCTGGGTGTTTGCTTATTTGGCGATGCAATGCAGTTTCTGATCTGTGTCTCTGGTTTCGCTAGTTTATATATCTCATTCTCAGTTCAAATCCCAGATTGTACTTCCCGGCAAACTTGCAAATGAGAACCAAAGTATATTCCGGCTCTCATATCAAACCAATGGTAAGCCCTTTAGCACTATCTGGGTTGGGGTGTTTTAATTCATAGTCTCCCACGCGTGTTTTAAAATATTACATTTTAAAATTCCATCGCGTGATCTCTTTACAATAATGCGGTAATATTTCCGCCAACTCACAAACAAATGTGTGAACTGATTACCTGTCTAAATGCCTTCCGTCAAGATTGTCTACTCAACACATTTGTGGTAAAGTGGGATGTTATAAATATTTATAGGGGACTTAGTGTACTGACTGAGATCAGCTGTGAAGGTATCTGTATCTAATAGGTGTAGTGTTTTACAGATAACCTTACTTGCTACCACATTATAACTCAGTCAGAATTATTCTGGAATATTGTGATGACTACGTTAAATGTCTAGGGTATGTATATGATGAAGTGTAAGTCACAAGAACAACAGACAGATAAACAATTTAATTTATTCCACCACACTTGACAACACTGTGACACTCACACACATTTAACACTCTATAAGACTATCTTAAATGAGGCACTGGTAAATTTTCAAATATAAATATGTATTAATTACTTTTACTAATATATGTGTCCTGATTCAAATACAAAGTGAACCAGGAATCACAATCAATTGTAATTACAATTTATATGTACAGAATTTATCAATATGAACCTTGTAGTGACATATTTTATTAATATTATCCTATGTGTGTCAGTTGTGTAGTAGTAATATGAGGTAATACTGGTTTTGTTTTTTCAAGCTATGTTGTTATTTGTCATCATGACTTCAAGTGTTTGTTTATCTTGGAAATAGTATGGGGAAAAGTTCACAGTTCCTATCAATTTAAACACTGTATTTCCCTCTGTTTTATTATAAAGTCAGATTTTGGGGGGGGCATAATGTTGAGCTCCTCTGGCCACAGACGCTTATCTTTCGTGATGGCGGCAGGAAAAGACTCCTCTGCTCGATAGCCTCCCTGTGTTCTGGAGACACCTCACTGGTCACTATCTGGACCCAGGAGTATGCTGTCAGCCTCTAGGTTCAGCAAAGCTCAGACCAGGTGCTGCTCAATAACTTTAGGACCACGGTCCCTGAAACAAGAAGGTTGTACCTCCTATTTCAGAACTAATTTATAATAAATTTCCAGACTGAACACAATACATAACAAACACTGAGTTCAGAGCGGTAGGCCAACTGCTATCTTCATCTGAAACAATTTTCACCAGTATACTCCTCCCTAATGGTTACTACGCCTCTGCAATTCCAGCATTATTTCTTTCTAGTCAATAAGATAGGTGTCAGTGTACTGTTTGGCAATTCCATGTAGTTTTACTTTCCTCCGACACCTTCTGTTCAGGTTGGAGCACTATATAGGCTTTACCTCATGTTCGCTACTGAACCACACATATATACAGACATAAATTATCAATTTACATTCAATTTTCATTAAAAAGATATCAAATATTTCAAGCTTACCACAATTCATGGAATAATACACAGTTACGTTGACTGGCAATGAATATAGCACAATTTCGATCTGCCGATGTCCCAGGCTTTTATTTAGAAAAATATGCACTGGCGCTCAACGCACTGGTTCTTTAGTAAGTTTATTTGAAAATGTGGTGCTGACCTGACGCCTCTGATTGACTATATTGGCGGGTCTAACCAATCGTGCCATGTTTACACAAGCGTTTGAAAAAAAGTACTCCTACTCACGTTTCCCTAACAACAAAGAATTAGTATTTATAGTCCGACTAATCGTGTTTAGCCTTACATTTACTTTCCGCCAATCAAATAGGAGGTAACATGGGGACCTATTTCCCGTACAATGGTGGTGTGAAAATCTGCCACTGAGCGATTCTGATTTTGGTGTTGTCTGACATCCCTCACTATTTCTTTTGGCTATAATTTGTTAATTCCTAGACTATTTGCGTAACGTTTAACATATTCTTTGTCAGCAAGTCCTAAGGAACCCAAATATATAAATTTAATGGGGCTAAGGGGCTGCGTTCAAAATATGTATTTTCCAGGATAGTCGTGTAGTTTTTTTTATTTTTTGTTTAGAACCGCCACCTGTCCTGCTGTACTGTCAGACTAATGTCAGGATTTTAGACATAAAACAGTAGAATGTCATGTTTCCTAATAAGCGTTTTGTAAGTTTCTTAAAAACTAACTCTCGTATGGGTAGTGTTTTTTATCACTGTCGATTTGAAAAAAAGCTAGTGCTTGTGGCCTTACACGCGTGATGGTAGTAATTGTGTATCGCGAGACTGTGGTAGTATTGCCTGCGTTCCGGCTTTCAGCCCCTCCCTTTCTTTCTATCCTTAGTCCATCTGTCTTTCGTTTATGGTAACTTAGTGTATAAAATGACATGAATGGAATATTAAATATAGGTCAGCTTGCATATCTCAAGGTTTTTCTTAGAAAGGCAGTACACGTTTTATCGTAGAAAGCGGGTATTGAAGCAGTAGGCTTTTACTATCAACGTGAAACGTTACAATTTGCAGACGAATTAGAAAACAAGGGGGATTTCGAGTACAGTCATTGTGACAGCACTGTTCTTTACCATTCTTCTTTCCTTTTATTAAATTTATTTGTTAGGCTTTACATTTACTTTTTAATTTATATATGTGGATTAGAATTTCTCACGACAAATCCTCCCCACTTAAAACAGACGTTATATGTCAGTCTATAATTCTATATACACATAGAGAAATTTATTATTATTCCTGGGGTTTAGGGTGATTCTCATCACACGGATGGCGGCTTAAAAAATCCGCTCCCAGATTTGTTTTTCCACTTATATACTCTATGCTAAACTCAAATGGCTGCATCAATAATGACCAACGGAGTAATCTAGAATTTTCATGTCTAGCCTGTGCTAGAAACGACAAAGGTTTGTGATCCGTTTGCAACTTAAATGCCTTCCCATACAGATAAATATTGAATTTCTTTATCGCCCATATTACTGCAAGACATTCTTTTTCGCTAGTTGAGTAGTTGGTTTCAGCTTTATTCAACTTTCTGCTAGCATATGCCACTGGGCTTAATTCCCCATCCAATGCATCTGATTTCTGTAGCAGAGTTGCACCTAACCCAATATTACTGGCATCCGTCCTTACAATGAATTCTTGACTTAAGTCAGGTAATTTCAAAATAGGTTTACTTGTGAGCTTTTCCTTCAATTCTTGGTAAGCCATTTCACATTGTGGTGTCCATGTAATTCGATCTGGATGTCCTTTACGTGTCAAATCAGTTAACGGTGCACATATGGAATTAAAGTTTTTGATATACTTCTGGTAGAAACCACATAATGAGACAAAGGATCTCACGTCTTTCTTGGTTTGTGGTCTCGGGGCTTTCTTTAGTTTCTCTAAATTCTTTGGGTCAGGGGTCATGTTTCCCTGATAAACTGTGTGTCCCAAGAATTCCAATTCTTTACATCCAACGCAACATTTGGTTGGTCGGGCTGTTAAATTCGCTTCCCTAAGTCGATTAAACAGCATGTTCAGAGAGTCAATGTGTTCCTCAAATGTTTCTGTTGCTATAAGGATATCATCCATGAAATTTGTGATACATGGATTATTCAGAGGGTCCAATAATTTTCTCATCATTCTAGAGAAGACACTAGGCGCATTCTTCAATCCAAATGGCAATCTATTAAACTCATAGTGTCCTTCTGAGGTACTAAAAGCTAGGTATGGTCTAACCTCAGGCTTTACTGGAATCTGATAGTATCCTTTACTCAGATCCACTTTTGAGAAATATTTAGCTTTATTTAGTCTGGCAAACAACTGATTTGTATCCGGCAATGGATCCACCTGTCCTTCTGTAATAGCATTCAGTCTCCTGTAATCTATACAGAGTCTATGTTCTCCAGAGGGCTTCCTGAAGAGTACAACACCGGAACTATACGAAGATTCACTGTGTGAAATAATTCCTTCCTTCAACAAATAGTCTATCTCTTCCTTCAAAGCTTTCTCCTTAGCAAAAGGAATCGAATAGGGTTTCATACAGACAGGTGTGGGGTCTATCAGTTTCATATCATATTCCAATAAGTTTGTATGCCCTGGTCGGTCTGTTAACACCTCTGCATGATTATCTAGAACCTGTTGCACTCTCTCTTTCTGAGTTTTCGTTAAATGTGTACTGATTTTCACCTGTGCCGCTGTCTCACAGGGGTGTAATGGATATTCAAATGATGAAAGTGGTTCCTTTTTCATCTCCGTGGCAATGGACAAGGTCAACAAGTGTGTCTCTTCCTGATGTTCTCTTTCCAAATATTTCTTCAGGAGATTCACATGATAGATTTTTTCTTTCCCCTTCTTATCTATCTTATAATTTGTTCTAGACACCTTCTCTAGAACTGTATATGGACCTTGCCATCCAATTTGTAACTTATTCTGACTACCGGGTAGAAGAAGCAGTACCTTCTCTCCCACAGCCAAATCTCTGTCTTTAGCTTTCCTGTTATAATAGGCAGCATGTTTCTTCCTGGCTTGTTTCAAATTTTCATTGGCAAGTTTCCAGCCAGTTTTTAAACGAGTGGTCAGCTCATTCACATATTGGTATGAGGATGTAATATTTTCCTCTGCCTTTTCATCAGTCCACGTTCTTAACAGCGCTTCGAGTGGACCTTTTATTGGCCTTCCAAACAATAATGTTGCCGGGGCCATACCGGTTGAACTATGGGGTACCTCCCGATAAGCAAAGAGGGCGGCGTGCAGGTACTGGTCCCATGTATCTGGTTTTTCGTGTGCCAACTTTCTCAGGATCGACATCAACGTGCCATTAAATCTTTCCACTTGGCCGTTCCCTTGGGGGTGGTACACACTACAATGGAAGTGTTTGGCCTGGAAGATCCTGAAAACTTCTTCAGTTAGTTTCCCCTTGAACTGAGAGCCATTATCAGTCAAGATTTGATTGGGAAAGCCTAACCTTGTGAAAATTGTGAGCAATGCCTCTGCCACATGTTTAGAATCAATCGATGACAGGGCTACCGCCTCTCCCCACATAGAACAAGTGTCCACCAGAGTCAGAATGTAGCTGTTCCTTCTCTTGGTTCGGGTGAGAGGTCCCACAAGATCCACGGCAACTCTCTCAAAGGGTGTTCCCACTATGGGCATTTCCCCCAGAGTTGCTGGTGCAGTCCAATGTTTAGGTGCTACTCGTTGGCACTCTGGACAGGATTTTACATATCGTTTGATATCTTCAGTTATTCCTGGCCAGAAATAGTGACAAGCTATACGCTGTCCTGTTGCGCTGATCCCCATATGACCACTGAAGGGAATCGCATGCCCTAGTTCCAACACTTTAGTCCTATATGAAGTGGGAAGGACCAGCTGTCCGTGACCATTGGATTCAGATCCAGCCTTCCTATATATCAGCTTGTTCTTCATATAAAACTCTCCCTTGCCTGGAGGTGTATGAGATTTGGGCAACTTCTTGAAACACGGCTTGAGTGTTTTGTCCTCAGCCTGTGCCTTCCTCATCTCATCTGGATGAGTATTTATTGGATTATCCTCCTCCTTTTTAGACTGTGATCTGGTCTGCACTGTTGCCAATATCACAGGTCTCTTGGGATTCCCCAAGAAGACATATCTACACCCCAATATCAGAGGGTAGATTGGCTCATTTATCACTGCTGCTTTTATGATTCCTTCCACATATCGCGTTTTCACCTTTATCCGGGCGACGGGAAGTGTCATGGTAGCTACATCCTTGGTTGCAGTTTGAATCTCCACTGTTTCTGTGGTGTATTGATCGGCCTGCACCAGGTGAGAACTCACAACGGAATCGTAATCTAAACCGGTATCATATAAACACCTTATAGTGACACCATTACAGATGACATCTTCACACACTGGGGGGTGGTATGGTTCCTGTAGTTCTGCAGGTTTGACCTTTTTTTCCTTTTTCCCAGATGTCATAGCAGCACAATGAGGAGGTTTCCTTCTACAATGGTCAGTGTCATGATTGTTCATCTTACAATTTTTACACCACCTTTTTCCTTGGTTGAAAGATTTTCTTTCATCATATTTCCTTTCATCGAATTGTGGGGTTTTATTTTTATTGTCATACCGTGGCCTATCAAACTGGTGCTTACCTTTGTTTTGATCTCTAGGATCAAATTTATTAAAGTTCTGTGGTGCCCTAAAATTTTCCACCTGTTTCTTTTTATTACCTGATACCTCTGCCTGAGCTGCTTGATACCTTTCAGCAACATTTAGCAACTCACCCAGCCTCTCTGCACCTTGTTCCATGAGAAACTTTCTCAGGTCTGGAGCCATGGACTCTCTTAATTGTTCTATAAGGACCATTTCCTTAAGATCTTGGGTTTTCCCCAGAGAAGTCCATTTCTCCAAGTATGTCTCTAACCGTGCAGAGAACTGGTGATAGGTTTCACCTGACAGTAGTTTAGCATTCCTAAATTTTTTCCTATAAAATTCTGCGTTCTTTTCATATCTTAACAAAAGAGCCTGCTGTAGCATGTCATAATTTTCCTGATCACCTCTGCTCATTTTTGCAAAAACTTCATAAGCTGCCCCACGAAGTCCCTGAGATAACTTTAAGCTCCACCTTTCTCTCTCTAACCCATATGTGGTAGCTAATAGTTCATATCTATTTAGATAGCTCTCAATATCATCGTCTTTCTCAACAAAATGATCTAAATGAAAATTCATAGCTGAGGTTGAGGCTCCCTGGCTAGCAGTGGCATCAGAGGTAAAGGGACTGGCACCATTTTCAGGAGCATGGCCTTGAAACTCAAACTCCCTTAGTCGTAACTCATGTTCCCTTTGTAATCTCTTCTCCTCCTTTTCTGCTTCCCTCTCTGCAGTCAATCTTCTTTCTTCTGCTTCCCTTTCTGCAGCCTGTCTTCTTTCCTCGGCTTCCAATTTCTTAGCCTCAGCCTCAATCTGCAACCTCTTAATTTCTTTTTCAGCCTCTAACTTTCTTTCGGCCTCTTTTTCTAATCTTCTTTCTTCCCGTTCAATATATTTGTCACATTCAGCAGTGACATAAGCAATCATAATTTGCCCGTCCATTCCTAACTCTTTCGCAGTCTGTACAGCAGCAGATCGAAATTTTGCCAAGTCGGCCATTGTCTAACATGCAATTGTAAACAATTCAATCTTTCAATAATTATCTAAGGACACTACAGGCACTGAGAGCTCAACCTTATTTATTTCCACCCAAGGATACCTTTTAATTCTTATTATTCCCAATATCTATAACAGGAGAAAGTTCAATATCCCTGGAGCGAGACCCCAATATATGTGGTAAAGTGGGATGTTATAAATATTTATAGGGGACTTAGTGTACTGACTGAGATCAGCTGTGAAGGTATCTGTATCTAATAGGTGTAGTGTTTTACAGATAACCTTACTTGCTACCACATTATAACTCAGTCAGAATTATTCTGGAATATTGTGATGACTACGTTAAATGTCTAGGGTATGTATATGATGAAGTGTAAGTCACAACAACAACAGACAGATAAACAATTTAATTTATTCCACCACACTTGACAACACTGTGACACTCACACACATTTAACACTCTATAAGACTATCTTAAATGAGGCACTGGTAAATTTTCAAATATAAATATGTATTAATTACTTTTACTAATATATGTGTCCTGATTCAAATACAAAGTGAACCAGGAATCACAATCAATTGTAATTACAATTTATATGTACAGAATTTATCAATATGAACCTTGTAGTGACATATTTTATTAATATTATCCTATGTGTGTCAGTTGTGTAGTAGTAATATGAGGTAATACTGGTTTTGTTTTTTCAAGCTATGTTGTTATTTGTCATCATGACTTCAAGTGTTTGTTTATCTTGGAAATAATATGGGGAAAAGTTCACAGTTCCTATCAATTTAAACACTGTATTTTCCCTCTGTTTTATTATAAAGTCAGATTTTGAGGGGGGGGGGACATAATGTTGAGCTCCTCTGGCCACAGACGCTTATCTTTCGTGATGGCGGCAGGAAAAGACTCCTCTGCTCGATAGCCTCCCTGTGTTCTGGAGACACCTCACTGGTCACTATCTGGACCCAGGAGTATGCTGTCAGCCTCTAGGTTCAGCAAAGCTCAGACCAGGTGCTGCTCAATAACTTTAGGACCACGGTCCCTGAAACAAGAAGGTTGTACCTCCTATTTCAGAACTAATTTATAATAAATTTCCAGACTGAACACAATACATAACAAACACTGAGTTCAGAGCGGTAGGCCAACTGCTATCTTCATCTGAAACAATTTTCACCAGTATACTCCTCCCTAATGGTTACTACGCCTCTGCAATTCCAGCATTATTTCTTTCTAGTCAATAAAATAGGTGTCAGTGTACTGTTTGGCAATTCCATGTAGTTTTACTTTCCTCCGACACCTTCTGTTCAGGTTGGAGCACTATATAGGCTCATGTTCGCTACTGAACCACACTGTTGCAGGGGCGGCCATCAATTTTTACAGGCGGTTCGGTAAAATTAGCCCAACGGATTGTTGAGAGCTTGATAGTCAATCGTGTAGTCTGGGTTTACAGTTCATCTTCTTTAGAGCTTCGTGCCTTTGATGTTAAGTACGCGAATATGGGTTTAAATTAACTTGAGACCATGATAATGATGATTGAATTCCCAAATGTTTATAGACTGGATAAGTCATGGCTAGAGTCCAAACAAACAATTTATTATACATTCTGTAGACATCGAACGTTGATCATGTATTACATCACAAATATAAATTAGAATCCTATGTTGAATTAGCTATCTTGCATATCAGTCCTTTGTCTCGTAATCTGAATTACTTTAGGCAGAACGACATAACTATATGCACGCGTGGTTGGAAAATCCAACGACCGACAGTGCGTTTATGCGTCTGGCACTAGTATTAATTAACATGGACTGTTAATTCATCTCGACAAGGTTTAGTCAATTACTAACCTGTAACTTCATCTTTCTTCATCATAACAGTGGACTGACCCATGTCCATGAGAAAATACAATATAACCGTGTGGCTTTCCCTGCCCGACACTATAAGAATATAAAGACACGTCTTCTCCGTTTGACGGTCATTTGAAAAAGGGTCCCGTCTCTTGGTCACCGTGCGTGACTACCAACGCTGAAACGTCACAGCGTTCACTAGGCTAATAATACTTTTTTACATTACATTAAACGTTGTAACCCCTAAAATCGCATGCTGCTAACCTCTAGCAGACAATGCCAATTAATCTACCGTAACAATTCCCTGTCCACCGGGGGAAAAAAATCTATTAGATAGATTTTTTTTTTTCAAAAACCTATCTGAATGAATATCAAAAAATTTAACAATATCAAAAAAATTTAAATAAAAATGCGGCATATGGCCTACGATGTTCTGTCTAGAACAGACGTCGTGGTCATGTCGACTAACTAACAGTCATCTAATATATTAATGATCATATTATAAATAAATGTTATACATAAATTTTATATGAACTAAAAGAGAATGGCTAATGTTGATATCTAATTAAATAATTAATTAACTCAAAATATGTCGCAATGAAATGTCATGTCAGGCTAATCTAAAGAGTTAAAATTAAACTAATTAATTATATTGAGTGTGGAATAAGAATAAAGTTGTTGAAAATCTAATGTAAGAAAAATGAAAGGATATGTTAAAGAGAGAAATAAATAAATAAAGAATAAAGTGGAGAAAAAAGTAATGTATAAATTTAACTTAGTTATGTGTGTTGGACATTAATTAAGTTTAGTATTAAGTTGTTAATATTTATCTAAATTAACCAATTTAAACAATAATGTAGTATGTGATGTATCCACATAATTATTAACTATATAATATAATAGTTACATACAATAACATTATCTAAGAATCATGTGAGTTCT
This sequence comes from Oreohelix idahoensis, assembly GCA_024509875.1. Classification (NCBI taxonomy): domain Eukaryota; kingdom Metazoa; phylum Mollusca; class Gastropoda; order Stylommatophora; family Oreohelicidae; genus Oreohelix; species Oreohelix idahoensis. The sequence goes on along the minus strand of JAMPIV010010869.1, from coordinate 227,660 downwards.
TTTTTTTTTCTTCTTTAATTTTTTTTTCCAAATTTCATTTTTTTTTTCAATATTTATCTCACTTTCATTTTAATTTCCATTATTGTAACGACTTAACTAAAATTAATTAAAGTTGGATAAGATGATCCATACGTAGGCTTGATCCTTGTGAATTCCTATTAACAAACAAATGTTTAAGTGTTTCAGTTCATAAGTATCGACGTTATTATCAATAGTTCATGTCGCATACTGAGTTACTTTGATAGTGTTTTCTATTATGTTCACTTGATGCCCGGAAATGTGTCCAATAGTTTTATTAGTAAAGGATATCCAGCAAAGTCCTGGCGTAAATACTAACATAGAGTCAATTGATTTCATTCATTTCGTATATAAAGTCTTTAGTAAGCAGATACTTGTATTGTAGGCAATAGTTCATGTCTATATAGAACAGCCATTATAGTGCTATTTATTTTGAGTAAGTATCTACGACGTTAATATAGTTCAAGACTCGACATCAGTAGGGTTTCGAGATAGAGTATCTGCCAGGACGTTATCTGCTCCTGTGATGTACTCGATTGAGAAGTCAAAAGGTTGAAGGAGAATAGCGAATCTGGTGAGCTTTGGACTTTTATGATTCGCCCGTCGTAGTGATGCTACGGCTTTCTGGTCTGTCTGTACTACGAACGGGGCTCCCAGCAGGAACTTTTCCAACTTCGTTATTGCCCACACCACTGCTAAAAGTTCGCGGTCGACAGTTGAATATTTGACTTCTGGTGGTTTCAGTTTCCGTGAGACGTACAAGTTTGGATGGAGGATGTCGTCATGATATTGGAGCAAACATGCGCCAATTCCGTAGTTACTCGCATCTGTGCGGAGAATAAACTTTTTGGAAGCATCAGTTAGTCTCAAGATTGGTGGGTTTGAGAATATGTTAATAATATTAAGGAATACATTATTACACTCACTAGTCCATGTCACCTTCACTGGCATGTCCTTCTTTAATAATGAGGACAAGACAGCCGTGATAGATGACAAGTTAGGTACGAATCTACTGTAATATTGGACTAGACCTAACAAGCTTCTAACCTGTTTCTTCGTTTGAGGAACGGAAATGTTTAAAATTTTAGAAACCGTACTGGGTAGTGTTCGGATATATCCTGCTCCAATAATGTGACCCAAAAAAGTTATTTCATGAAATGCTACTTGTAATTTTGTGGGTTTAGCAGTTAAATTGTTCCTTCTTAATGTGTCCAAAACGTTTTCAAGACCCAAAAAATGTTCCTCAAAAGATGAACTAAATAAGCATATGTCGTCTATGTATGTAATAATGTCTGGTCTACCTGAAAAAATGTGTCGCATCATGCGAACAAAGGTAGCTGGAGCGTTAACAAGCCCAAAAGGCATAACATTCCACTGGTATAGACCTTGCGGAGTGGAAAACGCTGTGTAGTATTTAGCTTTTTCGGTTAGTGGTATCTGCCAATAACCTTTAGTTAAGTCTATCTTAGTGAATATAGTTGCAGTCGATAGACGTGGCAGTAAGTCGTCGAGAAGTGGATGTGGTTCGCTATCAACTATTGTTTGTGCATTTAATTTTCTATAGTCGACGCATAGTCTAATGTTATTGTCCTTCTTTCGGACAATAACTAATGGAGAAGAAAATGGGGAATTACTAGTTTCAATAATTCCTAAAGATAACATCTGTTCAAGTTCCTTAGTAGTTTTAGTAAGAAAGTGTAGAGGAACAGAATATGGATGTACCCGAATTGGAGTATCATCGTTAAGAGTGATGTCATGACTAATGACTGATGTGCGACCTGGAACGTCGGTCAACACATCTGGATAAGATTGTAGAAGTTCAGCAATCTGTTGATGCTGTTGCGGTGTAACCGACGAAGAGATGGTTACGTCCCGCCAAGATTCACTAGGCTGTACTACAGGTACAGGTAAAGCTAACTGTACCTCAGGAAAAGAAGATTCTTCTTCCTGGATAACAGACAAATTAGAATAGTGACATCTAGGTACGACAGTGTCATCTAGTTCATGAAAAATAGCTTGTAGATGTTCAGGTCGAGTATGAAATTGTTTGAGCATATTTATGTGGAATATTTTATGATGTCCCTTAATGTCCAGGACATAATCAACATCAGAAATCTTATTGATAACCTGGTATGGACCGTTCCACGAGATGAGTAGTTTATTATTGTTATGTGGCAATAACACATAAGCTTGATCTCCTGGAAATAATTGACGTAATCGTCTACTACTGTTTTGGAAAGTTCTAGCTTTTTCTTTAGCAGCCTCAGATGACGCTGTTGCCATTTTGCAGGCATCAATAATGTTATTCCGGAGATTAATTACGTATTCATAGGATGACTGGGTATCCTGAGTCATCTCGGAGTCAATCAATAAGTCTTTTATTAGTCCCATAGGACCTCTTGGTGGAGCGCCAAAGACTAATTGAAACGGAGAGAAGCCAGTTTGTTCATGTGGCACCTCTCGATAAGCGAATAACACCGCTGGGAGTACTCTGTCCCAGTCCTGTGGATGGTTAACTGTAACTTTATGTAACATTTGTTTGAGTGTGCGGTTAAGTCTTTCTACAGCACCATTACTCATTGGGTGATAAATGCTGCTGAGATTCCTATCGATATTCCAAGTCTTCATTACTTCTGTCATAGTCTCAGAAATAAATTGAGATCCATGATCTGACAAAAGTTTACTAGGAAAACCTACTCTAGAGAATATCAGGTGTAGTGCATCAGCTACATCTGTGGTGGTGGTTGTTTTCAATGGAATGGCTTCTGGCCATCGTGTGCATAAATCGATGCACGTGAGAATAAATCTATGTCCTCTGGCTGATGGTAAAAGTGGGCCAATAATATCAATGGCCATCTTGTCAAAGGGTCTCACAGATATGTCACAAGCCTGAATAGGCGCCGTGTGAAAGGCTCCTCGTGCTTTCACTTCTTGGCATATCGTACAGGAGCGTACGTACTGTGAAATATCACGTGACACTCCTGGCCAAAAAAAAGAAGATAATACTCGAGAACGTGTCCGAGTATATCCCATGTGACCTGCGCACTTAGAATCATGTGCGTGTTGAAGTATGTAACGTCTAAAAGCAAAAGGTACCATGACCTGTTGTCTTACATGAGTTTTATCCATAAAACATCTTAGTAGAATGTCATTTTTAATAATAAACCAATGACTATTATTATTGTTCATAGCAAGATTGCAAACTTTGTCTACCAGTGCAAAAAATTTTGTTAGTGACCTGTCTTCCTTCTGTTTTGCAGCAAAGGATACTCGGTCAATAGCAGAATGAACCTCGATACTTTCATGTTTGTCTGTTTCCTTGTTTTCAGTGTCCATAGTCTCTAATTGTTTCGTATGTGCTCTGGTTATTACTGCATTTCCGATGCATAGATTATTTTTTTCCCATTCAATAATCTCTTCTGGTGTGCAATCTTTACTTCCGTGTATGCATCCCACCATAAGGTCGGCAATTGGGTTTCTTAACATGCATGCTTTAACGTTGCCTGTGAAAAAAGGTGTATCAATATGTATAATAGCAGTTGGATAACATTCTATGGTTCCACCAAAGGTCATGCACCTGACATGTTCTCCAGTTGCACAATTTGGATGAACAAGTGCCTGACGGATTCCGATCGTTGTCGATCCAGAATCTCTTAAAACTGAGACGACGGATCCATTAACTTTTCCTCTGTTGAAGATCAGCGAGCCTGTTCCGTCATTGACTGCCAGACTGACTTCTGGTAGAATGTGTCCGCAGTTCAGAACTGTCTCTTTTGCCTTCTGAAATATAAGATTACATTTTGGGCAACTATTTGCCACGTTATAATTCATTGCAAAACAAGTAGACGAGGACTGTATTTTGTTATTAGTAGGTGAACTCTGAACCCCAGGGGTTGTAGCAGTAGTAACGGCTGCCCCTGTATTATGATTATAATTTGTCGATCTACGAGAATGAGAACGATGACGAGAATAATCAGTTGAATTATTCCGTTGTCCTCTATTGTAACTGTTATCTCGATGTCTCGAGTTATAATTATCGCTGTTGTTCCAATTGTTACCGTTATTATCATTATATGAACGATTATAACTTGAGTTACGTGGATTACTGTTGTATCTGGACTGAGGTGAATAATTTCTGTTTTGTGGTCTTCCTCTATTAAAGTTATTGTTAAAGCTATTACGTCCCTTATGAAAATTAATGTCATAGTTTCCCTTGAACCTACCTCTGTCCACACTGTGTGTTCTAGGTTTGTTATTACTATGATATGCCATATTGGAGGCTACAGGAAGTGGTTCTCTTATTAACGAGCCAGAAATGTTAGCATTCGGATGAGCGGTGCAGTAATTTAAAGAAATTTTTTCTAACTCATCAATAGTTTCTGGTTTCCGTTTTTGCAGGTAAGCAAAGAACGGTGGGCTGACAGAAGATAACACTTTATCCCTCAATAACAAATCGACTAACTTGTCGTAAGATTTGTTGACACCTGCTAGTTCAACCCATCTGTTAAAAGTATTGCGTATGTTAGCAATAAAACCTGAAAAGTCTTTATTATTATCTGGCAACAAACTTTTGAAACGTAATCTACATGCCTCTTCGTTCAAATGGAACCGACGTAATAACAAAGTCTTAATGGCCTCATAGTCTGTGGCTAATGTCGGATCAATATTTTGTGCTGCACTTGCAGGTTCGCCATCCAGAAATTCCTTGAGTTTAAGTGCCCATGCTGTTTTGTCAAGGTTATTGACCTTACATATATCCTCAAAGCGCGCCAGCCATGATGATAGATCGTCCACGTGTAACTTGAACGGTGGTAGCTTAAAGTAATAATTGCCCTTAAGTCGGTTGGAAGAAGATCCCGATTGAGCATTATCATTTTGGCTTGCTGCAGCACTCTGCGAATTAAGTTTTGCTGTTTCCAATTTAAGCCGTTGCAATTCCATTTCTTGCTGCAGTATGATTTCCTGTCGTTTCAATTTATTCTCTTCTTCAATCCGTAGGATTTCATCTCTTGCCACCTTTCTTTCTTCCTCTTCCTTAGCAATGGCTTTCTTTTCAGCCTCTTTTCTTTCAAGTTCTTCCATCTCTGCCTTAGCAATAGCTTTCTTTTCAGCCTCTTTTCTTTCAAGTTCTTCCATCTCTGCCTTAGCAATAGCTTTCTTTTCAGCCTCTTTTCTTTCAAGTTCTTCCATCTCTGCCTTAGCAATAGCTGTCCTTTCGGCCTCTTTTCTTTCATGGTTCGCAAGTTGTTGTTCCGCAAATTCCAGGAGTGCATCTCCCTTTTTGTTACAATCTTTTCCAATTTTAATGAAATGATCCAAGGTAAGCATTCTTGAAGTTGATTTATTTAAGTATTCAATTACTTATGTCTAGTAATCACCCCTAGAATATATGTCGATAATTCTAATTACTCAACGAATGAATAATCAATATAAGAAATTGTAATATTCCTGTACTGTTATTTATAAGTTCCACAAATCTATAATATTTTGTAAAAATATTATATATATCAACTAATATCTATCATAAATAGTTATGATAGTTAGTTATATAAGGTGCTGAAATTATATCATGCACTTCATATTAGTATTAAATAATTATGGGTATTATCCCTAAACAATTAGGTTATTTAATCTTAATAGTTACTAAGTTCACAATGTAGTACTGAGAAAATGTACTAATTTACATTTAATATGTCTTAAGATGTTATAAAGTTATAATAATTAATCATGATATATTATGCCATAATCATGAGCTATAAAGTGCATTGCCCATTTCTTGGACCACTACTGCAAATAGGTGCAAAGTCCCTAATTCCTCCTTAAAAGTCATAAAAATTTAATCATATTCATCTACACTATTATTAATGAATAAATTGTAGCATTAATATTAAATTATAGAAGGATGAAATGAAGACAAACAATACAATGTGTTAACCAAGGATTACAGAACAGTATTACCATACGACAAGACATTTTCACAATAAAAAATGCATTTATAACTAAGTGGTATAAAACGGAAGTGAGAGATTAAGAATGAACTGAATAGAAAACTAACCTGCGTACACAAAAATTAGTGACGTATACATGGACTCATTGACGATTGTACAAAAAATATAAACTGAATGATAGTAAGGTCAGAAAAAACACGATAGGTTACAAACATTGTTACAAAACTGAATAAAAATTAGAACTAAACACACTAGAATACCCCAATTATAACTAGACTGGACATCTAACATGCAAGGTCAATTAATTGCAATTACGAACGAACGAAAATCATCGGAAGGTCGTCGATGGGTTCTTCGTTAAAAGCAATTAACTAACGGCCTTAAGGAACATTCAGAATGAATATCGGCATCCTCAGAGCCATGTTATTCATTCCAAACCGCCGCCCATCCATACCCACGAATAAGGGACAACATCAACGGAAAAAACAGATATAACATAGATATATAATAAATAGCGAGGACATGCCTGCACAGCGAAATGGACTTAGTATTGTGCTTTATGAAGGACAATCGTCCTAAGTTTAAACTTATCTTTAAAAGGCTCCGGCGATGTCAAGTTCATCAACGGACTAGATCAATGCCTAGTACTGTTTGCTCTTGATTGGTTGATAACCGTATTCAATCGTCTGGTCTTCTTGATCATGTAAATCTTCATCAACTTGGAATGCGTTGACGGTTGTACTTTCAAAGCGCGGCATCTACGCATGATGTAGTGACGTCAGATTGGCATTTCGTAGTCATGCGTTGAACGTCGTTTTTATTCATCATATGACTTTCTTGTAATAGTAAACAGTTTGTAAAAGTATGTAAACAAGAAAAAAATTTTCCTTTTTTCTTTCGTTCAGCGATGGCCAACTAATTCTTTCTTTCGTTCAGCGATGGCCAACTAATTCTTTCTTTCGTTCCCCATCAATGGCCAACCAGTTGTTGCAGGGGCGGCCATCAGTTTTTACAGGCGGTTCGGTAAAATTAGCCCAACGGATTGTTGAGAGCTTGATAGTCAATCGTGTAGTCTGGGTTTACAGTTCATCTTCTTTAGAGCTTCGTGCCTTTGATGTTAAGTACGCGAATGTGGGTTTAAATTAACTTGAGACCATGATAATGATGATTGAATTCCCAAATGTTTATAGACTGGATAAGTCATGGCTAGAGTCCAAACAAACAATTTATTATACATTCTGTAGACATCGAACGTTGATCATGTATTACATCACAAATATAAATTAGAATCCTATGTTGAATTAGCTATCTTGCATATCAGTCCTTTGTCTCGTAATCTGAATTACTTTAGGCAGAACGACATAACTATATGCACGCGTGGTTGGAAAATCCAACGACCAACAGTGAGTTTATGCGTCTGGCACTAGCATTAATTAACATGGACTGTTAATTCATCTCGACAAGGTTTAGTCAATTACTAACCTGTAACTTCATCTTTCTTCATCATAACAGTGGACTGACCCATGTCCATGAGAAAATACAATATAACCGTGTGGCTTTCCCTGCCCGACACTATAAGAATATAAAGACACGTCTTCTCCGTTTGACGGTCATTTGAAAAAGGGTCCCGTCTCTTGGTCACCGTGCGTGACTACCAACGCTGAAACGTCACAGCGTTCACTAGGCTAATAATACTTTTTTACATTACATTAAACTTTGTAACCCCTAAAATCGCATGCTGCTAACCTCAAGCAGACAATGCCAATTAATCTACCGTAACACACACATATATACAGACATAAATTATCAATTTACATTCAATTTTCATTAAAAAGATATCAAATATTTCAAGCTTACCACAATTCATGGAATAATACACAGTTACGTTGACTGGCAATGAATATAGCACAATTTCGATCTGCCGATGTCCCAGGCTTTTATTTAGAAAAATATGCACTGGCGCTCAACGCACTGGCTCTTTAGTAAGTTTATTTGAAAATGTGGTGCTGACCTGACGCCTCTGATTGACTATATTGGCGGGTCTAACCAATCGTGCCATGTTTACACAAGCGTTTGAAAAAAAGTACTCCTATTCACGTTTCCCTAACAACAAAGAATCAATATTTATAGTCCGACTAATCGTGTTTAGCCTTACATTTACTTTCCGCCAATCAAATAGGAGGTAACATGGGGACCTATTTCCCGTACAATGGTGGTGTGAAAATCTGCCACTGAGCAATTCTGATTTTGGTGTTGTCTGACATCCCTCACTATTTCTTTTGGCTATAATTTGTTAATTCCTAGACTATTTGCGTAACGTTTAACATATTCTTTGTCAGCAAGTCCTAAGGAACCCAAATATATAAATTTAATGGGGCTAAGGGGCTGCGTTCAAAATATGTATTTTCCAGGATAGTCGTGTAGTTTTTTTTTATTTTTTATGTTTAGAACCGCCACCTGTCCTGCTGTACTGTCAGACTAATGTCAGGATTTTAGACATAAAACAGTAGAATGTCATGTTTCCTAATAAGCGTTTTGTAAGTTTTTAAAACCTAACTCTCTGTATGGGTAGTGTTTTTTATCACTGTCGATTTGAAAAAAGCTAGTGCTTGTGGCCTTACACGCGTGATGGTAGTAATTGTGTATCGCGAGACTGTGGTAGTATTGCCTGCGTTCCGGCTTTCAGCCCCTCCCTTTCTTTCTATCCTTAGTCCATCTGTCTTTCGTTTATGGTAACTTAGTGTATAAAATGACATGAATGGAATATTAAATATAGGTCAGCTTGCGTATCTCAAGGTTTTTCTTAGAAAGGCAGTACACGTTTTATCGTAGAAAGCGGGTATTGAAGCAGTAGGCTTTTACTATCAACGTGAAACGTTACAATTTGCAGACGAATTAGAAAACAAGGGGAATTTCGAGTACAGTCATTGTGACAGCACTGTTCTTTACCATTCTTCTTTCCTTTTATTGAAGTTATTTGTTAGGCTTTACATTTACTTTTTAATTTATATATGTGGATTAGAATTTCTCACGACAACATTTATCTGTAATAATGATACTGACAGGGGCCAGTGGATGCGATAATCTAATTATCACTTGTGTGTGTGTGTGTGTGTGTGTGTGTGAATCCCCCAGACTGATTTCTCAGACGGACAATACGGTATTCTATTGAATCGATCGGCACGACCAGCTTGGTCTCACTTTGGTACTAAACCGTGCCAACGCCGTATATGTAAGACCTGTCCTTTTGTACTCCAAACTCAGTCAGTTTTTTTTTCCGAACGGTAAATTTTTCAGAGAGTCTGTCACGTGCGAATCCAGAAACCTGATTTATGCTATCATCTGCAAGAGGCGTGGCATTACCTATATTGATGTAACTGGCAGACGTTTGGCAGACAGGTTTCGTGAGCACTTAAATGACATCTATCATTGCAAACCTTTACCGATGGCCCTTCATTTCATTAGGCCTGACCATTCAGGTAATTCCGATATTCATGTCACTGCCCTCCTTTCATGTGTCGGTGATGACCGAACTCGCTTTTCGTTGGAGAATCGTCTCATTTTTCAAATGGGCGTTTTATCTCCTGCTGGCCTTAATGTCCACCATCATTTTGCATAAATTCTGGTGGCTTCTCTCTCTGTTTCATACTTCTTTATTTCTTCTGTCGTTGTTTTTCTGATCTATCTTTGTTTTTGCTTTGGTTCGTTTCGTATCCTTTTGTAACTTTTTAGCTGTCACTAGCTCGCTCATACGTCACTTCCGCATGACGCTTGTTTTCACAGTCATCTTAAGTGTTTTATTCTTGGATCCAGCTAAGTGACTTTTTACTTGTTTTAATAGTGTTGTTCATTCCTGTTTTCGTTTCGTTGATTATTTACTTTCTTGTTTCAATACGTCTTTCTGGTTTTACGATTTTCTTGCATTATTATTGTTCTCGTTTTGCTCAGCACCGTTGTTCCATCTGCTTGTATCGCTTATTTTGTGTGTTCTTCATCATCATATATTTTTGTAGTACCTATATGAAATTCTTGTCCTTGTCACCTGTTCGTAACTGTGGCTGACGAAGTATAAAACCCGAAACGTCCCTTGTTTCCTGTGTACCGTTAACTTGTAAAACTGATTTCATACCATTTTATTTTTTTAATTTATATATTTGTGTAAACAGGGACCGTCGCTATCAAAAGGTGGTCAGACTGATTCAACGTATTACCGCTGATCGGTGTATTGAATGGGTATGTTACGATAATACCACAGTTCGCTTATCTGAAACGTAAATAAGTCTGAGGAGTGGTCACAGCAAAAAGAATGTAAGGGCAATAAATATACCAAATAAAGGGATGATGAATGAGAGAAATAAAGAAACGAAGAGATACTGCCGGAGTAAATGAGAGTTATAAAATTGCACGACTGATTTCGTCACATAGAGTCAACTACCCATTTGCAGTTTGGGAGTAGACTTTAGGGTGACACTACTAAGTTTTGGTTCCGGAACCCTGTACCTTTACCTCCGAAATGGCAAGAGTGAAATTTTAAAAAATGCAAATGATTGTGAACTCCAGAAATAAAAGCTTTGAAGATAAATGATAGCCTGCACCAGTTAGTTTTATATCTGATAATAATGATAATTCTTATATGTATCCGATCCCAGTCCTTCTCTGATTCTCCATATTTCTCTCTAATCTTCCATCCAACAAGAACGCCCATAATCTCCTCTCCGATTCATGTCCATGATATGCTGATTTCTCTTCCATGCTTCCTTGAGCGGATTGTTTCACGGGCGAAAAGTGATCATAAATATTCATGTGTTTTTGTCAAAATAGAAGCTGATGTCGTATCAAAATAATCCCAGGGTCATCAGACCTGCGGCTGAAAAATGTGAAATACAGCGAGATCACATGAGGTAATATCCGGCAATTGCATAGATAACAACAATTTTAAAAGTTCTGACATCAGGAGTACTTAACCCTTTTAGCCTCACACTACCTACTGAGGCACACATCCCATCTTTCCCCAGATTAATTAACCCTTTTGCCCTCACACTTCCTACTGAAACACACATCCCATCTTTACCCAGATTAATTAACCCTTTTGCTCTCACACTACCTACTGAGACACACATCCCATCTTTCCCTAGATCAATTAACCCTTTTGCCCTCACACTACCTACTGAGACACACATCCCATCTTTCCCCCGATTAATTAACCCTTTTGCCCTCATACTTCCTGCTGAGACCCACATCCCATCTTTCCCCAGATTAATTAACCCTTTTGCCCTGACACTTCCTGCTGAGACACACATCCCATCTTTCCCCACATTAATGAACCAATAAAGACATGGTCCGGTAGTCCTCAGGGATCTCTTATGAGACAAAGAAAGAATAGGACTCCCGCTTCCTCAAGCATGTCGTACCAGACGACTAGGTTGTGGATGAGGTTGGCAACCTCATGACATAAAATAAAATACTACTGAAGCCACTCCTGTAAGAACATAGTAATCGTTTGGTGGAGGTTCCCTACAAGGGAACCAGTTATAGTTGTTGGTCCTTGCTCCATAGGGAGCGGTAAAGGAGATGATGATGATGATAATGACGATGATGATAGTGAATAAAGACATACGCTTCCACACTGTGTAAAAACTAAAAGCCAAAAATAACTTTTAACAAACAAAATTAAGAAGTCAAGTAACGGAAATAAAACTCAGTCATTCAAGACAGAAGAAGGTCCTCTCGTAAAAAGGTTTTTGGCGCAACACAGAGAAAGATAACATTGATAAGAAAGACTTGGAAAGACTTTAAGCTGATAGCAGGTGACAAGAGGATTTGGCAGGTGTCAAGAGGATATGGCAGGCGACAAGAGGATATGGCAGGCGACAAGAAGATTTGGCAGGCGTTTGTTGAAGGCACAACGTCCTTTTCAGGACGAACAAAGAAGAAGAAGAATATAACAATTAAATGTTACTACATTTGTAGCAGATTCCTCATATATACAAAGACAAATTTCAATATAAATAAATGGCCCGAACGAGATGGTTGTTGCTGCTTCCAGTCAGTAAGAACAGCAATACCGGTCTGAGTGGCTAAAAGGAATGGCGTCCGAGAGTGGAAGGGCAAATAAAGTTCGTTCGTTCGTTTGTTCGTTCCGTCTAGAATTCTAAAGATACCAGGTTCGATTCTGAGTAGATGGAATATAATTTATGGAGATGTTTTTTAAGAGCCAGTGGTCCTAATGATGTCATAACCCCCCCCCCCCTCTTCTGAGTAATGAGATGTGATGTCTAGCCTTCTCTGATAAGGGCGAACAAACAGGAGGTCCAGTGTGCAAGTTGCGCACGTTAAAAATTCCACGGCAGTTGGAAATCATAAAGAGTAGACCATAAGGCCGCTGCCCTGGCAAAATTTAAAAATTTGACACCTACCCACCACATAAACATTTATAGAATGAGTGATTTCGTGAAAACACACATTGGGATTCTCGCCGGTGCTACGGAATTCGTGCACTGTGCTGAGATCTTCCTTGTGTGATCTAAGGAAAGAGATCGAAGCACTGATGGTGTTATTCGTGTGCAATGATGATAGTCCTTAAAACCAAACCAAAACCAGAGTAAGAACAGCAGTCTTGATTGAACAATGCTGGCATGTCAGGCTTGGTATCCAGCTGATTTCGAGCTTTTGTCTTCATACCGAACAATGTCAAAAATCCAACATTCGTAGAGTAAGCTTGTAGCCACTGGGATCAAGACTAAAAGAGTTTTCTTTGAAAAAACTTTATAATCTAAACTTCAGAATTTATGCAGTGGTAAAGCTACTGCCACAATTTTTTTTAAGAGGCACCTCACACCATCCCTTAGTCATCTCTGCATCTTCCCTACGCAGGAGCACCCACAGGTTAAGAACCCAAAGCGCAGAGCATATAAAATCTAAATAAATAAATATTATACACATAAAGGTATGTTTCAGGCGCTAGTGAGAAAGAAAGAAGCAGAAAATTAGACAACAGAAAAACAACAGAAGTGAGTGGCTTATCAGAGAATTGAACCCAGGACCTTCCGATAAATATAAAATCTAACAGTTGTATAGACCAGTGTTTCTCACATTCTTCTGGGCTGTGGAACCCTAAATAGCGTATAGAAATTATCGTATAACATACGTACCCTTTTCAAAAAATTTATTCTCGGCCCCAAGATGTTGTACGAGGATGCTTTCTATCACAAACGTAAGATAATCTCTGCAAGTTTTTAAGCATACCATAAAAGAATGTACCTATTTCTTTTTTTTCACCTACTTGACCAGTGTATGGAGAGACATGAAACAATTACCGGTTGCAACTCAACTGCGAACGTTTCACTTGAAATACCCGCCGTGCGCATCCGAAGGGCGCACATATTGAGTCTTTGTAAGGAATGCTTAAAAACATGCAGAGATTATCTTACTTTTGTGATAGAAAGCATCCTCGTACCTGTCGTAGATTTTTGATAGGGGAATTAAGACTTGGGTTGGTCCCTTCTGAATAGATTTGAATAAGTGATAGTCACAGTGAGAAGTAGTAATAGCAATAGGTTTCCACGAGTGAGATGGTAGAATGTGATTAAGAGGCTGTCTCTGAGATCGAGAAATCGTCTCTCTCTCTCACCTATCTTCTACGACAGCTTTCGAGGAGTCAGACAGTCTAAACATATATATATATATATATATATATATATATATATATATATATATATATATATATATATAACCACTCACGGGCATGCACATATATGATGACAGTTGGACGTACAGACGTGGGAAAACTATAACAAATGATTATATAAATATTCTAGAACGAGCTGACCAACCCGCTGCTTAATTTCAAGAGAAATTTTAATTATCATCTAAAATTCCTTCACAACACCTAGAAATTACATCAAAACATATACAAATAGTCATAAAAAAATCAAGGAATTGCTACTGGCATGATAGACCCACAGTTAGATCTTATCCCTCGAGGTATGCCCACAGTCCTGTTGGAAGAAAGTGATAGCCCCAAGGAAACAAGGATACATAGGATTAGGTCTAATATTTCCCCCCTTCTTAAGGTATGGACAGACTTGATATCTCTGCTCTATTTTAAGGGGAATATGATTAGCAATACTTGCATACAGAAAGATAAGATAGCAAAATGGGTGCCCAATTACCACAATAAAAAAAACTCCGTCCTGCCTTCACTTTATTCATTCAGCCGAGCACACGTGCACATGTTCATACTCACAGCTTAGATAGCCACTTCTGGTAATACAATGTTTAGGACATTCACCTACAGACTCGTCAAGAGCAGTCTTTGACCAAGAAATCCCCAGTTCCAAAAAGACAGGATGAATTCTCTGCTTCCCGGAACGACTCCTTGGGTGTTCTTATTTTTCGGATGTCTGTTTAGGTCACATTAAAATTGTCCAGGCACGAAACATTAACAACGAGCACAGTGTCAATAGCTTAGGTTTCTAGAATTGAGGAATGTCAGATCGGTGTCTCCTTTCAGGAAAGGACTATATTTGGTCACCACACCACTAGTCGAAACTCCGTCGGAATGTTACTGACGTGAATATGTTACTTGCCACCACGGCTAAATTTGTACATAGAGTTTGTGTAGAAAATCTGATCTGGCTCAAAGGCCCAGTATAAAACAGTTAGTCTTTAATAAAACTGTAAAGATTTTATTCTTCACTCTTTATAATCTGTAAAGATCTGAAGTTGATTCTTTATCATTATAATATTAGCACTGACTGACTGATCTTAGAGATTGAATAAATGGTGATGGGTGTTTCCTTAATGGTTATATAGTTCATACGCCCACACAGAGCAGAACAGTTTCTTATATCACGCGAATGTCAAAATATCAAATTCTGAAAGACTAAACATACCACTGCTACACACGAGATCCTGCTATTAAATTCATTCTGTTTGTTGACCTAGATTTCCGCCACCCAGGCTATTTACGCGAATACGTAGGTGTAAGCTCCTTCTAAACTGAAAACCACCACTGTTACTATATGTGGTTTCAGTCTGATGATTACTCCTTTTAATAGTTTAATGGCTATTTATGGTCATGCGTGACTATAATCACGCCTACTGTTCTCCTACCGTGTTAAATGTTGTAGTGAGTGTGCGTGGTGCATTCACACGCCACAGATACACACATCAGAGGCATGGAATGGTGTAACGGCAGGTGTACTGTTAATAACGTTTATTTACACCACAACACGTTCATGAAATACACAGAATACACAGTCACAATTAAGTACAAGTCATAGCAATACAATAATACAGTACTCCAGTCACATCTCCACTTCTCATAATCATTAGCACTATCTAATATTACTACTGGATCCTCTCAGCAACGGTCGGCATCCCCGTGCTAATATAATAATATTAATACTGGATCCTCTCAGCAACGGTCGGCATCACCGTGCTTATATAATGAATTCCTCAAATATGCCTCATCAAAGACGCTCTCAACATTGGCGCTCTAATGTAAATAATAAATGGCCGTCTAGCAACGGTCGGCATCCCCGTGCTAATATAATGATATTAATACTGGATCCTCTCAGCAACGGTCGGCATCACCGTGCTTATATAATGAATTCCTCAAATATGCCTCATCAAAGACGCTCTCAACATTGGCGCTCTAATGTAAATAATAAATGGCCTCTCCAACGATGCTTCCAACATCAGCATCACAATAAACGGACAATGGATCCCTTTTCCCATAACTGTGGATCCTTTCAAAATAACAATTGCCTCCTCAAATATCATATGGATCCGGTTAGCCAACGGACATCATCCTCGCCGTGCTAACTACATCAATGGTGAATACTTTCGGCAATTTCTCGCAAGACTGCACTCCCTGGCAATCTGCAGTAATCTCGCCTTCACTCATCTTGACATTTATATATTCAAACAAATGTCCTGGATCCTTACCTCATCAAAAATACTCACAAACACAATTCTCCAATAAATTCAGAAATTATAGGCCTACACAAATAATATGGCCTTTATAACTTTTGCACTGCGCAGGCATTCTCAAAACACACACTGTAGAACCGACCTCTCCCGTCGGTACCCAAAAACAGACTGCAATTAGTTCACACACTAGACCCGCCAAAAAAGACACGAGACTCGGTTGTTTAAAAAACACAACTCAGTCTCGATAATTGCATGGGCTAGTCACACGAGCTTACTCACAGCTCAAGACAGTTCACAGAAAAAAAAATCTCCGCGATTTGAACTGACCAGTGTTCGCCACTTGGAAACTTCTCGATCACACGAGGGAATTCCCCTAATACATTTTTAACTTAACATCAGCTTAATCAAGCAACATAACCCGTAATCGAATCTATTTGCTTAACATTTACAAGATCACCTCCCCTTGCTAATATTTACTCTGTGACAAAAACCCGTTAGTGAGAGTTGTACTCTGTCTATTTATGAAGACACACGCACTGTCAGACAGGTGTTAACTTGTAAACTCCCGTGGTTAAAAGATAAAACTGTTTATGTTTCTCACAGGTATGTCTCTGTACTAAACGCCGACAAAATTTGGGTTACCCAGTATTCACTGAATAAAGAAAAACACATATGAAATATTTTACATATTATGTACTCACTTACGTTTTTAAACTGCAAGCGTACCGCTTGACTTATCATTTAAACTTTCCTGTGAAATACGTTATATACATAAAATCAATCATCATGAATTAGGAATACCTACGTGTTCCGTCACCACTCATGAAGCATCTAGCATTATAAGTTAGTTAGAAAAATTTATTCTCGTCTGATTATTTTAGCAGTAAAATTAAATTCCTTAATAGCCGACTGAGTTTAAGCTAGAAATATAATTTCTGTTTTCCACTGTAACTCGTCACTATAAAATAATACAGACTATATAAATTAAGCGCTCTGCACCAAATCTAACTAGTGAAATAAAATAAGCGATTTAACACTTTAAACACTTCACAAAATACTAGAATATAATATATATAATATTTACCTCAACACAGAACTACTAAGAACTTAAACCACTTCGACCAAACTAAATGCCATCTCTATTAACAGAGATTCTTAGGAATCGAACGAAGGCTTGTTCTAGTCTTGACTGCGAAGTTACTGAGTGAATTAAGTCTCAAACTCTCGTTTAAGATATATGAAACGCACACAAAGAATGTGCCCTATTTCCAAAACCACGCAATCTCTCGTCTTTCCTAACACTTACGTTTAACACCTAAACGCATGCCGTAACTGCCACCTACTGACCGAGAGGGCGCGTGTCAGTTGCGAATCTCAGACAACTCGTCTCCAGTGCAGAAGCAGTTTTTCACACCTCCCCGAGAAACTCATCCTGACAACCATAACTGACACTTTGCTTTCTCGCACCTTACGCCACAACTGGCCGTGGAGCGTGAGTGTCATATCACCTGACACTGAGAATATACCTTAGAAACTACATGTCAGATGCAAACTACCAGACAAATGTCTCCTCATCATGTCTGACAAAGTGAATTATCACACTTCAGGCCCAGAAACTTAGCCGAAGAAACACTGTCCCAGGGGAAACTGTAGACAGCTGTCTTCTCCCCTGTCTGACGGAATGCATTCTAACACTCTGCGTCTCGTGTAGGGGCTGACACGTTACGTCATAACTGCGTTCTCGGTTTTGAGAAAGAAACAGGTAAACGTTAGAATGGGAAAATAGTAATGTATATAGTCGCAAACGAACGAATGCGAAAAACACAAAAAGGATAAAAGAGTGATAATAAATAGAGGATACGGGTGAAAGAAAAAGAAGAAGATATAGGCAATTTACGATCAATAAACTCTCTGTGACAGTACCACATCATGGAGCCGAGAATAAATTTTTTGAAAAGGGTACAATCTTTTATGGACACCCTGTATATATGCTACCCAAATACATATGTTTCGACAGAAGCTACTGAAGATACTGTAAAACACCAGTAGCAAAGAACTGTTGGTTCATAAACGGTTTGCGCTTCCAGTATACGACAGCTTATTCAGCGTGATAAAGGGAAAGATTTTTTTTAAAGCTGATATAAATTACAAGCGCGTGCGAGTGGCAGGGTGATATAAGCGTTTGCTTCTCGAGACAAAGGGGCCTGGTTTGAAATGAGACCGCATAACCCTCCAGTCTGTAAATATCAATACCTGACTGAGTCAAGGTAGGTTAAGACAGCAAGGAAGGGAACCTGCTCCCACCAGCTCTTGAAGCTGAGACCTAGTATAAGTGATGTCTAAAAAAAGATTGAAGCACCTTGATAAATGCTTATTTTCGTGATATTGCTTGATGGAATGAATGTTTGTATGTACTCGTCTGCCTGATGAGAGTACGTGGTCAACTCAAACCCGGCACAGTGTTGGTCATATAGGTCACCTTGTCCCGGAACGTAATGAGGCCCCGACAAGAATGTATTGTTGACAATGAGTGTTAATATGAGTGTCAATATGCGAATGCATGAATGGTTCTGTAGAGTTGACAAATTGGTAGCAATGCACTCATACCCTCACGGTTGGAAGTCAATGATAACTGGAACTACTGTAGACGTTTTAGACAGTTTAATGACACACACTCTGACAGCACGGTTGACAGTCATTGGAACAGGTTGACACAATAAATCATTGGATACTTCACAAATGGGTGGCAACAGCAATTTGGCAATCTCATAGCAAGTAAATATAATCGGACGATAGGAGCAAATATATAGTTATGATAGTCTATCGTCTCATACCTCCACTGACTAGTAGCATCAGTTTGAGTTAGCAATAATAATAATCCTCACAATGCTCCCCTACAGACCCTCTGCTGACTATGTCTTTCAGGCTAAGTCTTTTAGGCTTAAATTCAACAGGGTCTTTCTTTTAAGGTTGACAATCTCAAATAACAAAGAGTAGACTTCAATACGTTGTAGGTCTTGGTATCACCATCAGGTAATAAGATATCTCCATTCTCTGACTGACAATTCAAATAGACCAACAGTGGGATTCAAAATGGCGCCGGTCCCAGTGAGCGGCGTTCATCCATAAGATATCCTCACTACAAATGAAAGTTCCGTTCATTTGCTCATCTAATGTCTTTGGGTTTTCCATACCCATAAGGAATGTTACATATGTCCACTCACAGTGCTGCTAGTACAGGAATCGTCTACATACGATCCATCAAATATATAGATAGATGATATAACATCTATGGCGTCGTTAGGCTAGGTAAAGTTTTAGAAAATGTTCCTTCTTTACCTTCAGTTCAGAAAATACTAGTAACTAGCACACTAACATATATATTCTGGGAGAAGTATCGACCATCACAGTATACTGAGAGAAAACTCCTCTCTTTCCCAGAATCAATCACAATGACGAAAAACTTCGGACGCTCATTTGTCCGACAGCCTTCAAGATCCGTCCGTCATCACGGAAGCGCCAACGACGACTAATCGTCTCATTGGGCATGCGCTAATGTTAACCTTTCAACTATATTCAAGTGGGGCGACTATATATTTACTTTCACTCGAAGCATAAAATGAGTATTCGCCCTTTGACTAGAGTTCTAATCTTAGACTCAAAATATTACCAAATATTTCCAAACATAACAAGTATACAAACTAATAAATATCTTCCTATATATATATATATATATATATATATATATATATATATATATATATATATATATATATATATATATATATATATATATATATATATTCATTGCCACCAGTAATCTGTTGGTAACACACCTTCTTTTTATTTTTAATTGTTCTCCATGTTTCAGAGCCATACTATAGGACTGTCTTGACTTTTGAGTTAAATATTATGAGAAAAAAGGTAGTCCCATAGTACTGCCGAGTGGAAGTGTTAGAGACTTCACCTACTAGTCCAGCCTCTAGAGGTAGTGTGACCATTGCCCTTCCTCGCTGTTTTTTCCTACTCTGACTCTGGTCAGGTACCTATATACAGCTGGGTAGACTGGAGTGTGTCGGTACCGTGATTCGTACCTGGCACCTTTGCCGCCAGAGACCACGGCTCTAAACACTATGTCCATCTGACGCTCAATATTATGAAACATTTGTTTACAATTGCTGTAACAGGTCACTGCAATTTATGTTACTATAATGTACAAGAATAAAAAAACCACTGTGCCATTTAAGTTCATTACAAAGTTGTTTGCAAAAAGAAATGCAAACAGATTTTCCAGTATTTATTGAATCACTGAAATTATTTATAGCCATATATAGCAAATATCTATTTTTGATTTGTTTAAACAAGTGAAAACGTTATCATACGCATAAAACAGTGGCGGGAAAAGGGGGGGGGGAGGAGTTGGTTCAATACATTCAGATAATCCCACAGCAGAAACTGTCATAGGGAGTAGAGTGTTAGAGACTTCACTATACTAGGTCCAACTTTATGATGTGGAGTAACAAACAAGTCTCCTTCCTCGTTGCCTATACCTTGTCTAGCCCAAGAGAAATTAGGTACTCATTTCCAGCTGGGTAGGTTTGTGGCGAGTGTGCCGGAGAGGTTATGGATGTTACAAAACTACGTGTACTCAGAGTGAGGTCAAGCTATGTAAGTCCCTGAGTCTAATTGTTGATGATGATGTATTCTCAGGGTATCTATCCGCTACCTCTCTAAGATCTCACTCTGGAAAATATTTTATGAGATTTGTAATATGTTTTATGGCTACGTGTCTAGGGTAGTGTAAGTATAGTGATAAGTGCATAAAACAAACACAACTGTAACTCAATGAAATTGAATTAAGTAAGACTGTTGTTAAGTTTATAGATTATATTACAATTTTAATTTCCTGTCCCTCAAATCTGTTGGGGGCAGGAATGGTTAAAAAGGAAGAGAACTGTATTTACATATAATAAATAAATAAGGAGGAATCTTTGTCCATAACTTGATAATAAACAAGTGTCACTGTAGGTGTAGAACACAGACTGATGTAATGCTGTCTAAAAGTGATAGTCAATGGTGTGAGGGACTATTGTTGTCATCACGCCCACAATAATGAATGTTCAAGTGTGGACATTTTTAATGAATGAGTTTTCAGAGCCCACTTAAAGGAACGTCACCTGTTGTTTCTATCTGAAATATTTTACAGTAGATCATACAAATTCAGCATAAGAGTTGTCTTCAGGCTATCAAATGCAGCATACAGCTTTGCTGAGGCCTTCACTGTCCTCAAATTATGTCTTCACCAGGTTTCCTGCTACCAACTGGTAACAGGCAATATAATCCTGAAAAAGAAGGACGTTCCCCTACTTTTATATGTTGGCTATAATAATTCCACAACTAATCAAAACTATCATTATTTGTGGTCAGTTTCGTGTGCAAAACATTTGCACTAGCCCCTATGTTATTTGACTTCACTCCGTACTGTGTGTACATTCTTCTTCCATATGGCTGTAACGCCCCTGTCACTTTAAACATTGATTTTCTTCCATAAAATCAGAAAGGTATACAGTTTTCTTCTGGTAACCTGTTAATTCTTTTGTGCAATCATTTTAAGTATGTTTTCAGGTGTCATTGAACCTTGCGACACTGCAGAAGACTGCCAGTAGCTTTCTGGACTTACAGTCGTAATGTTTTTTATGGCAATATTCAATCACAATTTAATTTCGTTTCTCTATAAGTCTGCTTAGGCATGCTTGCTAGGATGTCGTAATTCTTCTCCCATGGCAATGTCGTACAACACAAAATTTTGGCCCCCTATCTGGGTTGCCTCCACATATTAATAAAATATATCAATAAAATTATTTATCTTACCCCAATCAATGAAATATTTCACACAAGTGTAAGATTAACTGGCAATCAATGGCACAAGTGCAGATCGCTGTCGTCCAGACCGCAAAGGCATTGGTCACAAATGCTATACAGCTGATCTTAATCTACTGTGTTGAAATATTTGTCTCAAGTGGCAGCTTATTCTGGCAAAGCGTTTGTTTTATCTCCCCTTCCTAAACTATCATTAACCAATCAAACAAGTCAAGCAAATTTGACTGTTCAAAAACGCGTCCCAAAAATGTAACTTCCGAAGACTTTCAAAATTGAGCAGTTCCTTAGTGTGTTTGTCTGTCTGTCTTCAATTTTTATTTTCTACAATATCTCGGTTATTATTGGGTCGATTTCAATTTTTAAAAGTGATTCTTAAACTGCCCTTTGGCCTTTATCATCCTATTTAGTTTTCATCTAACTCTTCTTCATCGTTTTCATCTATGTAATTTGTCTCTATATTTATTCTGAACAAAATACTTTTCTATAAGGCAAAATAATTTATTATAGGGAATAGTATGGTATTTTTATACACAATATTATCGCTATAATTCAAAACATCCATTTTATCTACCCTCATTATGTTATCTAAGTTTCTCTCTTTCCCCTCCTCTCTGCACACATTTGGTTTTAGTTTCAGTTTCAAACGCATAAGTTAGGCTTGATTCTTTTTCATTTTAATTTCCCCCCTCCCCCCTTTTTTTTCCCTCTCTCAATTTTTCAAGACGAGGTAACAAGTTGTTTTTTTTCTGCCAACTTTTCGGCTTTCGTCATAAAATATTGGGAAGGGAAATGCGAGCTGCGTGTGTGTTTTGGGGGACGGGACTCAATACGCTTGGTCTTTGCAAATTCAAATCTTGTGCCAATCGTGGACTGTTCGGATAGGCAATGGCCTTGGTGCAAAATTTCAAACATTGTAGTTATTTATAGTTACAACCTTCACCAAATAATAGGGCGGGTGTGTATGCGGTTTTGGGGAAGGGTAACCTTTTTCAAACTATGGCAGTAGAAAAATCAAGTATTGACCAATTCTTAGCAGACGTTTGACCTTGCCCTTGGCAATTTTCAAATATAATAGTGGGGTTTATAGATTGTAATTTTTCCGTTACTAGATTTTTTAATCAGGGAAATTGAGCGGGGTGTTAAACGGAGTGATTTTATCACAAGGTTGGAGCGTGACGCTTTCAGGTTTCGATTCCGGAAACCAGTTACTTTGCCGCTTTACCCGTTTACCCAATCAAACATTAAAGCCCTCGAATCTTCTTTTTTTTTTTTTTTTTGGTTTTTTTTTTGGTTTTTTTTTAAGATAAGGGAGATAAAAAATGGATATTAAAATTTAGTGATTATGATTACAAATAAGCTCTCATTTCAGTTTTCCGTCCAAACATTCTCCTAAGATATTTTGTCATGTTGCTTTTTTTCAAAGAATTCTTGTATGTGTCCTTGGATATAAAATATGTGTGCATCCTTGTCTTAAAGGGTTATTGTGAGACCTTATATTCTCACACTTTCTGTGTCATTTTTAAAAATATATCTTTCATGTTGGATCATACTAAGATGACATTTTAAGTTGCCGGAAGATTACACGAGAATTTTCGTGTGGACATGGAAATCATGAAGGATAGCTATCTTGATGGATGCTTGACATTTCGATTTCGTAGCTGTCATTCTGCTGTCTTATCGCGTACTTATCTAGCACGCCCAGGAATCACATACGATCAGTGAACACGCCTGAGTGTTTAAAAATTAGGTATGAGCAATCAGCATGTTTGTTCCATGTAGTTCAACTCTTTGTCAATGGACGTAAGAAAGAGAGCTTTTCAGTGTTATTTAGAACCAGTCCTGACATTAAAAGTTGACAATAAATAAACAAGTAGGAAAAACACTAGCGGCCATATAGATATTGTTTTACTGAAGAATTTTAAAAATATGGATCGCTGAAATGGGTAATGACGATGTCCTGAAAGAAACCAGTGGACAAAGACAGATTATTACTCACATTAGAAGGAAATATTCTTCTTTCTGGTGGTCGGAGTGGCTAAGAGATATGGCCTCCGCCTCGAATTCTAGACGTACCGGGTTCAAATCCCAGTTGAGGGAATATAATTTATAGAAAATTTTTTTTTTCACAACCAGTGGTCCTAATGATGTCATACTCCCCCTTCCCCCCCCCCCCCCCCCCGTCCCCGCCGGTCTCCTGGGTAGTGAGATCGGATGCCTAGCCTTTTCGGATAAGGGCGAAAAAATAGGAGGTCCAGTGTGCAAGTTGCGCACGTTAAAAATCCCATGGCAGTTGGAAATCGTAAAGAGTAGGCCTATCAGGCCGCTGCCCTGGCAAAATTTAAAAATTAGAAACCTATCCAGCGCAAAGAAAAAAAATTATAGACTGTGTGATTCCTATATACACACATTGGGATTCTTGCCGGTGCTACGGAGTTCGTACACTGTGCTGAGATCCTCCTTGTGTGATCTAAGGGAGGAGATCGGAGCACTGATGGAGTTGTCCGTGTGCGATGAAGATAGTCCATTAAACCACACCAATCCTCTTTCTTCGGACGAGCTATGAGAAGAAGAAAGCTGGAATATACGAGATCTTGACTACAGGAAAGACTGAAGGAAAAATAGACAGATTATACTGGACAGTCTGACGTCATGGCAGGGAAAGAGGTTAACAACAGAATTGATAAACAATACTGCAGACAGGAAGTTGTGGAGAAACAAGATCGTCTTCACCACCAGGCATGGTACTTGAAGAAGATGTTCCCGAGGGTCTCTGAGGAGACACAGAAAGAATATTGCTACTGCTTTCTTTGTAAATTGGTACGAGGGATTAATATGAAGTTGTGTATGGGGCTATAGAAATATTCACCGCTGCAAGACTATATGAATGCTTTAGTACAGGCCTCTTGGAAATTAGCTGCAGTGGTACCGACATGCTCCGTAAGGAGTAAATTGGGACACGAAATAAATGAACTAATCATCAGATTCGAATGCTTTAGAAACTACGGCTGATAAATATGTGGAAGGGGCTTGAGCTAATGTAGACTCTACGTGGGTTAAGTTGGGCAAGGGTGTGTGTATAGAATGTAACTAGAACCTACGTGGGTTAAGTTGAGCAAGGGTGTGTGTATAGAATGTAACTAGAGTCTACGTGGGTTAAGTTGAGCGAGGGTGTGTGTATAGAATGTATCTAAAGTCTACGTGGGTTAAGTTGGGCAAGGGTGTGTGTATAGAATGTAACTAGAGCCTACGTGGGTTAAGTTGGGCAAGGGTGTGTGTATAGAATGTAACTAGAGCCTACGTGGGTTAAGTTGGGCAAGGGTGTGTGTAGATAATGTAACTAGAGCCTACGTGGGTTAAGTTGGGCAAGGGTGTGTGTAGATAATGTAACTAGAGTCTACGTGGGTTAAGTTGAGCGAGGGTGTGTGTATAGAATGTAACTAGAGCCTACGTGGGTTAAGTTGGGCAAGGGTGTGTGTAGATAATGTAACTAGAGTCTACGTGGGTTAAGTTGGGCAAGGATGTGTGTATAGAATGTAACTAGAACCTACGTGGGTTACGTTGGGAAAGGGTGTTGTATAGAATGTAACTAGAACCTACGTGGGTTAAGTTGGGGAAGTATGTGTGAATAGAATGTAACTAGATAATGCGTTGGTTAAGTTGCGCAAGGGTGTGTGTACAGAATGTAACTAGAGTCTACGTGGGGGTTGGACAAGGGTGTGTGTATACAGTAAATAAATAAATATTACACACATACAGGTGTGTTTCAGGCACTCGTGTGAAATAAAGAAGTAGAAAACTAGACAACAGAAAAACAACAGAAGTGAAAAGCTTACCGGAGAATCGAACCCAGGACCTTCCGAACGGCACTACCGCTTAGCTTCGGAAGCGATTCACACTATACTCCCTGTCTACTAGGCACCACAAAAATAGTGCTTCGCGGGAACAAATCGGCTGAAAAATATGACGGGTTATTAGCGCTATTTTCAACACGTAACACCGGATATGTACCTGGGGCGATCCAGCCTAGCTATAGTCTACGCGGGTTTCGTTGGGCAGCGCTGAGTATGTAGAACCTATTTAGAGCTTATGTGAGTTAAATTGGAGAAAGGTGTGTGCATGGAACCTAACTAGAGCGCACGTGGGTTAACATGGGCAAGGTCCGCGTATAGAACCTAAATAAAAGCCACGTGGGTTGAACTGGACAATTAAGGATGTGTATATATAACCTAGAGTTTACGTGGGTTAAGCTGAACAGCGCTGAGTATGTAGAACATATCTAGAGCCTACATGGGTTAGTTATGTTGAGCAGCGTTAAATATGCAGAACCTAACTAGAGCCTATTTGGATTAAGTTGGACAGCGGTGAGTATATAGAACTGTCCATAACGCGTGGGAGCCTGCGTGGGTTAAGGTAAGCAGGAATGAGTATGTGGTGATGATAGGAAACTCTTTACAGAGCGATACAACAGGAAGCAATCTGATCATCAGAAGAAGTCCCCCCGTCCGACAAGTGTTTCGGCCCTATATACTCCTTTACACTCTAAGGGGGGCGGGCCCACTTGGGTCATGACTCCCAAGCGTCTCAGCTTCCTGTTGTCTTGCATCGAAAATGAACCCATTTCACTTATGGTAGCAACTTTAAATTCCACAACTCCGCCAGCCGTGGAGGCAATTGTGAAAGTAACAAAGAGAAGACAAATTATTCCGTTCGTTCCGTCGCACACACTGAGACACCAGCGCGAAGTCAACGAGTCGCCACTGCGCGTTCCCCACTGGACTATTGATACTGACACCCCTTATAGTATACACCGCTTGTCGCCCCTGAGTCGCAGCCCATTCACTAGTCCACCACAAACCTCAGCGTATTGTGGACTTAGAAAAATTCCTGGTGTTTCCTGTACCGCAGAGTTTATTGTTACGATCTCCATTCCCCATTGCGGTTGTTCCACAGCCAGCCTGATGCCTTTTCGGCAGTTTCACTAAGCCTCTTCAGGGCCCTTGTTCTCGACTGTCCCCTCAGCCCCAACAGTTTCAATAGATCATACACTGATGCAGCCACAAGCCCTCTTGCGCCCACTTCAACAGCCATGACCCTTGCAGTGAACCCATCGTGTCTCAGATCCGCGGCCAGATCACTATACTTGGCCGCTTTGAACGAATGTTGCTCATCTAATCTGGATTCAAATGGCACGGTCAGTTCAATCAGTATGACCTGAAGCGTTGCTGCAGAATGAAGCACTATATCCGGCCGTCTCCGCGATTTTCTGATACTCTCTGGATATGCCCCTCGTCCAGGTAGGTCTACCGCCATCTCCCAATCATTTGCACAATCAAGAAGAGATGGTAAACTGCTACCAGGTTTATTCGGTTTGGGGTGTGCTGACTTTCCTGCCCTCAGAAAGTATGTGTTTGCGGTGTCTGGCCGGACTTTGCTATTCGCCTTCATTCTTGCCAGATCTATTGTCGCAGCAAGCTCATTTAGCACTTTGTTATGGCGCCAAGTGTATCGCCCTTGCCCTAATGACACCTTACACGCTGAGAGCACGTGTTCAAGTGTCTGCCTCCCCTGGCACAGGGGGCACTGCTCATCATCCGACTTTCCCCATTTCACAAGGTTGGTGGCCGATGGCAGCAGGTCATACAGTGATCTGACAACAAAGCTGAGCCTAAGAGGTGCCATATGCCATATATCATTCCATGTCAAGGACCTCTGCAGGGCTCCTTCCCATGTAGTCCATTGGCCTTGTTGGACCTGCTGCACTGCTTTTTGCAACCTCTTATCATTCTCAGCTTCTCGTATCTCCTGAACTACCATGTCTCTGCGCTCCCTGCTTGATGCCTTGGACCACCAGCGGATGTCTCCATGACCAAATCCCCGTCTATTCGTTTGTGTGTATCCGATTACCTCCCTCAGTTTGAGTGACTCTTGGGCAGCATCAACAGCTTCTTCCACTTTCCACTTCCTTCCCGTTTTCAGTGTGGGCTGAATGGACTTAACCACGTCATCAGCTGACTCGCGTAGCATCATTGCAAGCCTTGCCTTTCCAACTTTATACTCTTCAACAACTGACTTGAAAGGAAGCAGAAGTTTTGACTTTTTGCAGTACAGTGCTACATCTGACAGACCTGGTGGTACTCCTAGCCATTTTCTCATGAACTTGTTGACCTTCTGCTCTATGGCTTCCACTGTACTTGTGCTTATTTCATATATAAGCAGTGGCCACAGCAACTTTGGTATCAACATGAACTGGAGGCACCACAGTTTGAACTTCCCCAGGAGTCTGCTTTGGTCTATGATCTGTAGCCCTCTGTCTGCCATTTCTATTGTCTGTTGCACTGCCTTTGAGTCTTTTAATGAGGCATCGTACACCCTGCCAAGACTTTTAACAGGTTCCTCAATGACAGTAGGGATTCTTTGGTTGGAAACCGTGAATATGACCTCTGCTATCTTCCCTTTCCTGACTGATAGGCTTCTCGACTTCTTGGGTTTGAAGCTCATTCTGCACCAGCTGACTAGTTCATCCAGGCGTGCTAACATCCTCCGGGCCTGATGTTCATCTGATGTCAGAATTGTTGTGTCATCCATGAATGCTTTGAGCGGTGGCATGAGACACATTCCACCGAGCTTTGGACCTATAGCCATTCCTTCAGCTGCATTGAGGATTACCTGCATAGCCATCACGAATAGTATCGGAGAGATGGTACATCCCATCACAATTCCAACTTCAAGGCCAATCCACTTCGTTGTGTACTCGCTGGTTGAAAATCTGACAGCAAACCCTGCGAAATACAGCTTCAGCATTGCTGCAATCTCTTGTGGAACATGATACATTTCTAGGGCTTGCCACAACATCTGGTGTGGAACGGATCCATAAGCATTCGCTAAATCCAACCAGATTACATGGAGGTTTGTTCTGTCAGACTTTGCCTTTTGGATTGCTTCCCATATCATTGTGGCATGCTCTAGACATCCTGGTGTACCTGGGATACCTCCTTTCTGAATGGTAGTGTCAATGTACCCATTTGCCAGGAGGTATGTAGTGAGTCTTTTCGCCATCACTGAGAAGAATATCTTCCCTTCCACATTGAGTAGTGAGATTGGCCTGAACTGACTGATGTCTGTGGAATTTTGCTCCTTCGGGATGTAGACTCCGTTCGCCTTTCTCCATTCCTTGCTTACAAGCTGGGTTTTCCACGCACTCTTCAGTAAACGAAGCAGTCGTTTGAGCACCTCAGAGCATCTCTTATACACCACATATGGAACACCATTAGGACCTGGAGCTGACTTGCATCGAGCTTTCTGGACAATGCTTTCTACCTCTTGCACCGTTGGGGGCTTGGTGTTAAATTCAGCTCCTGGCTTACTCGGCCATTTAAGGCCTGCCATGCTGCTGAGCGGCTCATCTTTGCGACCATCTGAATATGTCATTCCAAGGTGTTCTTCCAGGTCTTCTTTCCTGATGTTTAGCGTACCCGACCGTGGCTGCTCAAACAGTTCTTTGGCAAACTTGAAGGGCTCCCTGAAGAATCTTTCCCTATCCATTCGAGTCTTCCTTTTCTTCCTGCACAACCTTTCTGCTCTACAAAGGGCATTATGTTGGCCTTTCAGGTGCTCCCAAACCTGTCGTAACCCTTCCTTCTCTGCGGCAACTGCGTTTTTGAACAGTTTTCGGGCATGCTTCTTCTGTTTTCTGATTTCTTCTATTTTAATTTGTCTTCTGCTTTTTCGTGGTGGGTGACTTTCCCTTGCCTCCCTCACTCCGAACACTTTGCGACAGTGCAGATATATTATGTCGCCGAAGATTTCCAGCTTCTTCTCCAAAGTTATCTGCTTCAGGTTGTTATCCAACTCTTTTGCCAAGGCTTCGTCCAGCTGTTCCCAAAGCCCTTTTGCACTGGCGGGTGGAAACTTGATTGCATCTCTCTTCCCGTCCAAGAAGTGTGTGAGATCATCATCAGGCAGATCAACTTGAATGTACTCAGCACTGTGGATTGACTCCTGGCTGCGTTCTTCTAACGTCTTATCCGTCGAGACAGAGCGCTGTTGATCTCCCCCTGATGACCTCCCACACCCCTTTTTCGTTCTGTGGATTTTCATTCCTCTCTGAGTAGAGAATTCCCTACCACAGGCACATGGAAACTCCAGCCGTTGTTCAGAGCTCGAAGTCCGTGTAACGGGTCTGGTCGATTCCAATGAGGCGCCTGTGGATTCATCATTCTCCCCCCTTTCGGTGAATCCTGGGGGCATCTATCGAACTAGAGCCTACGTGGGTTACGTTTAACAGCGTGGAGTATATAGAACCTAAATAGAGCATAAGTGGGTTAAGTTGAGCATGTACAACGCTGAGTATGTACAACATTTCTAGAGCCTACGTGGGTTAAGGTAGGAAGGGTGAATATTTATAACTTAACTAAAGCCTATTTGGGTTAAGGTAGGCAGGAGTGAGTATATAGAACCTAAACAAGGCCAACGAGAGATACGTTGGGCCGAGGCATGTAGAACATAAGCAGATCTCACGTGAGATAATTTAGAGAGAATGTAGAACCTATTTGATGATGACTTTATTAAACCTATTCTATAAAATTAAGAGTATTTTATGCAACAACTTTTTGTCATCGGAAGTAAGAAAGAGAGTTCTTCAGTGTTATATAGAATCAATCATGACATATGGGAGCGAGTCATGGACAATTAGTAAACAAGTAGGGAAGGCAATAGAGGCCACAGAGATGTGGTTTTACAGAAGAATGTTAAAAATACCATGCGCAGCCAAAAAGAGTAATGAGGATGTCCTGAAAGAGGTCAATGGGTAAAGGAAACTTATGTCACAAGTTAGAAAGAAGCAATCCACTTTTCTTGGGGCATGTTACGAGAAGAGGAAAGCTGGAATATATCGTAACAACAGGTAAGATTGAAGGAAAAAGAGATAGGGGAAGACAAAGAGAGCAAATACTGGACAGTTTGACATCGTGGCATGGAAAGAAATCAACAGCAGAATTGATAAATTGTACAGAAGACAGGAAGTTATGGAGAGACATGATCTCCTACGCCACTAGGCACGGTACTTGAAGAAGAAAGTATTAAACCTAGGTAGAACATACGTCGGGTAATGAGGTGGATGAGTATGCAGAATCTACGTGGGTCAGTTTTGGGCAAGAATGAGTATATAGAACCTCCATGGGATAAGTCGAGCAGAGGTGGACATGCAAAATCTATATACCTTGTATAACCTCCGAGGGATATTTTCCTTTCATGTAAGCCATGAAGGGTCATTGATAATGCGGATTATTGGTTTCCAATCCAGAGATCATGTTGCGGCTTGATGTGTTACTATGTTCTTTGTCTTTTAGAAGTCCCTCATCCCACTGATCCATCCCCTTCACCTGGACGCTCTTCTGCGCCCAGTCTCTATCATTTTGAGTTTACTCCCTGCGAGAATCATTCTCGCTTAGCGCCTGGGAACTAGCTACTGTGGTGGTTCCCTAAGAGTGTCAATGAAAATGATGATGATGGTGCAGATGAAACGATTATTATATTCTTTGGGAGCCGCGGTAGCATAGTGGTTAGTGCACTGGCTTCCTAGCTCTGTGGTCTATGGTTCGATCCCCAGATGAGGTGAGATATTTTTAGGCCGCAAACGGCTCCTGGGTCAACCCAGCCCCAACTGGGTACCAGAGCAACTCTGGGAAGGTTAAGGCGGCCGGCGTGATGCTGACAACATCATCCCTAGTGTGCTGATGGTCAAGAAAATATGGGCCTAACACCATATTCCCAATATGCCTCAATGGGAATGTAACCGGATCCTTTATCTTCCTCATATAAATATATATATATATATATATTCTTCCATATAGACTGTTTTATCAAAGTATATTCTGTCTACAGTGGAGAAAGACGGGACGTCAGACCTGGAGCGCCGTCAGAGCCAAATGAGTACAACTTTAACTTTAAGAAGCGTGGGATGTTCATCCTTATCAACAACAGACATTTCGAAGAGGAGACAGGACAACAGCCAAGGTAAGGACTTATTGGTTTAATTTTTTTAATCGTTCTTTTGGTTGATGTAGAGGTGTTAAGCGCCTTGCTCCACCTTTGTGATGAGAGCCAGGAAGAGAAGAGAGTCAGGCGGGCCTAAGCTCTATTCTCAAACCTTTGAAAATAGAGTTTCTTTGTTCGATCGTTCGGTGAAAAGGGATGTGAACTTTCATCTTTGTTGTTCTACAATTGGATAAATAATACACACATAAAGGCATTCGTAAGGAACAAGGAAGTAGAACACTATGCAACAGAAAAACAACAGAAGTGATAGGCTTACTGTGGACTCGAACCCAGGACCTTCCGAACAACACCACTGCCTCGCTATAAGAAAGATCCGTAACCAACCCCACTACGAACTAGGTAAAAGGTAAAGGATCCCGTTACATGCCCATTGAAGCATATTGGGTATATGGTGTTAGGCCAAAATTTTCTTGACCAAACAGCACACTAGGGGTGATGTGTTCAGCATCACGCCGGCACTGTGAACTAGGCATCGCAAGAAATTGTGCTTCATGGACAGTGGACATTAACACGATTCCCCATAGTAACTACGGAATTTCGGACAGCGGAACGACCCACACTAATTATAGACGCAACCATTTCTATAGTCGGAAGCCTGAACTTAACAGTCGCTTGTTCTTGTAGTTGTGGTTTCTGTGGCAATTAGTTTTATATGATGAGGTTACCAGCCACATGCACAGCCGTATATCAGTCGCCTGGTACGACATGCCTGGGGGATGCGGTAGTCCTTTTCTTTCTTTGTCTGTTCATAGACCTCCTGGAACTTCACGGGGCAAAGGCGTTTTGATTTATGTTATTTTTTCATTATTTTTATGTGACGTAAAGATGTCATGTGAATTGCTCCATTTCTGTGATGGTAAACATCATTTATTCAATTATCATCCTTCAGCTCTCAAAGGAGCATAGGCCTTCAACAGTCGTAAACCAAGTCTTCCCATCGCGTGACATAAGCTCATGGTGTTTCCACGTCTCCCTAATAATTGTCATTTCTGTCACTAATTCTAAATCTGGAAATTTTCTTACAAGAGCAATAGTAAAGCTGCAACCAAGACTCCTCTAGACTTCATCTGGGTTGCATTATACGCCTCATTACCAAAGAACTTTCTACTGGCTTGAATGGCTGAGTTTATTTTCCATAGTTGACTTATCCGTATTGATAGTTGAATTTAGTTAATTGGCTTAAATTTTCTACAGGGTAGGGGTGGTTGATCCTACATCCATTCCTCATTAGTAACTTGTTACGATTTGCATGGTAGATTACAGTGTTCATTTTTATTGTTCCCCCTTTTTGACCCTCGTAACACTCGGTGATCAGACGGGAACGAACGAACGAATGAACGAACTTTATTTTCAAAGAGTTGAGAATTGGCCACGCTGGCCCATCTGGCATTTCTCTCATCTTTCATTCTGAATTCATTTATTCTCACATGTATTTTACACATCAATTTAAAGGAATTCAACGTTGTAAAAGTAAAATAATAGTATACTCACATTCACAGTATCTAATTATAACCATCATCATGTAGCATGTCCTTTGCAGAACGTCGCTGTCATCACAGCCCGCCTGAAAGTCTCTCGATCTCTAGCCAGCCCTCCTGCCTCCTCCAATGTCATGTTCAAGGTGTCTTCAATGTCCTGTGTCCGCCGTCGTCTTGGTCGGCCCCTGCCTCCCCTTCCAGGTACCATACCCTCCATCACTACTCTCTCTAAGCCACTATGACGTTTAATGTGGCTAAAATATTTCAGTTTTGGGACATGATATTGTTTATGAGCCAGTTTTTCTTTATGTTCAGGTCGTGTAGGATGTCTATACTTTTCTTCTTCTTGGTCCAAGATATTCTGAGAATTTTTCTGTAACACTTTGCTTCGAAAGATTCGATTTTTTTTCTTTAATGTTTGTGTAATGGTCTATGATTCACATCCATACGTTGCTACCGGAAAGATGCACGTTCTCAGAAGTTTTACTTTTAATAATTTGCTGGTGTTATGCCATAGGTTCTTCATTTTATTTAACCTCTGCATTGCTATGGCCAGTCTCCTTCTGACTTCTTTTGAGCAGTCGCCATTGTTGTTGATTATGGAGCCAAGATATTCAAAATTTGTGACATTTTCAATTTCCTTACCATTGGTGGTAATTTTTGGCTGGCATCTTGTTTTGTCTGATGACATTATCTTTGTTTTTTTTTTTTTTTTTTTGTTCAGAAAAAGGTTCTGATCCTCACTGTGTCTTTTGACAGACAGGATTAACTGTTCTAGTCCCTTGGCACTGTTTGAATGAATAACTGTGTCATCTGCGTACCTGAGTTCTGGGATCGCATTTCCACCAATTGAGAACGGACCGCAATGTTCACATTTTTGGTCACTCCGAACATTTCTCATTTTATTTTCTGCATAGATATTAAACAAGTATGGAGAGAGGATGCAACCCTGTCTTACTCCCCTTTTCACCTCAAACCATCCTGATGTTTCCCCCACTACTCTGACAGCTGCTTGTTGTTCATGGTATAGTGTTTCAATTAGATGGATCAAATGCGCCGGAAACCCCCTGTCTCTCATGATGTTCCACAATTTCTGATGTTGTACGCAGTCGAAGTCCTTGGTGTAATCTACAAAACAAGCATGAAAACAACCCTTTTATAAAACTCTATAACTTCTTGCTAGTCGTTTGTTGTTCTCTATGTGTCAACGCCAAACATTACAACAGCCTTGACATTTGAGTTGAACGTCTGCTAGGTCGTCTAAATCAGGGGTTCGCAACCGTTTTATGCTCATGGTCCCCCCTTCTGAGCCTCATTTACCTCTGTGGGCCTCCCCTATCATAGTCACTGTTAGTTTAAAAAAGGTACTTTACCATATTACTGTGGCTCCCTATAAATATGGCATGGCGCATGTTGAGAACCACGGGTCTAAATCACTTAAACCATGGCCTTGTATATTGCTTGTAAAGTGATATCATTATATTTGGGGCCTTTTCTTCCATGAAACTTTGTAGAACCTGGAATTCGACAATATTATCAACTTAGTATATTTTTCGCAGGCAACAAAAGCCTGAAGTTTAAAACAAAATCGAAGAGTATAAAAAAAATGATACTCACTGAAACGTGACAGAAATACACAATAGCTAAGATCGAACATCTTGCTCAAAAGAAAAAAATGTGCAACGCTTAAAGGTAAAATAGGTGCCGGCACATCGCACGGAGTTAACGTGTCGTAAATTTAAAAATAATCACTGTCTTCGTATATCAATTATTGTAACAGCCAACGTTTGTCATAATTTACATTATCAATCACAGGAGACACGCCCACACCCGCACACACTTGCATGCACACGTGCAAGCACGCACACTTACACGCACATAATCACACACACACACACACACACACACTAGACTATTTACATGAGAACTACGTTGGTAAAGGTAGTCCATAGCAGATACAACGGTGGGGGAGTGAAGTGTTAGAGACCGCTACATCAAGTCTTATGTTTATAAGGTGGAGTGACTGGTTCTTTTCCTCGCTTCCCTTGTCTTTCTTAACTCAAGAGCATAGTCAGATACCCATTTAAGGCTGGATGAACATTACCAGTTTTCAACCCTGATAACTTTGCGTAGATAAGCAAGCGCTGTAGCCACTGTGCTGATCAACGAACGCCCTTTATGTGGGTAGTGCGAAGAATCGCAATCCTACACTCTTAAACAGTGTACAACACAATAAAGCCTACTCAACATTCATGAAAACAATCGTCTTATATAAATTACTGCAGCTTGTTAACACTACATGACATTTCTATTGTGAGATTTGATACAAGAGAAAACAGATGAAATAAAATGCATGCATGAACGTTCCACAGAGACGGAAGTGACGTAGATGCGGAAAGACTGGAAGAGAGATTTCAAGATCTTGGTTTTGAAGTCAGGCGATATGATGACGTCACATGTGCTAAGATGACCTCGCTGCTATACGACGGTATGTGAAATCATTATTACTTCATTCATTTTCAGTTCGCAGTAGAGCACGGGTCTTCAACAAGCATACGCCAAGCCTTCATGTCCTTCACCTTTCGTTTAAATCTGTCTATGTCTTCTTTGTCCTCTCATTCTTCCTCTTGGATCCTTAGTCCCTGACTGACAAAGCAGTCAGTGGCCATCACGCCTTGTGGCGTCTTGTAGGGTAGCAACAAACTGTCTTCAATTTGCTCGGTCGGTGGCCACCCTGCCCGAACCAATTTGGATCATTTAGGTGGGGACCCCCGACCTTTTTTCAGATTAGGTATCAGGAAAGCATGATATTACAATGAATAAAAAAAAAAAAAATACAATTTCTATATTTATAAGCAGTATTTTGACATAATACGTGTTAAAACAAAACAACATATTTCTTATTTTTTTTGTTGACTCTTCCACAAATTCTTTAAAAATATTGTTGAAGCAACTTTTTTTTTTTCGCTTCACCAAATTCTGTAGCTAATACTGCAATACTATTGAGTCTATCTTGGAGCATATCCCAGACCTGTTATGGTGAGATAGAAGTTAGATAGAAAAAAATATAGTTCCCAGAATTAGAGAAGAGATCTGATGAACTAGTGATAGGGATGGCACAGGTAGTTAACTGCACAGTTATAGATGGTAGCAGTAGAAGAGAGCTGTGAAGTAAGTCACCTTCCCGCTAGACTTATCCTATGCTCCAAGGGTGTCTCTATGAATAGTTCGTGTAAAATACAGCTCGTTTATTATCCCCGCCGATTAAAAATATTAAATAATTTTGAATTCCACACACGAAAAACAATTTAGAACTGTGACTGGAATTTTAACGAAATCAGTCGACTGCAGTTAATATATCAGTACACTTTATTAATTAAAGTAGAAATTTAGTAAAAATTGCAGATAGATATTTACAAAATTCACAACTGGAATTTTAATAACTTGTCATTGTTTTTTTTTTTCATCATATCGGCCATTTGGAGACTTCTGAATTTTGCTTCTATAATTAGCCTGTACTTAACTCCTTCAGTTCCTGTAGCTATAGATACTTCTGTCATTGATCATGTGTAGACTTTCCAAGACACGTAATTCACCTGAACAGGCAGACACAATGCTACTTCCAGGCGATGCAGAGGTACCCCTTTACTCACACAAAACAGTCTATGCGTCTTACTGGACGCTTTGTTGTGACTCTCTTTCTCTCTCTTAGTTAGGAACCTGAAAAAATATACACCAGACTATAGTAGCTGTTGTCTACAGCCAAGACGATCTTCCGATGATGACGGGCCACTTTTGATCAGAGTCGTTATTTAAACAACATAGTCCACGAGGCCGTATCATGTCAATCAAAGAAGTACGTTACACAATCAATAAAATACATCGAATAACTATGGACATCATTATAAAATTTTCCTGAATTCTGTTTTGATAAATTCCCTTTGGTCCTAAGTTATGCAAAAGTGGTTTCCCTTTATATTAACGAAAATTTAAATTTGCATTGAACGAAAAGAAACGAGGAAAGAGAAGAAACAGTAGAAAAAGAAAAAGAAGAAGAGAAGAAGAAGAAGAAGACGAACTCTTTGGTTCACAGCATTTAAAAACTAAGCCCTGAAAAGTACTGTGAGCTCTTATAGCTAGTATTGAGTATAATCCTGACAAGGACTCTAGCTGACTCATGCTGTTTTTGATTTGTTCAGGTTATATTCAGCTGGAGTCCAACTTCAGTTGTGAGCATAGTGTTTAGAGTACCAAGATAAAGATAGCAGCAAGTAAATCAAAGTCACTCATAACATTAATTTTTAAATAACATCAAATTACATGACGCCAAAATACTTACCTAACGATCATTACAAGTTTAACATAACCTTCAGACACAATATTATGGATCTGAGCTTATCACTTTTGCAAGTCTGCTCACAGAGCAGGTCAGCTTGGATTTTCTCAGCTATAGGCTGTGGCTATGTGACTCCTTTAAGCGTGGGTCAGTCCGCTGGATGTCTTCTCAGCTATGAGTTCTGGATGTGAAATTTTGAGAGTCCAGAATTGGATCAGTGGACTTATATACAGTTTTCCAACCCGTATAAATTTGATTGAGCTGGGTTTTACTGGATCTCTCACGCATCAGTCTGATAGGTTTAATCTGTCTCAAGCTGAATCTCCTTTTTTTCATTCCAATGAATTCTCACTTTCGCTTCTTTGCGTTTAATAGGCTCTTTTTCCTCACTTCTGATTGGTTGCTTTTTTTTTCGTCCTCAATTAGGTGAATACCGTTTGTGAATCTTAGGTATATAAATATATAGATACGATAAATTCTAAAGACTACTGCTTACAGGGAAATTTCCAGAGGGAACTGTCCGTGCCGCTACAATCGTAAACAGATGCAAGACAAAATGAACATAACTGATGACAGATCAGCAACTGGGTCTGAAAATACTGAAAATAAACAGGGAGGGAACAAAGATTATGAGAATTAGCGCAGAAACAATTACAAGATTGATGAAACACTCTAAACGATGTAGAATCATACAAATAGTAGATCTTGTTAGCAATATAGATAGAGCTGGAAGAACAGACATCGATGTTAAAATAAAGATACAAAAGACAAGAGGAGTTTTTATTGCAATGGGATAAGGAAAATTACAAGTGGATCACATCATATTGCAACATGCCTGACAATGAAGAGGCGGATAGAGTGGGAAAGGAAGGTAGAAAGCTAAATTTTGAAGAGGCCAAAAGTTTTATCAGAACAAGTACAAAAACAAGTGGGAAGCAGACAAACAGGCCTCCAGAAGAACAATGCATATTACCAACTTCAGCATTAGTAAACAAGTGGTAATTTTCATACTCCACACATGCCACAACAGAATGAGATACTGCCTACTCAACAAAGTAAAGATAGAAAATAGCGATGAATGTAGCTGTGGCACCGATAAAATAACAGATGTTGCACATATTGGGCGACTTTGGGCTACTTTTGCAACGCGATGTGGACGACATCTGAAAACCGAAAAAAATCAAATTTCCGAAACAAAATTGTCCCCAGTGATTTTGGATGGAAGCATACAGACCTGAATTGCTCTAAAGATTAAAAAAGTAAATAGTTTAGTAATAAAAACACAATTCCCGTGGGTCTCTGAAGAAACAAAGGAAGAATAGGACAAATGCATGCTCAAGTATGTCGTACAAAACGACATGTAAGGTTGTGCACGCGGCTGGCAACCTCGTCACGTAAAACAACTTGAAACAGAAACCACAGCTGCAATGAGCATGTGACTGCTTGACACAGGCTTCCTGCAAGGGCATCTGTTGCAGTGGTGGATGCATGCTCTGTAAAGAGAGGAAGTAAGAATAAAGACGATATGCTTAGTGATTGAAGTTTCGTTTCACCAGGTTTATTATAGTCACATTTTACGTTTATACAAGAAACCTGAAAAACCTAGTCTAGAATTACACGCATGCGCTGTGTGATGTGCAAACATAAACATGAATATACATGCAAACAATGAATACGAAGTTCAGAAGAGCTCTGTTATAACAGATATACAGCGGAACGTCGATAATCCAAACTAATTGTGACCAGGTTAGGTCAGATTTCCAATTCGTTCGGATTTTCAAACGTATCAAAACTTACTGTTCTAGAGACTTAAAAACAATCAAGAGTTTAGTAATAAAAGTACACTTCTCGGGGGGGTCTCTGAAGACACACAGAAGTAATAGGACAACTGCACCATTAGGCATGTCGTAGAAGGCGACTATTATGACGTTGTGCAAGAGGCTGGCAAACTCCTCATGTAAAACTGCCACAGAAACCACTGCTGCAAGAGCATGTGACTATTTAGTGAAGGCTTCCTGCCAGGGCACAAGTTACAGTGGTGGCTCCATGCTCTGTAAGGAACGCAAGTGAAAATGATGATGATGATGATTATGATGAGTATGATGATGATTATAATGATGATGGTGATGATAATGATGAGTATGATGATGATGAGCATAATGATGATGATGACGATGATGGTGATGACGAATATGATGACGAATATGATGATGCATGTGACTATGATGATTATGATGATAGTGACGAACATGATGATGATGATGAGTATGGTGATGATGGTGACAGATATGATCATGATGATCATGATGATGAATATAACGATTATGATTATGATGAATATGATGAAGAATATAATGATGATGACGACGAATATGATGATGATGATGACGAATATGATGATGATGATGACGAAAATGATGATGATGATGACGAGAATGATGATCATGATGATGACGAGTATGATGCTGATGGTGATGAGGAGTACGATGATTGATGATAATGGTGGTGATGACGAGTATGATGATGATGAGAATGATTATGATGGTTGTGACGAGTATGATGATGATGATGAATATGATGATTATGATGATAATGACGAATATGATGATGATGATGAGTATGGTGATGATGATGACAGATATGATCATGATGATGATCATGATGAATGTAATGATTATGATGATGATCACGAATATGATGATGATGAATATGATGAAGAATATAATGATGATGACGACGAATGTGATGATGATGATGACGAATATGATGATGATAGTGACGAGTATGATGCTGATGGTGATGATGAGTGTGACGATATTCTAAACACAATATCTAAATTAGAATATAACATTGAAGTGCATAAAGTCTAAAATAAGATAGAACTAAAAAGTTGGTAGAGAATTGGCGTCTTCACCCACGCCGCCAGTGTATTAGTTTTGATAACGCCTTATGGCCGAATAAAATGTACTCAATTGTAGTGGTGTTTGATGGTATTGTATGATGGTGATATTACTAAATGTAATGTATGAGGCCAGCTGTGAAGGCTCCTGAGATAAAATGTAGTTGAGAATTGTCAGAAGGCCTTTCTTGCTACCACTACGACCTCACACTTAATTTTTTTTAATGAATGTGGCTACGTAAAGTGTCTAGGGTTATGATATGTAGTGTAGTGTAATAGGTTATAGATATACCCACAGATATTTAACAAGACTAATAATATTTAACAAATATTACAACACACTGAACTAACTCAATAGTGTAAAATTTTTTGATAGAATTATATTACATTTATTTTGTTCTGGATCAATTTTTTAGGTTGACCAGAACTTAAAAGGATTTAGAGATTATGAAAGAAATGCATGGAATATTATATCATAAATGCAATAGTGTACATATATATGTACTATACTAGTTAGTTTTATTAAAATGTTCTAGTAGTCATCTACTTGGGAGGATAGTTAATGTTTGTGCTGTTG
Organism: Oreohelix idahoensis; assembly: GCA_024509875.1. Taxonomy (NCBI): domain Eukaryota; kingdom Metazoa; phylum Mollusca; class Gastropoda; order Stylommatophora; family Oreohelicidae; genus Oreohelix; species Oreohelix idahoensis. The sequence goes on along the minus strand of JAMPIV010010869.1, from coordinate 186,532 downwards.
GGGTGGCCTCATCACACCTGTCTATATTGACTACACAGTGTCCAGAAAATGGTGGGAATTTTTATGGGGTATTAGTAACTAAACGGTGTTGGTGAATGTCCAGCAGACCAGAGGCTCACTCATCTTGTAGTTGTAGCTCTGGTGCTGAAATCTTGTGGTCCCACCTCTCCGTGCTGGCGGGCAATAATGGTGGTCTCTGTCACAAGTACTGCACAGATACACTCGAGTAAAGTCACCAACTGAATAGACACTGCTTGGTTGACAACAGAAACTCACAGCTCTGCAATCAAAGTATGGGCCATGTGTCAAAATCTATTCTCTACCCACGTCTGGACACAACACTGACACAACAACCACATCATACAGACAGGTCAGATCTCTCTGACCAAACAGCACATTTACCATGGTGGTTTTACATCAGATAGATCCTCCCAGACCATAGATTCTGAAAAATATTTATTAGTTTTCTGCCCTAAAAGAGGATAGGTAATATGTTTCATTATTCTCAACACTTGATCTGTCTTGCATAATCCTTGCTGGAGTTTATGTACATTGTTGGTCCCTAGACCCTGACTAGGGCGGGGGGTCTAGAGCAAATCCCTACTTGTTTGTAAGGCTAGATTTCGATATGGCAGTATCAAATCACTCGAACATGAAACAATATTCAAAATATATAAGGAAATAATTTCAATCTTACCAGATTATGAATAAATAACACAGAATTGCTAGCAAAACTCAGCTGAGCTGCTGGCTATAGTATGGCGTCCCTAAACTTCTTACACTTTCTTTCATATGGAAATCACCACACTTTAAAATCTGTGTCTATCACTGAACAACTATTGAGAAATGACCCCAAATCCGCGTCTAAGCGCCGACAATATGCTTGTCTGTGGCCAATCACTGCCTAGGTTTATTTGAATTCAAATTTCCTACACTAAAGTCATTTCAGTCATGCTTCAGTCAAGTATGGATGTTTATCTGTTAGTCTGTCCGTCTCTACTTGTGTTTCTACAAAAGGTGCTTGATTTTTGAACCAACCTTTCTCTCCCCTCCAAAATTTTGTCGTTAAAAGTTATTTTTAGACACAGCCACCACAATATCCCCTCTCCTCCATACCAAGTAGATTTGAACACCTGCGTCTCGAGGTCGTGTTTTTTTGTGCAAAATAGCGACACTTTTAGATTCAATACAGTCTGTCGATGATGTAAACTACCCTGTCTTTTGTCATTATCTTCAATATTATCTATCCGTCTGTAAAATTAAGAACATATTAGTTCACTGCTCAGAATAGGCCATCCGGCCAACTAATTTTTATATTCCTAACATTAATATTAAGAAAAAAATACTTTTTAAATTTTGTAATATTTCGAACATCTGCGTTTAGCCGCTGAATTCAAATCAAGGGCTTGGTATCGCAAAAGCGTCCATTCCGTACCTCGTGTCAATTTGGGGGACGTGAATTTTTACTTTCCTCCATCCCCCCCAATTGCGTCTCCTTAGCCTTTCCAGTCTCACGCAATCTTTCCAGTCATATTTTTTCCTTTTTATCCGCCGTTCCCCTCCTGTCTAGCAAGTCAATTATTATGGAGGATGATGACCCGCGGTCTAGGCGATCATGTACTATTCGCAGCCTACGCATTATGTTTTTATCCTTAAATGTTATCTTTGGATGTATTTTACCGTTGTATCTCTGTCAATTTCACTACATCAATGTTCCTAAGTGACCTTGAGATTAAATGTAACACTTTTTCCAAGTTCAAACAAATATTTGCCTAGAAGACAAAGTATATAGGAAAACGGGGGAAGAGAAGGATAGATAGCCTAATGCTAATTCGTTTCGAGTTGATTTCAAACTAAAAGCCAATAGCAACGCCGTGGCAAGACTTGCCTTGAGAGATTTTCAAAATACGATGTAAAAGTTAGAACATGTAGACAATTGGGTCACGAAAACAGGCTTAGCTCTTATTGAGAATGACGTAATTCTAACGTAATACGGATGATTCTCGTAAATAGGTTGAAAGTACATGGAAAAGAAGTAAACAGGTGGTAGTCTCTAGAAATAAACAACTAACATAGAAAAAAATATGGAATTCTGAACCAAGATACCTAGGGCCATAAAAATTATATATTCGGGTGCCTTGGGACTTTCTGAGCAAGAATATGTTATCAGTTACACAAATAGTCCACTAAATGACGAAATTATAGCCATAATACAATAGAGGTCATACAGACTGTCAGGAAAAGTCATGCTTGCTTAATTTTTTTTATGGCATAATTTTGAAAACAACTTTGGGGAAAGAAAGTACGGGGAATTTGATTGGTTGTAGTTTAAAGCAAGGCGAAATATTATTGGATGACCTAAAAATACAAATATATTTGGTAGTAGTAACGCATAGTGGTTGAGATATTTTTTTTTAAAGTTCATTCAAAATAAAGAGATGCTTGGTCCCATTGGCCAAAGCCTTTTACATTATAGGAAAAGTAGACTGCTCGCTGCCTTTTTTTTTTCAAAATATTCTGAGGAGCAAACAGCGATGAGCAGACTTGTGTTTTTTTTTTTTAAATACTAATAACAGAAAGCAGTCTGGACAGGGGCAGTGCTGAAAGTGTGCCATATTCTATTGCCTAGTCATCGTACTTGTTTATATTTCCTTGAATATGTGGTAAGATTGATTTTATTAACTTTTTAATTAAAAAGGGGTTGAGTGTAAGAAAAGGCCATGTAAAAAGATTGTGATTAGGTGGTTCCATGGCAGACTTAGGCATGGTCTAGATGTTGATCAATCATATAGTGGACTATCCAAGAAATTTAGAACTACAGGACTATATATGATGGTCATACAGGAGCATTACACCTATCTTATTGCATGGAAAACATTACTGCTGGAATGACAGAGGCGTAGCAGCCATTAGGGAAAAGAAAAGAAAACTGGTACAATTTGTTCATTCAAACTAGAGTGGAGAAGCTAGGTTGGTCAGAGAGAGCTGACCAAGTTCTTTTGTGTTAAATGTATTATTACCTGTAAATTGGGAGGAATTAGTTTGATGTTAAGACAGAAACATAACTTTCATTTACAGGGGTTTCTGCTGGCACTTGTCTGGTGCTGGTAATTGCTGATTGAGAATTTCTGCACGATTTCGTAGAGTCTCTGGTACCTGCTTATAGTAAAGAAATTCAAGACCAGAGGAGACTGGGGCGTTTGGCCAAACCAACTACAACTGCTGTAATTCCAGGATCCAGATAAGTCTTAATATCTGGCCTGGGACAACTTATCAGTGACTGTGAAAGATCTCCTGTGTATAAATAAACTTTCCTCCCAAAGAATAAAATAAACAATCATAGATGAAACAAAAGAACTTTGGGATGATTAAAATCCCCAACCTGCCTCCAAGTACCAGTTAGTTAAAATAGAGTAATTAACACCAATTGAAAATTTTTGACAATGTGTTTTGGACATATTGTCCTTTTTATGTAAATATCTATCTATCTATATATCTATATATATATATATATATATATATATATATATATATATATATATATATATATATATATATATATCTATCTATATATATATATATATATATATATATATATATATATATATATGATTCTCATTGAGAGGTAGTCCTGACCAAAACAAATTTAGGCTCAGGACCAATAAAGATTAACAAAAGAAATTCTAAATATAAAATTTAACAACTGGAGTTAGTTGAGTCTATCCTAGTACTTAATATATATGTATGTGTATGTTTTTGTATTGAGGTTCTTTAACATCACTCTTATATTACCCTAGACACTAAACATAGCTCTCAATCATACTAGGCCAAAATATAACTTTGAGTGAGATCGTAGGTGGTATCAGCAAGGTTCTCTGAAACACAGCTATCAATTATCTACATCAGGGACCTTCACAGATTGACCTCACTCAAGTACAACTTTACCATACACCAACCTTCTTAACATCAAAACCCACCACAATGAATACGATGATTGATGGTAATGGTGGTGATGACGAGTATGATGATGATGAGCATGATTATGATGGTTATGATGACGATGATAGTGACGCGTATGATGATGATGGCGATGATGATTGTTATGACGAATATGATGATGATGATGACGTTGACGATGATGATGACGGCGATGTTGATAACGAGTAAGACGACGACATTGATGCCGAGAATGACGATGATAATGATTATGAGTATGACGATGATGATGGTGACAAGTATGATGATGATGATGGTGATGATGACGAGTATGATGATGATGATGGTGATGATGACTAGTATGATGATGATGATGATGATGGTAATGACGAGTATAATGATGATGATAGTGATGATGAGTATGATGATGGTGGATGAAGTGTTGCTTCAACTCGTTTATCACGGCTACATTTTCACAAGCAACCCGAAAACCTGGTCTAGAATTACACGCATGAGCTCTAGGCTGTGAAAACAAAAAAATATTGAAATATATTACGAGCACGGTGCTCAGAAGAGCTCTGTTATAAAGGATATAATTGTTTCTTAAAATATATCCCTCCAATTATTAGTCTTGTGTTTCAAATCTTTATTTTTTAAAATCAATTACTTCCCTTCAGATCTTCCAGGTGCATAGGCCTTCAACAAACACGTGCCAAGTCTTGCTGTCACGTGACATTGCGTGTCATTAGCTCAAGGTTTTTTTTTATGTCTGTCTCGTCAATTTCATGTCTGTCTACTGTCCATCTTCCCTGTGTGTTTTTCCGTCTACCACTACTTCTCTCACCTTGTGGATTCCAGAACAAGACTTATCTGGTAATGCTATCAACAGGTTTCCTCAGTGTGTGTTCATCGCTTCTTCTTCCCATCTGTTGTTCCACTGTCACTTGTCATCAAGTCTACATTGGTGACCTTCTCGTCCCATTTGAGTCCTTTCCAACACTTGGCTCTAACATAATTTGCCTTCATTACAGTTAGCACTATAAAGCGTATTCACTAAAGTAATTGTAACAGTGCGTGTGTGTTTAAGTGTATGTGTGTAGAGAGAGCGAGAGATAAAGAAAGGGAGGGTGCTCGCGCGCATGAATAAAACATTAAAAAGAAAATTTTACATCGTACGGAAAATCTGATTCACAGTACAAATTGATTTTTTTTTAAATCGAATGTGTGTGTTTGTCTCATATAAGCCATTCTAATGAATTTGCTTTTTTAATGTCTAGCCTATCTAGAGTCAACCTAACTTAATCATTAGGTTGTCGAGTTTGTAACACTAATACCTTCACGCACATGTTGTTCACAGGGGGAGTAACTATTATTAAAAACGAGAAACAACTCTTTTAGAAATGTTGACAATACTTCTGCTTAAATGTGTTGTTTTAATAAATATTTTAAGCTTTCTTTTTAATTTTAATAAAATAAAATATTCAAGTTTTTGCCTGTGGTATAAATTTCTATTACACTTTGTCTTAAAATTATGATTTGCTTTTAAATCTTATAAAAAATTACAATTTTTTAAGACTATTCTGTTTTGAGAAGTAAATATTTAAATATAACGCAAACTGCTTGTGAGTTCAGTGAGTATGAATGTATTTGACTTTTGACTGTATTTCAAATTGGCGCAAATAACGCTGTGAAACCCAACGCCCTAATATCTGACCTTTGGCTAGGATCATGTGTCTAGACGCAGGGACCAGTAGTGACATTTATGTCATGAGGTCCTTTGTGTGAGAACATAGAAGACCACTACAATGACACATGGTGTCATTGGGTCTTCGTGTGTTGGGACATGTGGTTTTGACCAGAGCCGGGTTTGGGGTGGGTGCCAATGGGACCTCATGCGAGGAAAAAATATGCCACCTCATGCGAGAAGGAAAAAAAAAGAAAAAAATTTCAATTTGCCGCAAATAACGCTGTGAAACCCAACGCCCTAATATCTGGCCTTTGGCTAGGATCATGTGTCTAGACACAGGGACCGGTACAGTGACATTCATGTGTCATTAGGTCTCTTGTGTGAGAACACAGAAGATCACTACAGTGACACAGTTTGTCATTGGGTCTTCTAGTGTTGGGACATGTGGTCTTGACCAGAGCCGGGTTTGGGGCGGGTGCCAATGCGACCTCATGCGAGGAAAAAAAAAATCAATTTGGCCTTGCATTTTAATAATGCGCATGATGTTTGTGATATGGTGTAAAAAGCAACGATGTGTATGTATATACATATGTGTGTGTGTGTCTTTTTTCTTTCATCCCCCCCCCTCCTTTTTTAACACACATTCTCATCCTCCCTCCTCCTCCCCACACACACAACGTTAAAGATGAGGTACTCCATCACCCAATATTTTTATCTTAAATTCAAGTTACATGTGAGGGAAAATTTATATTTACACAAATCCACCCTTGAGGCCAAAAGATTGCGTAGGTTAACCATTTTGTGTGTTAAAGATTCAATTACATACGTATCCAAATATAGAGAGGAAGCCGAGTATTCCTTTTAATGAACTATATCAGACATCAAGTCACACAACCATTCGGCTCTTAGAACTAGTAGCAGCAAACAATCACAATTCCCTTCTCAAAAAGAAAACTGCCTATAGCTTTAGATTTCGGATTGAATGATTGCTGTAATTTACCACATTACTAAAACCATTTATGAAGGCTTACTCTGACTTATTACAAATCCCAAGCACAAATTTATGCTAATTACCAAGTACTGAACTTGCTTACCAAGACTGTCATAATCTCCCACTCTATAAAAGCAGGCAAGCTGGAGTTAAGTCTTCTAACTTCTCATGGCAGGAATTTTAGGACTGAAGCAATGAGAGACAGACCAGAACACTTTATATATTGCCCCTAAGGTAGCAGCTGTTCAAGCGTTAGTGGGACATCTGCATAGAGGAGCAGACAACAACTCATAATATCTGAATAGAGAATTCTCCTGGGAATGCAACTTCAAGAAGATTTTGTGTAACATGTTGAAATGGTTACCCCGAATTTCCCAGGCATCAAAAACAGGGAACACCTGCACGCTTCGAGCGACTTTTCTTGCCGTAAGTCTGGCGTAATAGTGATCCCTGAAACATGGGAAAGCGAAGGCCGTCTCCAGTGTCAAAGAACCAAGAACGTTTTTACCGCCCGTGTATCTGCATAATATGATGTCATTCCACTGAGCTCTGAGACGGGGTCACCGGGGCATAAACTGCACTCGAAAAAACACCGCCGTGGGTGAATGTAATAGGATTTGCACGAGGACAGCAAAGGCGGTTAATCTTCCCTGGTCTCAAAGAAACAATACGGAGAGTTGTAAACGCTTCAAAGATTACTCTGACCAACTTAACAGGCAAGGGGAGGGAACCTGTCCTAGTAAGAGTGACAGCGAGTACTCCCCCTTTCATCTACAGAAGAGAAATTAGAGAAAAGAAATGCGAGTGGTAATAACTGTCAAGAAGAAATGAGGGGTGGGGGTGTGTTGCGTCCTTTTTGGGTGACTTAACAGTATTAAAGTTGACACAAGTCTTACTTCTGTTAAGATGGTACGCATCAACAAATGTGGTAAGAATATATTTTTAAGTAAATTTATCGTGCACGGAAGCGCACATATTGGTGCGGGGGATTTTCGCGTTTTGTTGCTAAACACCGGATGACGCAGTGTCCTGAGAGATGTCATGGCTGTGAAAGAAGTCAGACGGTAGTCTGTATTGTTAGAGCCCCATATATTGGGTATATACTTATGTGTATTCCTTGTTATACGGCCTTCCATGTGGAAGCTATCGCCGTAAGGATTTAACAGTAAGTTTGTCGTATATTAATACGTATATTTTCGTCCCGCCAGTTTGAATCTAATCAGAATATTCAACGGGGAATTGTTGACCCATCACTATGGTATGATATAATGGATCAAGGAAGAATTGAAGTTATTGGATCGAGCTTTTATTGTCAATTACATTGTGTTTGAAGAAGTGAATTATGAACGTAACTACTTATGTAAAGTATATGTGCGCCGTCCTCTGGATTACGGCAAGTCCTTGAGGTCTTTCAAGTTATCAATAAAGATGCGATATTTTATGGATCACCAGTATTGATTGTATACATATAAATATGAGGAGAACTAATGATTGTGAGGAATAAGTCATGAGACTATCCAATTTGAATATATATATATACATATATATACATATATATATATATATCTTGACATTTTCTCCATATTGATTTCTATGCAAACCGTCAATGTCAGAGAACGTGTACTCTGTCCGTTTTATCGTACGTCCACCATGATTGTGAAAATAAACTGTAAAAATACACTCAAGAGTTCCAGTATACTTCATCGGCACTGTCATTAGTTGACGTGCACTATTCTAATTACTGTGACCTGGTCACCACTTCATTTATTAACATTCGTGTTATCAGTACGAACCTCTACACCTCACGGTAGAAGGGGAACGACTAAGTAAGTAAGTTATCAGTACGAAGTAGTAGCCAGTCCATCTACCACAAAGTAAGCTACTACAGGGTGTCACTCCACCTGTGCCCAACAATTTGTTACCCAATTCTGTCACAGTAGATCATGCGAAGATAACAACGAGCAACCGAGTCATGCGTTCCAATATGAGAGAAAATACAGGGAAGGAAGAAATGAATGGAAGGCACGATAGAAAAAAGACAGGTAAAACACGAAAAAATGAAGAGCGCGGTCATTTCGTTACACCAACTAAGGAAGAAATAAAGAAAGACATGAAGAAAAGATGGAAAATCAGCTGGTACAGATGGTATTTAGTAGGAGCGATGAATGCATAAACTGACACCTCTACAGAGATATTAATAAAATTACTTGGTAAAGTATGTGAGAGAGAAGAAATACCAGCATAACAGAAGTAAGGATAACTCGTCAAGTTGCCTAAGAAAGAAAAGTACAAATTACAGAGGAATAATTTTATTATCAGTGCCAAAAATAGTAAGCAGGATCATCCTTGAGCGATTAAGAGTCCATAGACAAGAAACTTGAGAGATGAACACGCAGGTTTTTGACAAAACAGATCCTGTACAGACCAGATAGCCATATTGAGAAGAATAGTAGAACAAAGTCTCAAATATAACTCGCCTCTTTACATTAGATTTGTGTACTATGAAAAGAACTTTGACAATTTAGATCGAGAATCACTTTGGAAATTGGTGAGGCATTACGGAGTCCCCCTGAAGATCATTAAATTAATAAAGAAAACATATGAAGACATGACATGCAGAGTTCTTCATGAAAGACAACTTACAGAACCTGTCTGGGATAAGAACTGGAATGCTACAGAAATGCCTCTTATCGCCATTTCTCTTCCTATAGGCTGTAGATCTGGTTATGAAAACATCGCCGTCAGCCAAAAGACATGGAATCCAGTGGACTTTGACTACACAGCTTGACGATATAGAATTTGCCGACGAACTGGCTCTGCTGTCCCATCAGATACAAGATAAAAATTAAAACAATTGGAGAGACTTCACAGAAAGTCTGTTTGACAGTACATATGGAGAAAGCAAAGACAATGAGAATAAATGCATGAAATAATAATAATATTGCACTTGAAGAAATACCACTACAAGACGAAGAATCATACATACCTTGGCTGCAATACGGAAATTGTTGGAGGGACAGACAATGATATCAAAATAAGAATACAGAAGAATTAAAACGTAGCTTTAATTGCTTTGGGAAATGTATGGAGATTAAAAGAAATCAAGTCCAACACAAAAACTAGAATCTTCAACTCAAATGTCAAGTCAGTTCTATTATATGGCTATGAAACATTGAGAATAATAAAAACAACAATCGAAATGCTAGACTTTCATAAATGGGTGCTTGTGTATAATAGAAGGATTGGAATGACGTAACAACATCATTAATGTGGAACTGATGACAAGAACCAGACAAGTGCCAGTGGAACAAGAGATGAGAAGAAGACGCTGGAGATGGACAAGACACACACTGAGGAAATATACTGATAGCATTACAAGGTAGTCCTTGTTCTGGAATTACCATGGTAAGAGAGGTAGAAGCAGACACATCGAGAAGAGAACTGGAGACAAACATAAAGAGAATTAGGAAGTCACTAAAAACACTATGTGTCATCCTCATTGTGAAGGGGGAAATCACCAGACACAGGAAACCTAAACAGACCTTCAAACATCGTACAGGTACCGTATACAAGATGTTAACAGACCTATACATGCACTACGTCAAAAGGACAGACAAAAGACAGCTAGATCATCTTTGGCCAACCACCTTCAAGGTGGAGAAAGCGTAGATAGAAAAGAGCGGCAAAGGAATTGAGGAAAGCACGAAAGAAAAGGACGAGGAGCAATGTTCAGGATGAAGAGAAGAAACAAAACAAAAAATTATAGAACCACCAATAGATATAAGAGCTTGTCGAAAGAGGTCAAGGATAAAATGTGTGATGCCTTCGTTACACACGTTGGTTCGGAAAGAGCCTTACAGAACTTCTGGAATTTACATCTATGGATAAGCAGGACACAACCCACCACTAACATTCAAGAATCAGCGGGAAACAACCTGAGGGCGGATGAATAAAAGGGACGAGAGCTACTTAGTCTTTATGTGGCTCAGTCAGATAAAGATGATGTAGAAACCCATCGATAAATTAGGAAATATGTTCTGGGAAATGGCGTAAAAGGCGAGATATATGTCTCATTTCTGAAGAGGCCGGTGTATATACTTTAGAAACCAGCAGAAACACTGCCCTAGGTGCTGATAGTGTAAGGACGACCACATAAAACAATTTGATGGTACAGGCATTACAAATGTAGTGATGAATGTCAACAAAAACATAGAGAGTGCTAAAGTTCCGGAAGACTGGCTCCATGGTTATCTACTACCATTTCCTAAACTTGAATGTCCCACACTGCTCAACAGCTATCGAATTATCACTGTCGCGAGATGTAAAAGATAATATGATGATGATATCCTGGACAAATAGATGTATCAGATGATACCAGGACAGTGCCAGATAAGAGACTGGTCTTAAAAGGAATACCTCATTCTCTGAAAAGAGTAATGGTGTATCGACATCAAAGGTATAGTCAAGCTGTATAGGTTCCTAGATGAGAAGGTAATGTACTATCTTAGGTTCCTATGATGCCCCGCTCCAGACTAAAATTAAACTATGACACTGCTAGGGGTAATTAACTAACCAACAAGAACTATGAACCAAACTTAAATAATTCAATAAAGACTGTTGGTACAATTTATAATTTATTTATATACAAGATCTTTCTTTGTTCTGTTGGATAATTTGTAAATGAAAACAGTTTGATTCAAAAATATAAATGCTGTCACTTTCAATTATTTACATTACATTTACAGTTACGTGAAACTTAATACAGTTCATATTCGTCTGTTTACTTGATCCTTCATGACAACTGTCTTTCCTCTGTGCTGAACTTGAACAATGTTAATACTATTATATCACAAAGTATAAAGACTTTTACTATGTTCTCTCACCACAGTCTTATGTTTCATCATTACTCTGTTCTTTTGTCGGTAATAAAATTGTAGTATTTATGTTCCATGTTCTTGGACTTTACATTCTTAAAGTTTTAATTTCTTTGGTGTGGTACAGTTTGGTAAAGTCAAGTAGCCCCAAACAAGGCTACTTCTCTGGAATAAGTCTTCTAGGCCTTTCCCAGCACTGTAACTGGAAAGAATCCCACAGCTGCGGTTCTTCCAATTTTAAAGGTGGCACCGTTGAAGACCCTCTGACATTTCACAAAGGATTTAAACAACACGAGCTCCCTCCAGCTGATTTAGGCTCGATAGAAATAGTAACTCTTCAAGGCAGGATTTAACCTGAAATATAATAAGTACATATCCTACGTAGTATCGTTCACTATCTCTTTATCTAGTCAGGAGGTAGGAAAAGACAGTTCAGATAAGATGTGGTTACTCATGAGAATCATAGTAAGTCAAAAATGTCATAATTCATTCAATTAATAACACATTATTCCAGTAACACGCTGGTTACAGTTTGTCTATGATTTGCTTCCTTAAAATCAGATAGGCCTTTTGGAAAATGTTAAGATATAACTCAATTTATTCAGTAAAACAATTTCTTTCATTCTTTCCATCTTTCCGATAGGGTGGTCCATTTCAGCAAGCTTAACATCTTCAAAATACTTTCCTAAACTATCATCACAATCTACTCGTCTATCTGCTTTCTTTTGACAATTTAATGTAGTTAACACTGGCTTCATTGCCTTCCACGAACTACACAGCGATTCTACACACATTTATCTACTTCTTTAAGGCACATATCAATAATATAATTATATATATATATATATATATATATATATATATATATATATATATATATATATATATATATATATATATATATATATATATATTTTATATATATATATATATATATATATATATATATATATATATATATATATATATATATATATATGTGTGTGTGTGTGTGTAATAACATTCTCTCTTACCCTCCATCACATGCAGACCGGTTTTTAATGGTTCAACAGACGGTTTTCACCTGCAGATGGCAATGGAGTCTGGTAGTAGATGTTTTCGCTCGTGTCTGTGATTTTAATTTTGCGGCAAGGCTTTTCTTGTGATACCTTCCGCTATTTATACTAAATTTCTGTACCAGAAAACATCTAGGCCAAAGTATGATGCAGTCTTGAAAAAGTGTAACCAGTCGGCGTTCTCTGCTAGTTTCTGAAATCCAAAATTGTTCTATTTTATTTATTTCTAAACCGATTTCCATCATCTAAAGTTTATATTATTCTCAGGACTAAACTCTATCTATTGAGATGTATATCCTTTTTCTTGGTTAATCCGACTTTTCACTGGAGCAGCCTAAACAGGGATACGCACAACATTGTTCATGCTCCGCTGTCTCAAAATCACAATACCTTCTGCTCTACACCACATCCAGTGAAATAATAGGTCTGTGCCTAAAGTTATTGATCCCTATTATCGAATTAGTCCTTCCTTACCAATATATACCGTTACTAACTGCACAGTGTCTTTCGAAAAATTGTCAACATCTACACTTTCTCGTCTTCCTACTAAAAGGCCTTACTAATTACACTGGCTAACAAAAAAAAATTTTTTTTTCTTTCTCTAACACTTCTATGTTTTTCTGGTCAATTTTAATGCGCTGTTTTTAAATCTGCAAACCGTTTTTCTCTATCAGGTCGGGATCTCTAGAAATACGCAATTGAAGTTTTTTAACAACGCATACAGTATTACAACATCATTTGTACAAGAAGTATAACAGTTATGTAGGCTTGAATTTCTTTGCAGTCGACTTTCGTCGGTGAATGGCATGTGGTACATCGCGATGAAGCATCCAACAATAATCGGCAAGCATGGTCACACTCCACCGTCCTTGATAACGTGACTCCATTACGGCGATATCTTGATGGAATCGTTCTCCATGTTCATCGCTGACTTCGCCAAGGTTGTCAGGGAAAAAGTCAAGATGCGAATCGAGCAAATGGATTTTGAGGGACATGTTACAGCCCATAATTCTGTATGCATCTATGCACTGCTTAACAATATGCACATAGTCGACAGATTTGTGATTTCCCAGAAAGTTATCGACGATCGATTTGAATGCCATCCATGCGCGAAGTTCACTACCATGTAACAAGTTCTCGAATTGTTTGTCTGCAATAACTTTCCTAATCTGAGGTCCTACAAAGATACCTTCCTTTATCTTTGCATCGCTAACTTGCGGAAACTTTTCTCGAAGATAAGTGAAAGCTTTGCTCGTTTTATCTAACGCTTTTACGAAATTCTTCATGAGCCCCAACTTTATATGTAACGGTGGTAAAATGATGCTGTCTTTGTTAACTAATGGCTCGTGTATTACATTTTTATGCCCGAGCTGCATACGATCCCTGATAGGCCACACCTTTCTTGCATAATGTTCCTGTCTGTTGCGGCTGTCCCATTCACATAGGAAGCAACAAAATTTAGTATACCCAGTCTGCATGCCCGTGAGAATTGCAATGACCTTTAGGTCTCCACAAATCCGCCATTGGTAGTCATTGTACTTTATTTTTGCCAAAAGTATAGCCATATTGTCATAAGTTTCTTTCATATGAACAGAGTAGGCGACTGGAATTGATGAAAATAAATTTCCATTATGCAATAACACGGCTTTTAGACTAGTCTTGGAAGAGTCGATGAAAAGTCGCCATTCGTTGACTATGTGCTCATGACCGAGGTGCACCATTAGACCTTTTACATCTTTGCAATAGCAAATGTCATCATCCATCTCAAAGTATTGAACAAGTTCTCTGTGTCTATGACGAAATTTAGATATCGGAGTATTGGGCGCTAAAAGATTCCATTCTTTGAGTCGCGAACCGAGTAATTCCGCTTGTCCTTTGGTAAGAGCGAGATCACGTATTAGATCTGAAAGTTCTGAATGGTTAATTAAGTGAACACCATCATTCACCGGTATATAATCCGAGTCAGAATTAGTTTCTAAAGCAGGTAAACTATCACTTTCTGATGGTTCATTCACGTCCAACGGATATTGTTCTGGTGGAACTGGGATCGGACACGTGATTGGATCATGAGGCACTGGTTTCGAAACCGATTCAATATTTGGATAAACCACAGACTTTCTAGTTTTAAAAGTGAAACCATGGATATTTGTCAAGCAGAAGTAACAATCAGTAGCGTGATTTGTCGGTTCACGCCATATTACTGGCACTCCAAAAGGCATCGACTTATGCTTCGGCGATTTTCGTAACCAACCTGCCAATGTATTTGCACAAGTCGAACAAACTGCATTTGGCTTCCAAGATTTATTTGCATCATCAACTTTCGAATCGAAATAAAGTTCATATGCTTTCTTTAGTAATGGTGTAAAGTTTTTCTGGTGAACACGATCGGTAAATATCCGCACACGTAACAGAACAGATCAGCCGAATTTCTACAACTTCTAGAAGCCATATTTCACTCAGAATTATTTCAAAATACAGTAACTATTTGAAATATAACGTAACATATGTCATGCATCTTTTAGCAGTATAAAAAGTAGAATTATTTTGCATTTTAGTAATTTTAAAAAAGTTATATAGTAAAAATGAAACGGAGCAAATAACGGTTTCCCAAAAATATATTTATTCACAAATATCTTAAGAACCTGACGTGATAGAGATAAACGGATTTCAAATTTGAAATCAGCGCAAGAAACTGACCTAAGAACACTTATTCTTATATAAGAAAGAAAAATGTTGTTTGTCAGTGTTATTAGCATTGCGTGACCCGAGCTGCTGTTTTGATTGGTTGCTTGACTTCTCGGAATTTCTATACGGCGTAATGTTTTGAATGAGGGCCGAGATAGGATTCAGACTTCATGACAATCACCTTACAGAATGTCTATGGCAAATTACTTGCAAAGATAATAGCGAGACAAGTAATGGTCCATCGAGAAAATCACTCATCCTCCTTGACATATTGGGTAGCTACAGACCAATGATGGTAACCTGAAATAACTCTGGAACATTTACATACGATGTATGTATAGGATTTATCGGTTAGCGAGAAAAGGCTGCTGTGGCAATTTACTTGGAGGATGCATATAACAGTGGGAACATTGCGATCTTGATGACCTGTTTAATGGAAGATGTGGTAAACCCGTGTCTGACAAGATTGATAGCGGTTGCCTTCACGGAGAGATCAGTTGCATTTCGCTTGGGAAATTGGACGTCAGAACCAACGCACACATGTCCGGGACTAACACAGATAAACATCCATACAGCAAAAAATACCCACAATTCAATCAACAGGACCTAGAAGAACATTAACTTTTGCAGATGACATAACTCATTTACAGGACTGGCTCAGTGTAGCGTGAGACTTCATTGTTTGTCGTAGTGGTCCACGAATTAAGAGAGAAACACAAGTATATGTGGCTACATGACAGTGATGAGAGATGCCTGAGATAGATCTCCCAACTTTTTGACAGAAATAGATGTGGTTATATGACAGCCATGAGAAAAACTTGAATCAGACTCTGAACTTTATGACAGAAAAAGATGTGGTCATTTAAGAGCGAACGAAGAAGAAGAAATGCCTTGACTTTGTGTCCGTAGTTTCCCCTTTCACCATTCTTTAATTCTGATCCTTTTTTTTTTTTTACTCACGAACAATAAAATTGATTGTTTCTGTCATTTATATTCCCAGTCTTTTTCTCCAAGGTCTATTGGGCATAACCAAACATACAAAACCCTTTTAGCATTTTAGGTAACTAGACATTTATGATCCCCACTTCTACCATTACCTCCCTTGTCTCAGTCAGGCGTCATTGCGGCAGCTTGATCGTGTTGCAGAAATTGACGTGTTCATTCAAAGTTTCTATGCGATTCGTAACATTTTTATGAAACTGTTTTTTTTTTTTTTTATGTATTTGTTTTCCTCACGTATTACTAAACACAAACAAGATATGTACACGCATCTTTAAATATAAACAATGTATTTGTGCGTGCAACTTAATATAATTAATAACAAACAAAACTAGCTATCTTTTGGTTTCCTCGTAAGGCTAGATATAAATAAGACATCTGTAAGTACGATCATACAAAAATAATACGTCCACAACAACAAGTTACTACACACACAACATCTACAATCAATCAATCAATACTCTTTAGCTTCCCAAGGAAGCATAGGTCTTCTACAACATCTACAACTACCATTAAATTAAAAGACAATAGGACTAAAGCATAAATATTTCGCTTTCCCTACGAAACATCAAGTCACCATCGCAGCTGGTCCCAGTCAAAGCCTGGACCACAACATTCGTTTGCTCTAACAGCTGTGGTTTATGCATAAGTTTGTTTTACAAGACGAAATTGCCAGCCCCATAGACAACCTCATATAAAACAACAACAACAACAGACTTCACCTTTACTAGGTCCAGATTTATTAGGACGGTGACCAGATCCTGTCCTCACTGCCTTCGTCTTTCCTAACTCAACAGCAGAGTCAGGTACTCTCATATGGTTTGGTTTTGGTTTTAAGGACAATCTTCTTGGGCACACGGACAACTCCATCAGTGCTCCGATCTCCTCGCTTAGATCATACAAGGGGTCGTTCACAAATTACGTAACGCAAAGGGGTGGTGGTGGTGGGGGTGGTGGGGGGGGGGGGGGGGTAACCGAGATGTTACGCTTTCGTGCGGGGGGTTCTGAAATGGTAACCGAGATGTTACGCTTTCGTGCGGGGGGGGGGGGGGGGGGTCTGAAATGTCGTGGGGTTTTGTTACGCACACGTTACGGGGGGGGGGGGGGGGGGGGGGCTGATAATGTCAAAAATTGCGTTATGTAATTTGTGAACGGCCCTCCAGGAGGATCTCAGCACAGTGCATGAACTCCGGAGTACTCACATACAACTTGGTAGATTGGAGCATGATGCTACTAGTAACTGTGCCGCGAGAGGAAAGTGCTCTAACCACTTAGCCAATCCAATGCCGAATCTCGTATTAAGTCACCTCTTACTGCACGCGCAGTAATCCTGTTCTTTTGTGGCCGTGTACATAGTTGTTCCTTTGGAAACAGACTATATTCTTACAAGACAGAGGAAGCACAGACCACCCCATAATTTTATATTTTATGAGAAACAGAAAATAATAAATAGTGTCACATATTTAGGGTAGAGTCGCTTCTACACGCTATTT
Organism: Oreohelix idahoensis; assembly: GCA_024509875.1. Taxonomy (NCBI): domain Eukaryota; kingdom Metazoa; phylum Mollusca; class Gastropoda; order Stylommatophora; family Oreohelicidae; genus Oreohelix; species Oreohelix idahoensis. The sequence goes on along the minus strand of JAMPIV010010869.1, from coordinate 168,812 downwards.
CTAATAATTGGGTGATTTCCCCTGACCAATCGGATAGCTCAGATTTACCCGGGGAAAGTGGAACAACAACGCCATTTTGGCAGTAGAATGAAAGAGCGCAACTCAAGAGGTCGTATCTGGTCCAGCTCTACATATTTCTTAGTTTGAGAAAATCAAACTTCAACATTTCTTATAAAATGTGTATTTCAGGACATTGAGTGGTTATATATATATATTTCTTACTGGCGTAAGTAGTGACAATCGTTAAATATGTATTTTGAATAGAGCTCCCAACCCTAGTCGCAGCAGAACTAGGTTCGAGGATTTGAGTCAATTTGCAAAAAAAATGTCTTACACCTCAAACCATGTAGAGTAGAAAATATTCTTGTGTTGGAAAGCATTTAACTCAAGGAATGCTTATGACGATAAAGAAATCAAGGACAAATCTGAGGAGATGGGTAAATGTCGTCGAACCTAAAATAAGACTGTAACTTAAAGGAAGGAACACGGTGGAATGAGAAGGTTCGCCATATTTGACAATTGAGTAGGCCTACGAGACAAGGATGCAAAAAGGGATTTTTGCATCGATGAAAGCATCTGATGAGATGATAGAATTTTATTATACTTATTATTGTAAAAATGTTCTGAATTCCAGACTTTGTTGAAATTTTAAGTTTCATGCTGAAAGATATTAAAAGTTTTGCATGAAATCGAACGCTGTTGAAAAGGTGAATTACTACAGTTTTGAGATCTAGATAAGAAATCTATCCATTTCAATTAAATTCGCTACATCAACACCTAAGAGAAGAAAATCGAACCTGGTAACACAAATTTAAGAGAGAAATCTAAATCTCTGGTGATTAGGCCAGTTAAACATCTGCTCTCTGTAAAGTAAACTGAAAATACTGCATATACCGGCACTGCCACATGATGTAATATGGTGCCGTTCCAGTCCTAAGGAACACCTGCCCCGGTTACATGAAGGTAATATGGTGCCCGTGACCACTTCTCTTTGATAAAGCGAATAACTAGCGATCATAGACCATGGACGATTTACTACAAAATTTTCAACAGCTGGGTGTGGAACAACAACAACAACAACCACAGAACCAACCCGTAAATACACAACCACTGCAGCCCCAGGACAGACAAAATATGGAAGGACCAACAATAATAGCGCTACGGCAAATTACTGAAACCCTACAGAAAAATGACAACTACGCGAAATTCACACAGGTTAGATCCATTGTTCAGCCGTTCGATGGAAACAAGAAAAAATTCAGAAGATGGTTGTCCGACATGGAAAAATTTGCGGCACTAGCAGAGGCAACAACGGATGAAGAGAAAAAGAAAATCGCTCTGTTAGGTTCTGATTCGTACGTGACTGATTTTTTAAGAAGGAGGTCCCAGCAGTACCCCACAGAAACCTACGAGTCCCTAAAAAAAGAGCTCACCCAGAGATATGGGGAAATCATAGACAAAATGCATGCTTGGTCAGTCCTTAGAAGCATGAAACAGGAAAGAGATGAATCGGTACAACTTTTTGGAGATCGATTCCTCAATATGGCAGAAGAGGCATTTTGCGGAGAAATCCCTACCACACCTGATGTAGAAATACAGTTAGTGGGGATATTTGCCGATGGCCTTAGAGCGGAAAATATCAGAAGGCATCTTATTAGAAAAGACACCAAGACTATTGCTGAAACAATCCAAGCAGCAATACAGGAGGAAAATCTTCACCGAAGGTTCCAACAAAGAGCAGGTAGGGAACCCCGACCAGAATATAGGGACTATGATGAGCATGAGCCTATGGAAGTTGACCATACCAGGAGGCAATGGACTCGCCCACGACAACGAGATGATAGGCCCCGCAATTATAGACCCCCCACACAGAGGCAAAACGACGTCAATAATGTCAATACAAACGGATGCTTTACATGCGGTAGGCTCGGACATGGTTACAAGTCCTGTAGAGCAAATTACAATCATGCACCACCCAGAAGAGGAGGTTACCAACCACAACAACCCGCACCACCCCCACGTGATTACACCAGAAATCAGTATACCAGAGGCGCACCTCAACCCCTCATGCGTCAGGGAAACGGCCGCGCCACTCACTAAACAGGACCGTTAGTGAGGGCAACAATCACAGAAACTGGTCCAAAACAAAAGAAACAACACAGAACAGAAATTGTCAAGTGGGCCCATCCAGTAAAATACAATATGAAGAAATGTTGCATGATGGAACTAAAATACATCCGGACCCCAGTTCCTGCATCATGTCTATACAGGGCCAACAATATAGGGCACTGGTAGATACAGGAGCATCCATCAGCCTTATTAGGTTCCAGCTGTTCAAGAGGATCCAACACTTAGTACGATTTCAACCGTCCAAAACACACCTAGCTTCAGTCACGGGACAAAGACTAAATTCAGTTGGGACAGCATGGCTAAAATTTTCCTTAGGCGAAACAAATTTTGAACACCCATTTGTCATTACTAAAGGAATGTCTAGAAATCTTATCCTAGGGAGAGATTTTTTTAACAAACACAAAGTTCGAATATACTATGACCTCCACAAAATCAAAGTCAACAATACGTACATAGATCTCCAGGACGATATCCACATAGCGTCTTTAGTAAGGATTACAGCTCCCATAACGGTGGCTCCAAACTCCCTGGTCATAGCAAAAGGCAGAGTAAAAAATTCTGAGTACATAACACCAGGGCAATCAATTCAAGTACAGCCCCTAGCAGAAGAAAGCATTATTGATGACCCATTGTTGCAAATTACAGAGGGAATCGCTGAAGTCTCGAAGTCCAGAGATTTCCCCATCATGATATTGAATATGTCAGGAAAAACTACCACTATAAAAAGAGGCACAGTTGTAGCGCAAGTGGATACGTCAACAATAAGACAAACCAAAACCAATAGAGACCATCCACAAATTGTCTCAACCACTCCCACTGGACATAATGCACGAAATCGCAGTACAAATAACCATAGTACACGGAAAGTAAACAGTTATAAGGCTTATGCAGAAAAAGGCAGTAACATCAGTCACAGTTATGTTACACCACAGCATACCCTACCCAGATGGCAGAAACGAACCAGTCCATACATAAGAAGAGAAAGGCCACAGTATGAAAATGACTATAATTACTCATTCTTGCGCCCCAGCACACCAAGAGAAAAGATGAAGTGCTGTATATCACAGAGTAACAGAGAAACAGAAATTGTCTTGCCAGGAGGATATCCAAAGCGACAAGACAGTGATACATGCCCCATGGAGTATCAATATAACTCAAAAACAGGTGGATATGATAAAGTCCCAAAACCAATTGAAATTTCCGAAGAAAAGGAAGAATTCTTATATGACTATACCACAGGAGGATACTATAGCAGCAAAGTTGGAAACAGAAAGAATGAAAAATTTTCGCCCAGGGAAAGAAGACAGCCCTATAGCACAAACAGAAGAAATACAGTAACGTACGCGGATAAGCGCAGTTACGGCAGAAATAATCAGAAAAAATGGCACAACAACGACTACCCCAGAAATATAATAAGAAATGAATATACAGTAAATGCAGTGACAAATGGAAATGCACACAGTACATGGCAGAGGAGACAGTACCAAGCACAGCCCAATGAACGGCAAAGAACTACGCAAAAGAAAGCCACATACCAGGAGCAGAGATTTTCACAAGATGCAAGAAAAATGTCCCAAAATTATGGGAATGAAACGGAGGCATCAAGACAGACCAGAGATATCATAGCAGATCATAAATACAGAGAGAGAATAGCTCAGTTACTTGCAACCCTGAATGCCACAGAAGATAATAAGCAACGTTTGAAAACGTTTGTAGAAAAGCACCAGGATGTATTCGCACTCAATGACATGGAATTAGGCAGAACTAACACTGTCACAATGGACATTCAAACAACCACAGAGGAGCCAATACATATGAAACCCTATCATACGCCCTTGAAAAACAGAGAACTCGTGGAAAGGTCTATAAATGAAATGCTACAGGCAGGAATCATCGAAAGATCCCGTTCCCAATGGTCCTCACCCATAGTGATCGTAACAAAGAAAGACGGCTCCAGTCGCTTTTGCTGCGACTACCGTGCCCTTAACAAAATCACAAAAGTCATTTCCTACCCCCTCCCCAGGATAGACGATCTACTTGCGACGTTAGGAAAGTCTACATACTTTACCACACTTGATGCAAGGTCAGGCTTTTGGTGCATCCCCATGACACCTGAGGCAAAACAGAAATCCACATTCTGTTCACATATGGGAAGCTTTTTTTGGAATGTTATGCCATTTGGTCTAAAAGGATCTCCAGCAACATATATGTCACTCATGGATGAAGTGTTAAAGGGTCTACATCCATTTGCCCTGGCATACATAGACGATATCCTGATACATACCGCAGGCACGATGGAAGACCACCTCCGCAAGGTTGAAACAGTGTTTGATAGACTCAGGCATCACCAAATAAAGTTAAAACTGTCGAAGTGTGAGTTTCTAAAGACAGAAACAAAATATTTAGGCTTTGTCATCAATAGACATGGCGTCAGACCTGATGAAGATAAAGTCAAAGCCATAAGAGAAATGCCTAGCCCCAAGACGGTGAGACAAACACGCTCATTTATTGGTACAATAGGGTACTATAGGCGCCACATCATCAATTTCTCCAGAGCAGCAGAGCCTTTGATAGCCCTTACCCGCAAGTATGCACGCTTCAAATGGACAGAAGACTGCCAGAGATCCTTTGAGTATCTAAAAATGCCCCTAACCACCATCCCACTGCTTGGACATCCAGATATTTCTCAGCCCATGATACTATACGCCGATGCCTCAGATAACGCAATTGGTGCTTGTTTGGTCCAACCTGTACTAGAAGATGAAACACCCATCCTACCAAACATTCCAAATGAGAAACCCATTGCATTCCTATCCCACGCATTGTCAAAGTCACAAAAACGGTGGACCACCACTGAGAAAGAAGCATATGCTATTCACTATGCAGTACAAAAGTTTGACTTTTACGTCAGAGGAACTAAACTCATTATAAGAACTGATCATCAACCTTTGGTTAACTGGCTCACCAAAACACAAGAACAGCCAAAGAAGTTACAGACATGGGCAATGAATTTACAGTCCTACGACACCACTATCGAACATATCCCAGGCGAAATGAACACCTGTGCAGACCTCTTATCCAGGATTAAATATGATGATGAAACTGAAGTGAAAACAAATAGAGTCAAAAATGATGGCACATCCTCAGAGATTGACGATAATGCTAAAGAAATTAATGAAATTACTTCATCAAGTCGAAGAAGTACCTCAGATTCCGCCACTCAAGTAGAAGAAGAAAGCCAAGAGATGTTTGACATGAGAGTAGAACAAGCGAAAGATGCAGAAATTGTCAAGCTGCTCACATACGTGAAAGAAAACCCAACAAAAAGTAAAGATTTTACAGTACACCCAACGGATGGAATTCTATACTATATTGATCAGAAACAAGAAGGGACACTAAGAAAAGTCATTCCAGCACATCTAGTCCCAGAAGTATTGCTACAGTTTCATGATAACAACGGGCACATGGGAAGAGACAAAACAATTGATGTCATAAAGAAAAGGTATTATTGGCAAACTTTCTACAAGGACATTACAGAATATGTAGCCACCTGTAGAACATGTAAATTGAGAAACATGAAGCCACATTTAATTCCCCTTCAAGAAATGCAACCTTCCCATTACCCCATGCAAACAGTGAGCATTGACTTATCAGGTCCTTACCCACTCACCCAATCAGGCAACAAATACCTCCTGCACATAGTTGACCAATACTCTGTTTGGCCAGAAAGTTACCCACTCAGTGATGCCACATCGCAGTCCATCACGCAAATTTTTTTACAAGAATTCATTCCCAGGCATGGCTGTCCAAAACGAATCATTTCAGACAACGGTAAACAGTTTATAGGTAACCCATTTAAAGCCACCTTACACCAGCTGAATATTGAGCATACTACAACCACTTATTATTGCCCAAATGCAAATGGCAGAAATGAACGCATGCACGCCACCCTACATGATATTATTAGCAAATATATCAAGGGGAACCACCAATACTGGGACCTATACATTAACCAAGCTCTTGAAGCCATCCGAGTAAACGTGAACGATACCACAGGAATGTCACCCTTTCTCATGCTATACGGAAGAGAACCAAACTTTCCGTTAGACAACCTACTTCGCCCACAAAGAAAATACATGGGAGAAGACCCCATCGAAATAATCCTTCAAGAAAAGTATAAAGCTCACCAGATTGCACAACGAAATACGCAGAAGGCATTTCACAAGAAACAGAAACAACATGATAAATCAGCCAAGCTACCAACGTACAAAATAGGAGACAGAGTATACTACAAGAAACATGTACGCAGTTCAAAATTCGATGACCGATGGTTAGATGGCTACAAAATCATGAAACAAACTACGCCTGTAAACTTCATTATTTGGAATGAAGAGAAACAACACCAAACAAAAGCTCACGTAAAACAAATAAAAATTGATAATCACCGGCCCATTCCGCCTCTGACGACAAATACAAGACCAGTCAGAAAAGCCACCCTAAATTATAATCCATCCAGCACAGATTCGTCTGACATATCAGAGTCAGAGACGACAGACTCTGAATTTTACCAAGACGACCACATACCCAGACCACCCACAGATGAAATACATCGAGCAAGACAACAACGAGACTCGTCCGAAAGCGAAGAAGATATCCCACCACTTGAATTACGTAATAGACTACAAGACAGAGACCTGCGCATTAGAAATGAAGAAATCATGCCACAGACGTCACACGATGACAACACGAAAACACCTTATATCCACACTCAAACTTACTCCCGCAGTGATAAATCGTCAGCTGATACCTATCACACCCCCAGTTCAGGCAGTTCTAGTTTTAACACTAGTGAAAACCAAACACTGCTATACCACAAGAACAAGATTGCTCGTTCAAAACAATCAGATCCTGAAGAAACTATACCCAAGCAGATTGTTGAACCATATACCAGCGATCTTTATGGAGACGAAACAGAACAAGACAGCATAGCTTTGTCAGACCCCAACGAACATAATGACAGAAAAATGGTAGAATTATACCAACAAGAAACAGACATTGATACAGCTAGTTCCATTGAAACCAGTGATGCGGATAGTACATTATTTGTACCAGTCAGCTCCAGCGTCAAACGCGCCTATAAAACAGAATCTGATGACTCAATCCCTAGCAACAAAATTCCGCGTATACAGCACAACTATATCAGACGAAAGATTCTGAAGAAACGCAATCATGTTCCAAAACCAAGCCGAGAAGTGTTAGCCTCATCTCAACTAGTCAAAAACAACAGTGTGCAAATTACTGTGCCCATTGTAACCAGTGCTAACGTTCAGCACAACCAGGTCAGAAGAAAAATCAAGGCGAAACATATACCTGCCTCAAAACCAACAGATGTTCCAGCCATACAAACCCTAACCACAGTAAAACCATCACCGCAATCAAATGATGTTAAGCCATCACCGCATTCGTCAATGTCCTCAGTGTCCCAACAATCAGCAAATGCAGTGTCGTCGCCTATCACACCCGTCACCACTGCTACTCAGTATGATGCTCGCCTAAGCAGTCGGGACATTGCAAGGTTAGAGATGGTGAAGGAACTAGCGAAGCTGTTCTGAAAAACACGCCCAGGTGTTTTATATGTTCGCAAATCCGAACACGGTCAACGCATATGTGAACAAACCTTTTTAACAATGTACTAACTCTCCCCATGTACTCTATTTTCAGTTTTTGACAGTTCAAATGACTTGCTTACAGACTAAGATGTCAAAGCCTCACTGAGAAAGTTATTTTTTCCAGCCTTAGAATACGGATGCCCAGAAAGAAATCAAGACCAGCACACGGAGGATTTTCTTTAGATAGCATAATTGTGAAATAAAAATGTTAAAACAATTGATAACACACGGTGTTACGAGTTTACAGACACCCTTATTTAGTTACATACATTTTCTTAATATTTAGAATGCTACACAACTTTACCTATAACACATGTGTCACACTATTCTGTTGTAACATTCATCTCCACTTTTGTAACTGATCATATTCCACGCTCCATTCACCAGCATTTTCATGCAGACACTTTACACCAGTAGTTTTTTTTTCTTACCTCATACTAATATTTCTTTGATCTATATTATGCTAAACTCCTTGATATCTGCCACCTTGATCAATCATACTGTTCCTACTATAATATCTCTCAACAGCACATAATTCATACCCAAAACTAGTATTGTAGGTTATGCTATTTTTCTCCACAGGATTATTTATTTTCAAATGTACATTATTATTTTAGACCCAGATGTATATTAGTACTGTCAAAAATTTTACTGCCTATCACAAATACCCCAATGACATTTGCGCATGCTGAATTTCTGCAAATGAAGAATCCCTTGAGAGCATTAGTATATGCTAACCCCAGATTGAACACATTACACCTATTTGTTGATGATGCCTTTGCCCATGTTAAAGAAATAGCATTTGCACATGCTGACCTAGCAAATGAAATACCCCATTACCGCATGATAACCACTAATGACACATGAGATGAAGAAGCAACAGGTTATGTATGATGAAGATGACATTTTATATTAAGGTGAAACTTTATGTTGTCACAGCTGAGATTTTGTTGTAATGTTTATGCACAAAATCCCCCACATTAACATTGGAGGAGGAATAATCTTAGTCTTTCGTGGTTACGAGATAAGACAAGGATATAATAGAATATTTGATGAATACCATGGAACAAATCAGAGCAGATGATTGTTGCACATATGAGGACCATATTTGAAGTCATTATTGAAGGATTATCAGTAGACAAGAGACACAAATGAATTATGATAATCCCATGGAACCACAGGTACTAAGGACACAAAATGGAGATTAAATAATGGAGAAAAAAAAATAATGACTGAATAATTGCTACGCCCAGAGGTAAAGGAAATAGAGATGCATCCGCATTTTGGAGAAGATATCTCTTTGATTTTTGCTTATTGCCTTTGTAATATGAACATTGTTGTATAACAAATGACTATTCCTTATCACGAATTACAGAATGTTGTAAGATAGTTGGAATAAATTGACAATTTAAAATACTCATAACATACCCAGAATTACAGGAGAGAAAATAAATAAATGATTGATGAAAGTGGACACACTGAGATTTGCTCACCCCGAGGATATTGGATAAAAAAAAAAAAATAATGTTATCCCAAGGACAGACATGTCACAGATATATCATGGAGATACTATGAAAAAAAAAAAAAAAAGAATATCTAGATTAGAAATGCAGCAAACTTGGTCAAGGACACCATGAAATAGACCCCCGCCCCACACTTAAGATAACTGACGGATGAGATTTTTGAATTATAAGTACCATAAGTCACCCATCTGGCTGTAGTCAGCGGATGTTACAGGCACCACATAACTCTGACTAACCCTCGACCAGCGAAGGCAGAGTTGGTGTCGAAATTTTGCACATATGTAAAAAGACATGTTTTTGTTCATGTTTTAGTAAAGTCTAGACATTTATGTTAATAGTTCTATAAATGATTAGTTGATATATTGATGATAAATATTCGCAAATATAGTACATGGACAAAATATTTCCAGTACAGAATAAGAGGAATAGGAAGGATCCACATTTTAAATATTGGAGCACCATGAGCGAGGAATTGGACTTATAAAGAAAATGGAAATGGTACACTGTATGCAAGGATAACCAGAAATAATATGGATAAATAGTAGTCAGAGTGCCAGGAACTTTGTCTTACGAGAATATTGTAGATTCCTCACGATCAATTGATTATTTTCTTCCTTTCTATGTCACATTTTTTTTGAGTGATGACCCCAAAATTTTTTTTTCATCTCATATTGTCAAAAGTTCTTACATCTCAGTTGATAGTTCCATAAATAATTGTTTGATGTGTTTTGCATAAAGGTATTGCTAGATAAGGTACATAGGGAGTTACTAAGGATGAATTCTCAAGATAACAGGAGGACTAGAATAGATACAATGATATTGGAACACCATAAATGATACATTGGTGTTATGAAAAAAAAAAAAGGAGACAAATATAAATTGTATACAAGGATGCCTCGAGAGTGACAACATGGATACATATTGTCAAGAGTATAAGCAGTTGTCTTAAAAGAGAAAATAAAGTAATACGGAACCCAATGTAGAAAATTCATGATGATTTGGAAACTATATTTTTCTTTTCCCTTATATTTCATAATATGATAGTAACACATTCGTCTGTTGGTTGCTGAATAATGTGATGTTTGAAAATTGATGTATGGGAAGTCAAAGAAGATCTTTGAAGAATAAATATATATATAAAATAATATTTCTAGGGAAGAGTTCACAAAAAAAAAATACTGTATTGACAGAAAAGAAGGAATGATTAGAAATAACTGACTAATGGACAGGATCACCACCAGACGTACGGATATTGGAGACAAACATCACATATTTTGAAAAAAAAAAAAAAAAAATGTAATATAGAACATTTTCTACAGTGACGGACTTAGAACGAATTTATACACTTACCATTTAGAAAATGTCTATAACAAGGAAACATTCAGATAGATAAATAAGGATAAGCCATGAGGTTTTAATGCTTTTATTGTGAAAAATGATTACTTATAAAAATGATGCTGGTCGTATTATCGTCTGATAAATATGCATATTATGTTTAGAGATGTTTTCTACATGTAATAATGAGCAAGTGGCTCATTCACTAGAAAAAAAAAAGAAGAAGAAGATGATGAGTACCCATGAAAACATTGGCTATTCTATGAAAGTGGATTGCCATTACCATAGGAATTAGAGATTTTGGACATTTCTTGGAATATTGCAGAGTACTTGGGAAATAGAATAAATAAGTACGCCAGGAAGAAAAAAAAAAGATTTTTTTTAGTACTTGCAGGCTTTTAATATGGAGCAAATAACAGTACAGAAAAGAGATAACACCCCTACCACATCCAAGAGAATGTAATCAACTATATTTTTGAATGAAATGTAATAGATTATGATAATCCAGCCAAGTTCTGCAAATAAGATAGTTTATTGTTCATTCCCCAGTGTTGCCACTCGTCACATTTTTTTAGTGATGACCTTATGAGTGTTTTGCAGATTTTGTTGGGCAGTGTTGCCAATTTGTAAATTTGGTGAAAAATATTATGATGTGATGAATAAGTTACACTTTTTGAAGTTGATGTCCACTACTAGTTTTTTTTTACATAGCAGACGACCTCATATAGACATAGGACCCCAGTATAGGAATTAGATTAAATTTTTTGGAAATATTTTTGGACTTAGAAAAATTTTTGAACTTTAAATTTTTCTGAAAAATTTTTTTGAACTTAGAAATTTTTGGGGATGGATTTTTGTTATTGATAGTACTCAAATGTCTCCCTACGGGATACATTTGCGGAGCCCCGGGATCTATATGTGGCCGTGTACATAGTTGTTCCTTTGGAAACAGACTATATTCTTACAAGACAGAGGAAGCACAGACCACCCCATAATTTTATATTTTATGAGAAACAGAAAATAATAAATAGTGTCACATATTTAGGGTAGAGTCGCTTCTACACGCCATTTCTAATAATTGGGTGATTTCCCCTGACCAATCGGATAGCTCAGATTTACCCCGGGGAAAGTGGAACAACGACGCCATTTTGGCAGTAGAATGAAAGAGCGCAACTCAAGAGGTCGTATCTGGTCCAGCTCTACATATTTCTTAGTTTGAGAAAATCAAACTTCAACATTTCTTATAAAATGTGTATTTCAGGACATTGAGTGGTTATATATATATATTTCTTACTGGCGTAAGTAGTGACAATCGTTAAATATGTATTTTGAATAGAGCTCCCAACCCTAGTCGCAGCAGAACTAGGTTCGAGGATTTGAGTCAATTTGCAAAAAAATGTCTTACACCTCAAACCATGTAGAGTAGAAAATATTCTTGTGTTGGAAAGCATTTAACTCAAGGAATGCTTATGACGATAAAGAAATCAAGGACAAATCTGAGGAGATGGGTAAATGTCGTCGAACCTAAAATAAGACTGTAACTTAAAGGAAGGAACACGGTGGAATGAGAAGGTTCGCCATATTTGACAATTGAGTAGGCCTACGAGACAAGGATGCAAAAAGGGATTTTTGCATCGATGAAAGCATCTGATGAGATGATAGAATTTTATTATACTTATTATTGTAAAAATGTTCTGAATTCCAGACTTTGTTGAAATTTTAAGTTTCATGCTGAAAGATATTAAAAGTTTTGCATGAAATCGAACGCTGTTGAAAAAGGGAATTACTACAGTTTTGAGATCTAGATAAGAAATCTATCCATTTCAATTAAATTCGCTACATCAACACCTAAGAGAAGAAAATCGAACCTGGTAACACAAATTTAAGAGAGAAATCTAAATCTCTGGTGATTAGGCCAGTTAAACATCTGCTCTCTGTAAAGTAAACTGAAAATACTGCATATACCGGCACTGCCACATGATGTAATATGGTGCCGTTCCAGTCCTAAGGAACACCTGCCCCGGTTACACTTTCTGTGTCTCATCAGAGACCCACGCGAGAAACTACGGGAACATTTCTTTCTTTTAACTTATGTATCTCAACGTGTGCCTCGGTAATTGACCGGCTAACTCCTAGAAAGCTTTGTCGTGTATTCCTCACACGGCACAATATACCTCATTCATGAAATAGCAGTCAGGCCTTGATTTCTCACCACGGCAAGAAGACCTTAAAAAGAACAGTTAATGTCATAAAGTGGAGCCGACATTCCTTCAGGGCTGACAGCTGCTAGTGATACTGGTAAATAGCTGTGATATCGAACGATTAATCAGTATTCTCTTCAAGAGATCCCCTACCCCCTGGATCTAAAGGGGGCGTGGCAAAACAGCATCTGCCCAATTATTATAAAGAGAGTAAATTTAAAATTTCAAAATGTGTGTACGTGTATCCGCGCGTATTTGTTTTCCCCTAAAATTGTTGTCTCTTCATATCTGTCATTGTGGCAAACAAACAAACAAACAAATAACACTGACTAACAAAAAAAAACTTTTTTTTTCTTTCTCTAATATTTCTATGTTTTTCTGGTCAATTTTAATGCGCTGTTTTTAAATCTGCAAACCGTTTTTCTCTATCAGGTCGGGATCTCTAGAAATACGCAATTGAAGTTTTTTAACAACGCATACAGTATTACAACATCATTTGTACAAGAAGTATAACAGTTATGTAGGCTTGAATTTCTTTGCAGTCGACTTTCGTCGGTGAATGGCATGTGGTACATCGCGATGAAGCATCCAACAATAATCGGCAAGCATGGTCACACTCCACCGTCCTTGATAACGTGACTCCATTACGGCGATATCTTGATGGAATCGTTCTCCATGTTCATCGCTGACTTCGCCAAGGTTGTCAGGGAAAAAGTCAAGATGCGAATCGAGCAAATGGATTTTGAGGGACATGTTACAGCCCATAATTCTGTATGCATCTATGCACTGCTTAACAATATGCACATAGTCGACAGATTTGTGATTTCCCAGAAAGTTATCGATGATCGATTTGAATGCCATCCATGCGCGAAGTTCACTACCATGTAACAAGTTCTCGAATTGTTTGTCTGCAATAACTTTCCTAATCTGAGGTCCTACAAAGATACCTTCCTTTATCTTTGCATCGCTAATTTGCGGAAACTTTTCTCGAAGATAAGTGAAAGCTTTGCTCGTTTTATCTAACGCTTTTACGAAATTCTTCATGAGCCCCAACTTTATATGTAACGGTGGTAAAATGATGCTGTCTTTGTTAACTAATGGCTCGTGTATTACATTTTTATGCCCGAGCTGCATACGATCCCTGATAGGCCACACCTTTCTTGCATAATGTTCCTGTCTGTTGCGGCTGTCCCATTCACATAGGAAGCAACAAAATTTAGTATACCCAGTCTGCATGCCTGTGAGAATTGCAATGACCTTTAGGTCTCCACAAATCCGCCATTGGTAGTCATTGTACTTTATTTTTGCCAAAAGTATAGCCATATTGTCATAAGTTTCTTTCATATGAACAGAGTAGGCGACTGGAATTGATGAAAATAAATTTCCATTATGCAATAACACGGCTTTTAGACTAGTCTTGGAAGAGTCGATGAAAAGTCGCCATTCGTTGACTATGTGCTCATGACCGAGGTGCACCATTAGACCTTTTACATCTTTGCAATAGCAAATATCATCATCCATCTCAAAATATTGAACACGTTCTCTGTGTCTATGACGAAATTTAGATATCGGAGTATTGGGCGCTAAAAGATTCCATTCTTTGAGTCGCGAACCGAGTAATTCCGCTTGTCCTTTGGTGAGAGCGAGATCACGTATTAGATCTGAAAGTTTTGAATGGTTAATTAAGTGAACACCATCATTCACCGGTATATAATCCGAGTCAGAATTAGTTTCTAAAGCAGGTAAACTATCACTTTCTGATGGTTCATTCACGTCCAACGGATATTGTTCTGGTGGAACTGGGATCGGACACGTGATTGGATCATGAGGCACTGGTTTCGAAACCAATTCAATATTTGGATAAACCACAGACTTTCTAGTTTTAAAAGTGAAACCATAGATATTTGTCAAGCAGAAGTAACAATCAGTAGCGTGATTTGTCGGTTCACGCCATATTACTGGCACTCCAAAAGGCATCGACTTATGCTTCGGCGATTTTCGTAACCAACCTGCCAATGTATTTTCACAAGTCGAACAAACTGCATTTAGCTTCCAAGATTTATTTGCATCATCAACTTTCGAATCGAAATAAAGTTCATATGCTTTCTTTAGCAATGGTGTAAAGTTTTTCTGGTGAACACGATCTGTAAAATATCCGCACACGTAACAGAACAGATCAGCCGAATTTCTACAACTTCTAGAAGCCATATTTCATTCGGAATTATTTCAAAATACAGTAACTATTTGAAATATAACGTAACATATGTCATGCATCTTTTAGCAGTATAAAAAGTAGAATTATTTTGCATTTTATTAATTTTTAAAAAGTTATATAGTAAAAATGAAACGGAGCAAATAACGGTTTCCCAAAAATATATTTATTTACAAATATCTTAAGAATCTGACGTGATAGAGATAAACGGATTTCAAATTTGAAATCAGCGCAAGAAACTGACCTAAGAACACTTATTCTTATATAAGAAAGAAAAATGTTGTTTGTCAGTGTAATCAAACCAAAGGGGGAAAATGGGGGCGAGATGTTTAGTTGAAATTTAATTTACTCTTTATATGTCACTAGCAACAACCGGCCAAAATTGGCATGTTGTTAATTATAGTGTGTTGTTTCTGCCACATGTATTACAGACGGTACTATCACTACTGTGGTCATTTCATTGCAGACGACCGTCTTTAGATATTAGTAGTGAAAATTATATAGATGTATTAAATATGAAGACATGAGTAACCCAACCTAAATGACATCTAGAGCAGTGATAATGGTCTAATGGACCGTAAATTGACTAAATAACTAACAATTCTTTTATGACAGCATGTCCCGTAATTGTTCGTGCATCTTTTAGAATCTTGCCCTGGTTGACATACCGCCTCTGAGAAGCCTTGGTCGACTTACTGCCTCTGAGAACAACGTTTGAAGTTTGACGAAACTCCAGTTCATGTACTGTTTATCAATCGTGTTGTTGGCTTCTTTCCATAATCAAACTGTTCATGCACACCTTCATTTGCGCACTTTTTTTTCTATTTTAGCGAGAGTACATATAAGGGGAAACAATAAAATTATTGTCTAACTTTCAACCACAGTTGCACCCCGATAGCTGTGGTTGAAAGTTAATGCACTCCCTCGAAAATAGAAAAAAGTGCGCAAATGACGGTGTGCAAAAATGTGACTGACCGACCGACCAAGTACTTACGGCGGCAATTATGTATTTTGATGATTAGTAATATGTGTTACTAAATCTCACAAGATCTTTATTTTCCCAGCATACAGTCGCTCACTTCCTTTTTCGTAAAGCATAGTGGGGAACTGAATTTTGAATTCTTGCGCCTAGTATGTCGAACTGGCGGCAATGAGTCCGTGCAGTTGCAGGATTTATGTGATGTTCTCTGTCCATCTTCTTCTTGATCTTCCTCGTGACCTGAAACCAGATACATCCTGACTAAAAAATTACATATTAATAAGAATACATATCAACAAGTGTTTAACATAAATAATATAAGCATGTGTGTTGTTTACTTTCATAAATCCATGCTGGCATAGAAGAGAAGGATTAAAGTGGCAAGACAATGACACGAACTAGACAAATAACCCTGGAGCATGAGTTGGAGTAGACGACGCTTACGCTGGATTAGACATACATTGAAGAAACATGTTGATAGCATTACAAGGCAGTCCTTGTTCTTGAATCTCCAGGGTAAACGAGGTGGACGAAGACGCGTAACATATGGAGAAGAGAACTGGAGATATACGTGAAAGGGATCAAGAAAACATGGAAAGATTTTGAGCTGATGGCACAAGCTTATAATGCGTGTGTTGAAGGCCTATGCTCCTTAGGAAGCTAAAAGAATGATGATACTGATGAGGATGATGATTTTAAAGTATTCGATGTTGTTGGTTAACTTCATCGACTGATCTTATTCCCAGTTGCCTCCTATGATCATTCCGATCACGACTGTTTTGGCTGCGCCATCCTCTCCCATGGCAGAGAAGGACTGGTCTACGCCAGAGACGGTCAGGTCTCGCTGGACCTACTTGTGTTGCCTTTCAAAGGAGACCGCTGCCCATCGCTGATAGGCAAACCCAAACTTTTCTTCATACAGGTATGACGCTTTTGATTAAGTGATTAATTTATTTCATTTTAAAGTAGAACGTCGATTATCCGAACATCAATTATCCGAGCCACAGCCACCGCCAACAAATAATAATAATAAAAATAATAAATTACAGTATCTACTTCTAGTGTACTAACTGAAAGCGGGCCCACTCACGTGGAGGCCTTCACTGTCTTATAAACTGCAATGAAATGGTGTGAGCGACACACTGTGAATGCAGTTCTACACAGATACTGCCTTTAAATAGGATATGAGACCTCGCTGCGGAAAAAGACAATCCCTCATGGTTCAAAGAGAAATTCAAGACTACATACACATTTTTAAAAATAAACTTTTACAAGATTCATTATAATTTTATTTCTGTGCAATTACTCATGTTTGTTTTGTTATGTTTTTTTCTTTAAAAGTGTGATTTATAGTTGAAACTTTGTTAAACAATTACGTACGTTCAATATAAATGTAATATACATTGTAGGAGCCGCGCTAGCGTAGTGGTTACAACACCGCTCTGGCGACCGGGTGATACAGGATCAAACCCGGGCGACGGCATTTGAGGATTTTTCGTCGACCGGGATTTGGACTGGATTAACTAGAGACCTGGCGAGAACATTTGAAGGAGTGTCGTCGACCAGGGACTGGCGGCTCCTGAGCCGACCCAGCTGCAATGGGTACCTCCGAAATCGGCGAGTATTTGCCTGAATGGCGAGGGACACCTGTCTCTGTACAATAAATAAAGGGATACTCACGTAAAATCAATGTCAGGTTAGACATAAAATAATAACCTGAGATTTCGCCTCGAGTATTAGCGGGCGTACGAAAAAAAAAAAAAAAAAAAAAAATACATTGTTTCTTCCAAACTTCTTGGTTATTATTTGCAAACAATTTCCTAAATGTTTTATAATACTTCATATTTGTTTTAAAAACAGGAGTAATAACCGTCCGTACAATAATTTAATTGTATGACTAATTACACTCTGTTTCGCATCAACTGGGTATTCTCATGTATCTTTTAGGGACCCCAAGATGCAGCAATAGTGAATGCAGTCAGCGACTCATAGCTTGACTGCCTGCGTCAGGACCAGCGAATCAGAGCTGGTCAAGACCGCACTCCACCTCCACGTGGTGGTCCTGGAAACAGTCTGCAGCAGTGCAGTCTGGCTGAGCGAGTGCGGTCGCAATGGGAAGGCAAACCCGGTCCCTAAAAAATGCCGTGCTGAAGTCGGATGTGTCGACCGAAAGGTGCAAATATCACAGCTTAGGCGTAAACAGACACAACGCAACCACCGTCCTTTTTAGGGCGAACGAGGAAGAAGAAGAAGATGTATGTTTTATAATTGGAACTATTTGATTAACCGAATCAACCTTGGTTCCAATTAGTTCGGATAATCGACGCTCTACTGTATTTTATTTTTTTTTTTTTTTGTTTCCTTGCAGCAAAATATGTTCATTTTTTCATGGTAACAAATGGTATGGATAAGTATTTAAATATTAGACAAACATAAAGGTATACTTTCAGGCACTCGTAAGAAATAAAGAAGCAGAACACTAGACAACAGAAAAACAACAGACGTGAGTGGCTTACCCAGGATTCGAACCCCAGACCTTCCGTGCGACAACACCACCTAGTATGGATAAGTATTACCTGAAATCAGCCCTCAAGATTTAAATGCGTAATTCATAATCTCCCTTCAGTTCCTATAGGAGCATAGGCCTTCAACAAACTTATGCCAAGTCTTCCTGTCCTGTGCCATCAGTTCAAGGTCTTTCCATGCCTGTCTTCGGTTCTCTTCTCCATGTGTTTTCCCGTCTACCTCTACATCTCTTGGAGCCGTGGTAGCCCAGTGGTTAGTGCACTGGCTTCCTAGCTTGGTGGTCCATGGTTCGATCCTCAGTTGAGGTGGGATTATTTTAGAGCGCAAACGGCTCCCGGGTCGATCCAGCCTCATGAATTGGGTACCAGAGCAACTCTGGGACGGTTTAGGCGGCCGGCGTGATGCTGACCATGTCAGCCCTAGTGTGCCGATGGTCAAGAAAATATGGGCACAACACCATATTCCCAATATGCTTCAATAGGCGTGTAACGGGATCCCTTCATCTTTTACCCTGGGGTTTCCAGGGCAAGGGCTGTCATGTAATACTATCAACAGGTTTCCTCGGTGTATGTCCTATCCATCTTTAGCGTCTTCTTCTCATCACTCGTTCCACTGGCACTTGTCTGGGTAAATGCTAATTAAGTACTCCTAATTAGATAGTGCCCCTTGTAGGGCCCAGGAGTCTATGAGGAGGCAAGTAAAGACCAGCATTTCTGCCTCCTCATGCACGTCATAAGAGGGGACTAAAATGAGGCTGTGCATCGAGTTCGTAACTTCATCATTAAAATAAAATACAGTATCATCACATAAAACAGCTCGATGACGCAGGCATTAAGAGTGTGGTGTGTGATTTCAACAACAGCTTACAGAATGCTCTTATGCCAGAAGACTGGCTGCATAGTTACCTACGACCACTTCCTAAACCCGGTAAAGACCCCAGTCTTCTCAGCAGCTACAGAATTATTACAATGTAGAATGTCTATGGTAAACTACTAGAAAAGATAGTAGCACGAAACATAATGAATCACCTCGAAAATGCACAGATCCTACCTGTTACTCTCGGCAGCTATAGGCCCATGAAAGTAACTTGGGGTAAAGCTGGAACGTTTGCTTATGATGTACAGTATATGCGGGGTTCCAGGATAAGCGAGAAACGGTTGCGGTAGCAACTGACCTAGAGGATGCTTATAACAGTGTGAACTTTGCAACATTAATAAACTGTAATGGCTTGCGGTGTTAACCCTTGACTTACAAGGTGGATAGCAGCTGCCTTAACTGAGAGGTCAGTGGCATTTCGGTTGGGAACATGGACGTCAGATCCACTGCTCATTTGCCCGGGACTACCCCAGGGTTCTCCACTATCACCGGTGCTGTTTAATATCTATACAGCAAAAGTAGCCACCATTCAACCAACTGGGATGGGACGAACACTGACATTTGCTGATGATATACTCATTTGCAGAACTGGCTCTGACCGACAAGAAATGGTTAATAGCATACATGGGACACTACAGGAAGTGTCTAAATGGTGCGAGGAAACTGGCTCAAAAGTCAATCCCAACAAGGCCTGCGTGATGGGGTGCTCTGTCACGGGATTGCCTCCCCTTGCTTTGCAGTAGTAGTCCACTAATGGTCACAAAGTAGGTCGTCCAAGGTATCTATCTTCGCGCAAGATTACTCTTGGCAAAGATGTAGATAGAAGATGAATGACGTTTCTACCTAAGGGGAGCCTTCACAAGATATTCCCAGAAGTCAAGAACAAAACGCTGCTTAAGGGCTGAGCAAATTTGTTAACTTATTATCTGGGCCGTCGCCTTTTGTGAAGGGGTTATGCTATGATTCTGACCCGTCAAGCCCCCAGTTGGAATAATCCAACGAATGCCCTTTTATAATTAATGGCTCTATTTTTGTATATATGTATTTATCAAGAAAATTTGGCTCATACGTTTGCTTTCGTACAAATAAACTGAATCAACTATTATTGTTTAGTGCAAAATAACATACAACAAATTTAATAGTCAAGTAGTTCAACAGGTACGAACTGTGACAAATTAGAAAGAAACAAACGCCTCGGTACATTTGTTCTCCGCAAACTAACAGGCCCATTTTCATGCGCTCCGCCCACGAATGTTAACCTCTCAGAAGAATTAAATTCCCGAGCACACAATGTAACTCAGAGAATATGTTGAAATTTCACCAATATCATTCTGGGTATTAACTATGAAATTGCGTCTTGGGTGCATGAATAATGATTTGCCTGAATTACAATTAAAAAGGTATATAAATCTCACAAAATAATTCTATATACTTTAGGCACATGTGATGTAATCATCACTCATTACTCATCCTTACACCCGTCTGAGTTCTGGGGTCATCTCTACTGTCATGTTTCCCGCTCGACTAGTCAGAAACAATCACCAGCTCTTGCAGTAGTGGTTCATGCATATACTATTTTCATATGTTGAGGTTGCCAGCCTCATATATATAACCACTTAGCAAGAAACCTATAAACTTTACATTAGTAAATAAATTGTTTACACTTACCCCAAAATTTTGGGAATACACACTTCTCCTGGAGCAGATTAGAATGGACCCACAGCCCTGTATTTAGATGCTGTTCGAATCAATTAAGGTCTGGAAATATGAGTTAATTCCTCTGACGGCTGGTGTTCTGCGAATTCCTGGCCTGGGAAAACTGTTTGTATAATTCCTCTTATGGATTCTTGTGATAAAATTCCCAAGTTTCCAGTCTTGTATTAAAATGGCGGGTTTACTTGTGAATTCCAAAGTTACCCAATACTCGATTGTTACGGTATATGATATTAACGCCGTCTGCTAAAGGTTAGCGGACGTGCAATTGTAAAGGTTAAGGAATTTAATATATTGCGATAGATGTTTCAATTGTTGAACGCTCCATACACGATCGATTATGACGTGTATAGCGTTGTTTGGGTCACAGTCGGTAACTAAGAAACGCTACCCTTTGTTACTTGACCGCCAAGCTGAATAGCTGCGTTTTTCTAACCTTCCAATTCAATGGCATGATATAGCCATATATATGTGTATTTTTGATGGACCAGGGTCAGTCCTAGAACTCTATATGAGAGGGAAATTTATGGAGGTTAGTATTTAACTAGAATTCTCAGAAGGAGAAGAATAATCGTCAAATTCGTATGAATATATTCAGACTCGCAGTCTCACTGTCGGCAGGTAGCCATGTCTAGCTGCGCGTGCATATAGCTGTGATGTTCTGACGACAATACTGCATTATATCCTTAGACGGACATTGACACGTAAACCAGCAGTCTACGTTATTGATTAAATTATGCATGACTTATATGGACTTATGCTCTACTCTTATTTGAAATGATCATCCTGTGTGTACAACTGTGAATTAAATGTATGGACTCAATGAAATGACTTATCAAATCAATCGTATTCCAAGGTTCAAGTATTGTTCGGAATCTTCCACCCCCGCATTCGCTTAATCTTCCATCGAAGGCACGATGCACTCACTATCACTGAATAAAAAAACCTAACATATCAAAGAAGAAACAATGGCCAGAAATTTATAATTGTTTTATTCATATCACATGGAAC
Organism: Oreohelix idahoensis; assembly: GCA_024509875.1. Taxonomy (NCBI): domain Eukaryota; kingdom Metazoa; phylum Mollusca; class Gastropoda; order Stylommatophora; family Oreohelicidae; genus Oreohelix; species Oreohelix idahoensis. The sequence continues at coordinate 146,637 of JAMPIV010010869.1, read as the reverse complement.
ATTGTTCAGAGCAAACCACCTTGTAACAGTGGTGGCCAGTGTGGGGACGAAAAACAACCAAAAAACCAAAAATTTTTTCATGACTTTCGAATGAAATATTTACGATCAAGTTTCGATCACATGACCATTACGAAGCTGACGTGACGCACGTGATCATGAATAGCAACATGACGTCACTGTTGCATTGTCGCAGTGAAGAAGACATCTTTTCAACGCCTCTCTAGTTCGCTTCAAATTGATCAAGATGCACAAGATGGACTACCGTTGCCTGCCCATCAGGAGCAGACAGTCAAAGGCACAGGCCTAGCTGTTGACGACCTCTAGCACTGATCTAAGCAACGGAAAAGATAAGTCTAGGTGTTTAACTGTTGTTATTGCAAACAGTGCTAACTGAGTCCATGCCCTCTGTCTACATCGGCATGTTTTTACCTATGTTTAATGTACTTTTTGTTGTCTTAATGTGTTGTTAATTCGTGGGAGGTAGGGAGGATGAACCGAAATTAGATTCTGTGGCTCTCACGATGCCTGAATTGATTTCGGTCGTTTCTTAAGGCAGTTAAACGATTGCACTTTTGGAAGCCCCATTGAGGTTTGCCATTGGACTGTCTGTCCAAATCTGCTGTCGTTTGACGATTTGTGTTAGCTGTACCGTTCCGTAGATAACTGGTGTATTTTATTCGTACTCAGTTAACAATTTTATTCAGTTCTGTACCATGTTCGTTAACTATTTCGTCCAGTCTCCTCTTACTATCATTTATTTGATGATTGTTAAATGGTCGTCCGTTATGAGTCCTGTGATGTCATCATTTTTTGCAGTCATTTTTTTTGTGTACTTTGAATATTAAGTTGACCTCGGGTCAGACCTTGACCCTTCATTTGGCTTGTAACACTTCCGCTTGTTTTATTTAGTTCATAAATTCATTTTTAATTGTGAAAATGTCTTGTTTGCGTCTTAACATTGTTTGTACCCTTTAGTTGCATCATTGTTTTGTTTGTCCTCATGATATATGTTAAATACTACATTAATAATATGATATTATATGCAATAATACACTTGTAATTTAATTAAATTAATTTTTTTCTGATATTTAAGGTTAATATGGGACATTGCATAATTATGCAGTGATAGTCCAAGAAAGTAGCACTACAATTTATAAGAGATGCCTAGGGCATAATAATATAATATATATATTGACCAAATAAAATAATCTTATAGTCTACCTTTGAGGTAATAGACCCATTGTATATTATTTAATATACTTTTCTGGTACTAAGAGAGTGACTTAGTACATTGAACAATATAATTACTAGGAATCATACCCAACATTATTGGATATTAAGATTAATTGTGTGAAGTAATTACATAATAGTTAACAGATATCATAACTATTTATGATATAGTATTATTTAGATACAATATTGTTACAAAATATTGTCTATTAGTTGAACTTAGACATTAGAGTTCAGTACTATTGTGATTATTTATATTGAATATTTCTAAGTTGAGTAAGTATAATAATTACTCTGAAGCTACTATTGACTATTTTAATCAGTAATTATCAATAATTACTTACAGATAAAAGTCAAAATGCTTACTATAGACCATTTCGTTAAAATTGGTCGGGAATATGGTTATAAATCTCAAGAACTTCGTCAGTTTGCTGAGGCAGAACTGGAAAAACATGAAAGAAAAGAAGCAGAGAAAAAAGCTGCATTAAAGAAAGAGGAAGAGGAACAAAAGGCTGCATTAAAGAAAGAGGAAGAGGAACAAAAGGCTGCATTAAAGAAAGAGGAAGCAGAACGTGAGATGAAGCAAATTGACAAGGAAAATAGATTGAGAGAGATTGCTCAACGTGAAAGAGAAGAGCAAAGAGCAATCGCCAGACAGGAAGAAGAGAATAAATTGAAACGAGAGGAAATTATTTTACAACAAGAAATGGAATTGGCGCGTATTAAATTGGAGACAGCAAGATTACAAGCACAAAGTGCTGATGCAAACCAGAATAATAACGCACAAAATGGATCATCATCCAGCCAAACTAAACATTTCTACAACTTTAAATTACCCACTCTCAACTTGAACGTGGACGACCTTTCATCGTTCCTGTCACGTTTTGAACAGACTTGCAAAACAAACCATTTGCCTGAAGAGTCATGGGTACTCAAGTTAAATGAATTCTTGGTTGGAGAACCATTGACGGCTTCTCAAAATGCTGACCCATCAATAGCAAATAACTACGGTGCTATTAAGTCCTTGCTTTTACGAAGGTTTCACCTGGACGAGGAACACTGTAGGTTGAAATTTAAGGGAATTTTACCTGAATCTCCAAAAGATTTTGCAGGATTCATTGCGAACATACGCAATACATTTAATAGATGGGTTGAACTGGCAGAAGTCAACAAATCATACGACAAATTAGTTGATTTACTACTACGGGATAAGGTATTATCTTCGGTTAGCCAGCCATTTTTTGCATATTTGCAGGAGCGTAAACCAGGTACTATGGACGAGTTAGAAAAAATTTCTTTAAACTACTGTTCGGCACATCCGAATGCAACCATTTCTAACTCCTCATTAAGAGAACCTCTACCTGTGGCGTCTAATATGGCCTACAATCATAATAACAAACAAAGACATCACAGTGTAGACAGAAGCAGGTTCCAAAGAAATCACAATGTTAACTTTCAGAAGGGACATAATAATGATTTCAACAATAAAAATGAGTTCAACAGAGGTAGATCACGAGATAGAAATTATTCACCTCAAACAAACTACCACAATGGTCAACATAACACTAATTATAATCGATCACATACTCCCAATAATAATAGTAACTGGAATGGTAATAATCATGGCTCGAGACATCGAGATAATAGTTACTATAGAGGACGACGAGATAATTCTAACAATTATACTCGGAATCGATCTCATTCTCGGGGATCATCTCATTACAACCATAATACAGGGGCGGCAGTTACAAATAATACTACCCCTATAGCTCAGGTCCCACTTGACAATAATACAACACAGTCTTCTGCTGCATGTTTTGCTATTAATTATAATGTGGCAAATAGTTGCCAACAATGCAATCTTATTTTTCAGAAGGCGAAAGAAACAGTGCTTAACTGCGGACATATTACACCAGAGGTAGGTCTTGCAGTCAACGATGGAACAGGCCTACTAATTTTTAACAGGGGATTAGTTAATGGATCCGTCGTCTCAGTGCTGAGGGATTCAGGATCCACAACGATTGGTGTACGACAGTCGCTGGTACATCCTAGCTGTGCAACGGGGGAATATGTCCGTTGCATGACTTTTGGGGAACTATTGAGTTTTACCCCACAGCTATTATTCATGTTAACACACCTTTTTTCACAGGGAACGTAAAAGTATGTATGCTAAAAAAGCCTATAGCTGATCTGATGGTTGGTCGTATACACGGCAGTAAAGATTGTACTCCAGATGAGATTATAGAATGGGAGAAACATAACCTATGCACTGGAAACGCCGTGACGACTAGAGCGCAGACTCAACTCATGGAGAAAGTTGATGATAATAAAATGGATGCAGACAACCAAGAGGAATTTGTAGTCAATTCACCTATTGACAGGGAAACATTTGCAACCAAACAAAAAGAGGATAAATCTTTAAAAAAATTTTTTAAGCTGGTTGATAAAGTTGACAATCTATCCTCAGGTAATAATAACAAACATTGTTTTGTTATTAAAAATGACATATTGATTAGATGTTTTAATGACAAATCACAAATGAAACAACAAGTTATGGTCCCGTATACTTTTAGACGGTACATTCTTCAACATGCACATGACTCACATTGTGCTGGACATATGGGATATACTCGAACACGATCTCGAGTACTGTCTTCATTCTTTTGGCCAGGAGTGTCAAGAGATATTTCGCAGTATGTACGTTCCTGTACTACATGCCAAGAAGTGAAAGCACGTGGAGCTTTTCACACGGCGCCTATTCAGGCTTGCGATATCTCAGTAAGACCGTTTGACAAGATGGCAATAGATATTATTGGTCCATTGCTACCATCGGCCAGAGGACATAGATTCGTCCTTACGTGCATTGATTTGTGCACACGATGGCCAGAAGCTATCCCATTAAAGACCACCACTACCACAGATGTAGCTGATGCACTACATCTCATCTTTTCTAGAATAGGGTTTCCTAGAAAACTTTTATCAGACCATGGGTCACAGTTTATATCTGACACCATGAAGGAAGTCATGAAAACTTGGAACATTGATAGGAATTTAAGTAGTATTTATCATCCTATGAGTAATGGTGCGGTTGAAAGACTTAACCGTACACTTAAACAACTACTACATAAGGTTACTGCTAAGCACCCTCATGACTGGGACAGAGCACTCCCAGCTGTTCTATTTGCTTATCGGGAGGTACCGCATGAACAAACTGGCTTCTCTCCCTTTGAATTAGTTTTTGGTGCTCCCCCAAGAGGTCCTATGGGACTAATAAAAGACTTATTAATTGACGCGGAGATGACTCAGGACACTCAGTCATCTTACGAGTACGTGATTAATCTTCGGAAGAACATTATTGAGTCTTGCCAGTTGGCAACAGCTTCTTCTGAGGCTGCAAAAGCTAAGGCTCGATCTCTACAAAATAGGTCTCGACGATTACGCCAATTATTCCCAGGCGACGAGGCTTATGTGTTACTTCCTCACAATAACAATAAATTATTGATATCTTGGAATGGTCCTTACAAAGTCATTGATAAAATTTCCGACGTTGATTACGTCTTAGATATCAAGGGACACAAAAAGATATTTCATATTAACATGCTCAAGCAATTTCATACACGTCCTGAACACTTACAGTCAATTTTTCATGAACTAGATGACAACACAGTATCTACTTGTTATTATTCTAACTTATCTGTCATCCAGGAAGAAGAATCTTCTTTTCCTGAGGTACAGTTACCGTTACCGGTACCAGTAGTTCAACCTACTGAATCTTGGCGGGATGTAACCATCTCTTCAACGGTTACACCGCAACAGCGTCTACAGATTGCTAATCTATTACAATCTTATCCAGATGTGTTGACCGACGTCCCGGGTCGCACATCGGCTATCAGTCATGACATTACTCTCAATGATGATACACCTATTCGTGTACATCCCTATTCTGTTCCTTTACATTTCCTTGCTAAAACTACTAAGGAACTTGAACAGATGTTGTCTCTGGGAATCATTGAGACTAGTAATTCGCCATTCTCTTCTCCATTAGTGATTGTCCGGAAGAAGGACAATAACATCAGACTATGTGTTGATTATAGAAAATTAAATGCTAAGACTATAGTTGACAGCGAACCACATCCACTTATCGACGACTTACTGCCACGTCTATCCAACGCAACTATATTTAGTAAGATAGACTTAACTAAAGGTTATTGGCAGATACCACTGACCGAAAAGGCTAAGTACTACACCGCATTTTCCACTCCACAAGGTCTATACCAGTGGAATGTGATGCCTTTTGGGCTTGTTAATGCGCCAGCTACCTTCATTCGCCTGATGCGACAAATTTTATCAGGTAGACCAGACGTTATTACATATATTGACGACATATGCTTGTTTAGTTCGTCGTTTGAGGAACATGTTTCGGGACTTAGATATGTTTTCGACACTCTAAGGAATTATCATCTAACTGCTAAACCTACAAAGGTGCAAATCGCGTGTAATGAGATAACCTTTTTGGGACATATCATTGGATCGGGATATATCCGAACGTTACCTAGTACAGTCTCCAAAATTCTAAACATAGCAGTTCCTCAGACGAAGAAACAGGTCAGGAGTTTGTTAGGACTTGTTCAATATTACAGTAGATTCATACCAAACTTGTCATCCATCACGGCTGTATTGTCTTCATTGTTAAAAAAAGACATGCCGGTGAAGGTGACATGGACTGGTACATGCAATGAAACTTTCAACAAAATTATAAATTTGTTCTCGCATGAACCAATTTTAAGACTTCCCGATGCTTCCAAAAGATTTTTCTTACGAACAGATGCTAGTAACTACGGCATTGGTGCATGCCTGCTCCAGAACCATGATGGCATTCTACATCCTACCTTATATATTTCAAGAAAGCTAAAGCCGGCAGAAACAAAGTATTCCACAGTGGACAAGGAACTTTTATCTGTGATATGGGCAATAACTAAACTTGAAAAGTTCTTGCTTGGTGCTCCCTTCACCATACAGACGGACCAACGTGCTGTAGCATCCTTGCGTCGATCTAATCATAAAAGCCAGAAACTCGCCAGATATGCAATCATCCTACAGCCATTTGAATTCTCCATTGAACATATTCCTGGCACTGAAAACATTGTGGCGGATGCGTTGTCACGTAATCCTATTGACGACGAATAATCAACATTAACATTCCTAAAACATATCAACTATAAAGGAACTAACCTTGCCTTCAATTTAAACTTTATAAACACTATATGCATCACAGAATTGAACTAAAAGACAATCAAGGTATACATATTGACATTGAAACTTCGTCTAACGTCCATACACGATATATGAATATTCGTTGAACAATCATGGAACAATATCTGACGACAAGTCGAACTTATTATCCTATGTGCACTTAATTCTTGGATGCTGGGATAAATGACATTTCTTTCCAACGTAAACGTTTGAACATTTTTGCCTAAAAGAATTCATCAGGATCAAGACTACGGATGGATCATCATATCCTATACTAATTAATTAGTTAACTTAACTTCTTAATTGAATTATTATCAATAAAATGAAATGTGAGAAAAAAATGAAATGAAAGAACAAAAAAAGAGAACGAAATATAAAAAGAAGAAATTATGAAAAGAGAAAATAAATCTCACACAAGTATTAGATTAATATTTTGTTTTAATGTACCTATACATTATTTAGTTAGTTAAATTAGATAGTTATTATTCACTAACACTTAACACACACAATTAAGTTAAACTTATATTCGAATTTCTTTCTATTTCTTCTCACTTATTTTGTCTTTTCTTCTCTCATAACATCGCGTTACATTAGAATCTTAATAATTTAACTCTTAGTTTAATTAATTAATTTAATTTTAATTAGTCAAATTAATTCCTATATGACATACTAATACGACAGACCTTACTTTAATTTAATTCTATCATTCACTATTAACATTGGACATTTTATTTAGTTGATATAATAATATGTATAATATTGATATATAATGTGATTAATGTTAGATGACTATGACAAATAGTTAGTTGACATGACCGCAACACGGTTCTACTCAGAACATCGTCGGCCATATGTCACAATTGTGTTAAATTTTTTTTGAAAAATTGTTAAGTCGGATAGATCTTGAAAAAAAATCTATCGATTTTTTTTTCCCCGGTGTACAGGGAATTGTTACGGTATATGATATTAACGCCGTCTGCTAAAGGTTAGCAGACGTGCAATTGTAAAGGTTAAGGCATTTAATATATTGCGATAGATGTTTCAATTATTGAACGCTCCATACACGATCGATTATGACGTGTATAGCGTTGTTTGGGTCACAGTCGGTAACTAAGAAACGCTACCCTTTGTTACTTGACCGCCAAGCTGAATAGCTGCGTTTTTCTAACCTTCCAATTCAATGGCATGATATAGCCATTTATATGTGCATTTTTGATGGACCAGGGTCAGTCCTAGAACTCTATATGAGAGGGAAATTTATGGAGGTTAGTATTTAACTAGAATTCTCAGAAGGAGAAGAATAATCGTCAAATTCGTATGAATATATTCAGACTCGCAGTCTCACTGTCGGCAGGTAGCCATGTCTAGCTGCGCGTGCATATAGCTGTGATGTTCTGACGACAATACTGCATTGTATCCTTAAACGGACATTGACACGTAAACCAGCAGTCTACGTTATTGATTAAATTATGCATGACTTATATGGACTTATGCTCTACTCTTATTTGAAATGATCATCCTGTGTGTACAACTGTGAATTAAATGTATGGACTCAATGAAATGACTTATCAAATCAATCGTATTCCAAGGTTCAAGTATTGTTCGGAATCTTCCACCCCCGCATTCGCTTAATCTTCCATCGAAGGCACGATGCACTCACTATCACTGAATAAAAAAACCTAACATATCAAAGAAGAAACAATGGCCAGAAATTTATAATTGTTTTATTCATATCACATGGAACATTGTTCAGAGCAAACCACCTTGTAACATCGATCTGGTACTTATAATAGTGGAATGATGTCCTATCCTCTTTCCTCTGGCTTGTAGGAGGTGTTAAGTTGACGCTGCGATGCAGTCTGTCTGTTCTTTGTGCTGTGACTCCGAGTTTGTTAGATTATATCTCACACTTCTTAGTTTCAAATCCCAGCTGTGTTTCCGCCGAAAGTTCCAATCAAATCATAGTAGATTCTGGCGAACCAATCAAATCTATCTAGCACTGTTTGGGTGGGGAAGTTTAACTTTACTCATCCCACGCGTATTTGAAAATATTAAATTTAATATACACGCGTGGCCTCTTACAACAGTGATGTCAAATCGTTACCCAAGACTTCCGGCACACCTCTGTTTATCAGAATAATGTGACCCTGTGTTCCTGGCGTAATGTTTTCCGCCCAGATGTCTATCCAGATAGATTATTTAATTATTCCCTTTTCATCTGCGTGCCTCCGCCAGACAGATGTCTGGACAGACCGTATTGTCTTCTTTCATCGTATTACCATACCGGCTTGGGTCAACATGATCAACAGCTTTCCAATGGGGTCAAATGTTTGACCACCCCGTTTCCACTGGCGGTCAGACAGATTCAAAGAGATCAGCGGGTGACCGGTCTGACGACTGGGTATTGTTACGATAATACCACAGTTCAGCTGGCGGAGCGTAAACACGTCTGAGGAGTGGCAAACAAGATAAAGACGGCCCTATAGTAAATACTTTCGTAGCAAATACTGCCATAAAGGAGTGGCGTGATAAAGACTTCCCCATGCTATGTCCAGCATAGAGCAAAATAGTGAAAATAACGAATGAAAGGGCATGATTTATGCCAAATAAAAACGATGAGTGAGAAAAATGAAGAAAAAGAAAGGATACTGCCGGAGGGCTGAAGATGTGAGAGATCACACAAAAGAGCATGTTCAGACGTTTTGTCACATGCTCCTTAAACAACTCCATTGTGAAAGCATACCTCCCAGATATTACTCTCAATGGACAGAAAACTGAAAGGCAAGAAAAGCTGAATTACCTTGGAGTTACATTTGATCGCGGGCTCTCGTATAAGTACCATGTTGAGCACATCACACAGAAATGCAGGAGAGGTCTAGCGGCCCTGAAAATAATGGCCGCGGCGCGTCTGGAGCAGAGATTACTATTTCTTCTTTATCAACAGCTAGTCATATCAGTCACTGAGTATGGGCTGGGAATACTCACGTTGTCAGTAACACAATGTGAACGACTAGAACGCGTTCAAAATGAAGGGATGCGTATAGTCTTGGGCTGTAAGCGAGATAACCCCATTGTGACAATGAGATACATGCTTGAAGTGCTGTCGATTAAATCCAGATATGCGGTGGCCTAAGCAAAAGCCTATATGCGAGTATCCACAGACAAACGGCACCCTCTGCATGGTAACATAGCTGACATTAAGGGAGCAAGAATAAAGAGAGGGATGTCATGGATGGCACAGGTAGAGACAACTATCAAGCAGGTGGCCACAGTTGACAATATATTCAAGGGGGAAGTATGGTGTATGTCAGATGAGAACTGGGAAAACTACCATCAGCCTTGGGAGAGAGTGTAGAAATTGTGGGAATGGAATAGCAGAACTGGAAATTAAGCAACTGATACATGATCATTCCGGGGATGGTGATGCCATCGTGTATACAGATGGGTCGGTGGTCCGGGGTGAGAAATCCGGTTGGGGCTTTTCTGCTCGGGTACAGGGCAGAATCGTCGCCGAACAAAGCGGGGCTTACAAGATAACAACTTCCAGCATGAGAATGGAGGTCGAGGCTGTTACTGCAGCCTTAAGGTGGATAACTGAAACTTCATTAACAAAGGCTATCATTGTGTCAGACTCTCAGTCCATGCTTCGGAAGGTTCAAAGTGGTTGGTTGCGGCATGAATGGAAAACATTCATAGAAGCTTCCAGTCTACAAGAGCTGGTGTGGATATACTGTCCTGGTCATGCTGGGTGTGGTAAAGTGGGATGATATAAATATTTATAGGGATTTAGTGTACTGACTGAGATCAGCTGTGAAGGTATCTGTATCTAATATGTGTAGTGTTTTACAGATAACCTTACTTACTGCCACATATTTATATCTCAGTCAGAATTATTCTGGAATATTGTGTTGGCAACGTTATATGTCTAGGGTTATGCAAATGATGAAGTGTAAGTCACCACAACAACAAACAGATAAACAATTTAATTATTCCACCATACTTGACAATACTGTGACACTCACAAACAGTCAACACTCTAGAAGACTATCTTAAAAGATTCAATGATAAATTTCAGATATATACAGATGTATTGATTTTTTCTACAATAGTGATCCTGATTCCACTACACAGTGAACCAGGCAATATTATAACATGTAATTACAAATATTATGTACACAGATATAAATGTGGTCTTTGCATTGACATACAATATTAGTAATCTATGTGTGTGAGTTGTGATGTGGTAATATGAGGTAATACTGGTTTTGTTCTTCAAGATAGATTCTTATTAGACATCATGACTGCATGTGCTTGTGTATGTTTGGAACTAGTATTGGAGATGGTCTCAGTTCCGAACATTAAAACAATTAATTGCCCCTCTTTAATTAAGTTAGTGTCATTTACGAGGGCTCTTTTGGCCACAGTGGGCTTAACTTTCGTGATGGCGGCAGGCAAGGACTCCTCTGCTCGACTATTCACTGTTTCTGAAGACACCTCACTGGTTACTATAGGGACCCAAGAGTATGCTGTCAGCCTCTGGATTCAGCAAACGCTCAGACCAAGTGCGGCTTCAATAACTAGGACCACAGTCCCTGAAACAAGAAGGATGTACCTCCTACTTCAGAACCAATTTATACTATCTGGCTAGACTGAGCACAATACATCACAAACACAGAGTTCAGAGCTTTAGTTTAACTGCTATCTTCTTCTGAAGCAGCTTACTCCAGTATTAACCTCCCTAACGGTTACTACGCCTCTGCACTTTCAGCTATAATTCCTTCCATGTCATAAGGTAGGTGTCAGTGTACTATGTGGTAATTCCATGTAGTTTGACTTTTCTCCGACACCTTCTGTTCAGGTTGGAGCAATATATATATAGATATAGGCCTTGTCTCATGTTCGCTACTGAACTGCACATATATACAGACATAAATTATCAATGTACATTCAATTTTCATTAAAAAGAGATCAAATATTTCAACCTACCAAAATTCAAGGAAATAAACACAGATACGTTGACTAGCAATGAATGTAGGCACAAATACTGGCACAAATTCCCATCTGCTTATGTTCCAGGCTTTTATTTAGCAAAAATATGAGCTGGCTTCAACGCACTGTTGCTTTATCAAGCTTATTTGAACTAGTGGTCTCGAACTAACGCTATCAATTAACTATATTAACAGACCTAACCAATCAGGCCATTTCTACCCCATCGTTTGAAAAAAAGTACTCTTACTTCCGTCTCCCTTGACAACAAAAGATAGCATTTATAGTCCGACTAATCGTGTTTAGCCTTACATATCATTCCATCCAATCAATTCAAATGTAACTTGTGGCCTATTTCCGTACAATGGTGGTTTAAAATTCTGCCACTGAGCGACTCCGAGTTTTTAGGTTGTCTGACACCCTCATTATTTTCTTTTGCCTATAATTTATTAATTCCTGGACTATTTGCGTAACACTTAACATATTCTGTGTCAGCAAGCCCTAAGGAATCCAAATATCTCAATCTAAGGGAGCTAGGTGGCTGCGTTCAAAATGTGCATTTTCTACCACCTCCTGTTCACTTCAATCCCCATGTGGTGTCTGGGTACTGTCATGTTTTCAAACGTAAATCCATCTAATGTCATCTTTCCTAATAAGCGTTTTCCAGGTTTTTTAAAACCTAACTCTGGGAAGGGTAGTGTTTTTATCACTGTCCGTCTGAAAAAAAGTTAGTGCATGTGGCCTTACACGCGTGATAGTAGTAATTGTATATCGCGTTACGCTTGTTGGGGGTGGCATTAATAGCGAGACGCGTGTTTAGTATTGCATGCGTTCCTGATTTTCAGCCTTCCCTTCTTTCCATCCTACATCCATCTGTCCATTCGTAGTGTAATTAATTTAGGTCATACTCAGTGTGCCTCTCAATGTTTTTTCTTAGAAATGCAATACCCGTTTTAATGTGTTGTGGAAACGCTTGTATTATGCAGTGGCTTATATTTAACGTGGAAACGTTACAATTTGCAGACGAAGCATAAAACAAAGGGGATTTCGAGTACTGTCATTGTGACAGCACTGTTCTTTACCCTTCTTCTTCCTTTTATAGAATTTATTTGTTAGGCTTTACATTTACTTTTTAATTTATATATGTGGATTAGAATTTCTCACGACACTGGGGTATGTGGTAATAAAAGAGCTGACAGACTAGCATCAAGAGCACCCATAGTTGGGACACTAGATATGGATAAGGGAGAGATACTGAGAACAATTAATTATCGCCTGTTAGAGAATGACACTGCAATAGATGAATCATCAAGGTTAAGACTGTTGGAATTTGGCATCAAACGTAAAGCTAGTAGAGATGGACGTATGAGAGGATGAATCCGTTGTGTTTTCAACCAGCGAGCTACAGGAACAATTAGCATTCACACTCTTCGACATATACTGATGGAGACTGAGCACCTATGGGTTTGCCCAGAGTGCAATGACGTCAATTCTGAATAACAATAAAATAAACTGATACAAGAACTACCTCTGCATGAGCGCACGCATTCTTTGGAGCATGCATCCTGCAATGAGACTAGCTGCAGCTGTAACTCCGTGCTCCATAGGGAATGAAACGGAACATGATAATGATGATGACAGAGACTGTCCCGATTTTGTATATTATTAAAGTATGTCATATTTCTCTGGCTGTTTAACGAGCGGTAAGTTCCATTAAGCCACTTCATTCTCGGCTATTGCTTTTCGCGTATATGCCTCATGCTGTACTCTTTACTTTGGGCGTGGAAACAGCTAGAAAGCATTTAAGTAGACTATACACGGGTAAACCAACCTCCCCCCCCCCCCCTTTTTTTTTAAAATATAAAATTCCGAAATTCGAAAATCTCTGAAAACTGGGAAATTATTTTTCATTCACGCGCACGTCTTGACTCAAGCTGGTGTGAGGCGTCACGTGCATATACAAGATACGTATATTCTATTATAGATGGCCCACTGTGAGACAATAACCTTGGCAATACATGTATTATTTAGTTGTATTTTATAATATATATATGACGTCACATTATAACGACGATGAATTAGTGAAGGTTGCGAGCGTTTACAGTGTATGATGAACGTGAGAGTCTCTACTCAGTAACATAATGCACTGACCGAGAGAGAAAGAGAGAGAGAGAGAGAGAGAGAGAGAGAGAGAGAGAGAGAGAGAATTTCAATGATAGCTAACACTCAGTCATTTTACTTTTTGCTCCCTATGGTGAATGGTGCCACCACTGTATCTGCACCCTTTGCACCAAAGCACTAACTTGCACTGCAGCAGTAATTTCTATAGTACTTTGTGTGACCAATTAGGTTACCAGCCCGTCGCACAACTTCATATTAGTCGTCTCTAATGACATAGCTGTGGGGGCGATAGGCCTAATCTTTGGTTTGGCTTTGGTTTTAAGGGCCATAATCACTGCACACGCATAACTCCATCGGTGCTCCGATTTCCTCCTTTAGATCACGCAAGGAACATCTCAACACAGTGCACGAACTCCGTAGCACCGACGATATTCCCAATGTGTGTGCAGGAATTCCACATTCTTTTAAGTATTTTTGTGGTGGGTAGGTTTCCTAATTTTTAAATTTTGCCAGGGTAACCGCCGTATGGCCTGCTCTTTACGATTTCTTTAGTAAAAGGAAATGTATGTTAATATCAACCAGACAAAAACTACAAAACTCGCAGAAAACAACACTTCAGCTCTACATTGGAACATCACTAATTGAAAACGTAAATGAACATAAAACTCTAGGTCTAACTGTTGACCAGCACCTAAGTTGGAACTCACATGTAAGTGCACTCACAAAGCTAACGGCACAAAAAGTTTACCAATTAGCCAAAATCAAACACTTCCTGGATGAGGGGGCAAGGAAAATGCTCTACACATCTCACATACAAACATACCTAGACTATTGTTCCACAATCTGGGATGGTTGTTCCATATCCAACACAAAAAGGCTTCATTCACTTCAAAAACGTGCAGTGCGCCTAGTTGCTGATAAACACCAAACACATTGTACAGATTTATATAACTATCTTAAAATATTACCCCTTAGAAAGCGTTTCCTATTTAACAAAGCTAAATTCGCTCACAAAATCTTGTCACAGAATGCTCCAACGTATCTGTGGCCTCTTTTAAAATTCAATGAAAAACGTAGTAACCGCTTAAACCAGTTACAGGTACCCAAGCCCAGGCTAGATTTGTTCAAGAAGAGCTTGGCTTACTCAGCTGCTCATCTTTGGAACAATCTTCCACATGATCTTAAAAACATGCACAGTCCCTACTCATATAATCGTAGACTGTTCAAATACATTATGAGTGCCAATTATATGCCGCCCTAAGGGATTATATTTCGAATTATTATCTAATATACTGTATGGAGGTCTAATGATCTAGTTTTTCATTTTTATATATCTTACTTCTTAATTGTAATCAAATACTGTAAATGTATGCTTTTATACTACTTATAATGTTGCATCGCCATTAAACTAACAGCTTAAGTATGGAGAATGTCTGAATAACTAGCAATAAAAGATGAGTAAGAGGAAGGGCAAAATGTAAGACGGCCCTATATGCACGATTCTTATCTATCAGTCAATACCCTTTACCTCCCTAAGGAGCATAGGTCATAAAGCTGGATCTCGTATAGTGGAGGCGTAAACAATTCACTCCCTGTGGCAGTATCTGTTTGGGACTCAAAGCTGCTCACCTGTGGGAACATTTTCCGCATGTGCTGACAACACACTAAGTCCCAGGTCATTCAGCAGCGGATTCCCAAAATGTCACGAGTTCTTATTCAATACCACCATAAACTATCTATCTATCTATCTATCTATCTATCTATCTATCTATCTATCTATCTATCTATCTATCTATCTATCTATCTATCTATCTATCTATCTATCTATCTATCTATCTATCTATCTATCTATCTATCTATCTATCTATCTATCTAATCTATGTATTAATGTTTATTTTTATTTTTATTTATTTTATTTTTACATTCATTATTATTAATATTATTCTTTTTTATTGTTAAAGACGTACTTTAATTATGATGATTATTGCAAATGTAATATTACTTTTATAATGATAAATGCCTTAATTATGCTTATAGTAAATGTGAGGATGAAAGGATATAGTATATATGATGAGAGAGAGAGGAAGGGCAGAATGTCAGACGGGCCTGCGTGCCCAATTCTTAACCCTTTGAAAATAAAGTTCGTTCGTTCGATTTCCAACTGCCAAGGGATTTTTAACGTGCGCAACTTGCACACCTGAACTCCTATTTTCTCGCTCTTATCCGAGAAGGCTAGGCATCTGATCTCACTACGCAGGAGATCAGTGGGGAGAATGACATCATTAGGAACCCCTGGTTCTGAAAAAAATGTCCATCAATTGCACTCCCTTTGCTGGGAGCGAACCAGGTACCTTTAGAATTTGAGGCGGACGCCAAACCCCTTAACCACTCTGATACTTTCTCTCCCTAGAGACCCCCCAAACTCTCCTCCCCCCTCTCCCCCTCCCCCCCCGGAACTACACAGAGCCAAACCTGAGAGGGCACATTCTCCCTTTAGTGGTGAATAATAGACCAAAATAAGTAAATAGTAGACACTCAAACACTTGAAAGGAGAAGGACACTAGACAACAACAAATGCTACGGAAGTGATAAGCTCACAAGGGAATCGAACCAGAAACCTTGCAAACAGCGCCGTCGCCTCGCTGCAAGAGTGAATCGCAAAAGGACACACAGCCAACTAAGCATCGTCAAAAGTGTTTCATTGGTGGTAGTCATTTTCACGATACTTTACGCAGCTATGGAATATAGGACCTGTGTCGTTTCCGAGATACATGTGTCTATAGATTGTAGAGAAAGATAAACAACAAAGAACATTACTGGTTGGCTTAAGTTACGGATGTGTGAACACGGAAATAAAGAAAGGAGTGACTGGTGGGTAGTAAATAACAAACGAAGATAAGTAAATACCAGGAACTCATAAGAAACAAACAAACGAAGAATCAAAACAAAAGAAAGAAAGAGGACACAAGGGAACAGACAAGTGAGAAAAGTAATAGGCTCACCCAGGAATCGAATCAGAGCGAGGCTATGGCGCAGTTTGGATGGTCCTACGTTCGATTTCTCAGTAAGTCTATCAATTCTGATTCATTGGTGGTTGAGACAAACTATCTATCTATCTATCTATCTATCTATCTATCTATCTATCTATCTATCTATCTATCTATCTATCTATCTATCGATTCAGTATGGAAGAAGAGAGAAAGGAAGGGCAGAATGTTAGACGGGTCTGCGTGCCCAATTCTAAACCCTTTGAACATAAAGTTCGTTCTATCTATCTATCTATCTATCTATCTATCTATCTATCTATCTATCTATCTATCTATCTATCTATCTATCTATCTGTCTATCTGTCTATCTGTCTGTCTGTCTGTCTGTCTGTCTGTCTGTCTATCTATCTACCTATCTATCAAACATAGGGTAAAGGTAAAGGATCCCGTTACACGCCCATTGAGGCATATTGGGAATATGGTGTTAGGCCCATATTTTCTTGACCATCGGCACACTAGGGGTGATGTGGTCAGCAAACATGTCTGCATATAATTATTAAAGGGAGATGTAATTTATTTTTAAACCAAGGTAGATAACCGTGATTAAAAATAAAAAGCCTACTTTTGAACAAATTGTAATTTTTATAAAATACCATGAATATTTTTATTTTAAGTAGAGCAAATTTATAAGATCTAAGAGTTTTTCAGAAGCTGTTTACGGCTTTAACATATTTTTTATTAAGTCTAAGGTTGTTCCAGAGATACCCCCATTGTGACGATGAGGTACATGCATGGACTTCCGTCAATAGTTGATGTCTGTCTTGCAACGCGTTTAAAATTCCGGAAGGAGAGGGCGGGACCGAAATTTCCCAAGTTTAAAAGTAAAAGTTGTTTTATTTTATCCCCCCCCCCCTTACTTCATCTAAAGATATACCAAATCATCCCTTGTGATCTACCAGTAGTCGAGATCGACCGGTTGCTTGGCCCCTAATCTAAATTATACTTTGCATAGTGTTTAAACAAGATGAAGACACATCCTTCAAAACAAATTACGTAATCACGCGTGTATAAATACAACGTAACAGAAATTGTGAGCCATCCTGCAAGTACTAGGAACATTTAGGAGGGATCTGAAGCCCAGATGCCCCCTCCCACGTAAATGCGCCATTGTGTTTGACTGGTCATAACGTTTAGTACGCAATTACAATTTTTTTTAAACTCATCTTTTGTCATTTTATCTTCTTCGGAAAATAATTGGAATACATCGCTCAACCAACTACTGCATCACACACTAACACACACACACACACACGTATATATATATATCGTATATATTCACTTCTAATAGTTTCCTCTCCAGGCCTGCCAGAGCAGACGTCACAGTATGTACCTGGACCCGCCCTCAAGACAAGGTCGACCCTCGCGTTCTCCCTCGCCAGTGTCGCCTTCATCTAGCAGACGATCTCCGGTTTCGCCAAGCCTCACTACAGATGACGATTCCTGTGATGGATTCGGAATAGTGCACGTGCGAAAGATTCCCATAGAAGCAGACTGCCTCTTTTGTTATTCCACTGTTCCAGGTACTTAGCGCGCTTGTTTTTTAAATAATGGCCGTTCATTTATTTATATTGCTTAAGCTGCTCTCTCTCTCTCTCTCTCTCTCTCTCTCTCTCTCACACACACACACACACACACTTTTATTGACAAAGATGTGTTGCAAAAAATACTTTTCGTTTTATGGAACGCCGCTTTTCTCTGGGCTATTCTACTCTTCGCCTCGGACAGACATCTTTCATCTGATGTTTGTAATGTGCACATATGTATTTGAATCTATTGACTTCGTTCAAAACTGTCCCGTGTACTTTTAGTGCATTGTGCGATCGCCGTGGGGGCACTTAAAGAGATTGCGAGCTCATCTTCAACTCCGAAGCATTAGGAACCGTTGCCACATTAAATATTGTCGGTAATGGATCTAACATAGCAAGTGCTTTCGCATTTAAGCCAAAAACATAAACATTGCTAAACATATAATAATCGATTACAATTTTTGTATCAATTAATCGATTTTTTAAAAATTGAAACGGATTAATTTATTAATTAATCGTTAAAAATCCCAGCCTAATATATATATATATGTGTGTGTGTCGTGAAACATTCTAAATCCACATATCTAAATTAAAAAGTAAATGTAAAGCCTAACGAATTAATTCAATAAAAGGAAAGAAGAATGGTGAAAGACCAGTGCTTTCTCAATGGCATACGCCAGCGTGTATACCGCCGTAATGGCGGAACAAGAAAAACCCCTTTTTATGCTCCGTCTGCATAATTGTAACGCTTTCACGTTTACTGGTAAAGCCTACTGCATCAACTACACGCGTTTCAAAAAAAAAAAAAAAAACCGGTACTGTGTTTCTTAGAAAACCTTGAGATAGACACACTGCGTAATGACCTAGATTACATTAATGTCATTTTATGCACTAAGTAAAAGAAAAGACAGACGAGCTTAGAAGAGAGAGAGAGAGAGAGAGAGAGAGAGAGAGAGAGAGAGGAGTAACGCCAATCCCAAGCGTAAGGCATGAAGCACTAACTTGTTTTCAAATAAACAGTGACAAAAAACACTACCAATACACGGTTAGGTTTTGAAAACATGTTTAATTCTTATTAGGAAACATGACACAATACTGTTTTACGTCTGAAATCCTGACTTTATACTGACAGAACAGTCGAAAAGGCAGGACAGGTGGCGGTTCTAAATCGAAAAAAAAATAAAAAAAACAAATACACGACTATCCTAGAATACATATTTTGAACGGAGCCACTTAGCCCCATTAAATTTATATATTTGGGTGCCTTAGGACTTGCTGACAAAGAATATGTTAAGCATTATGCACATAGTCTAGTAATTAACAAATTATAGCCATAATATTATAGGGGTGTTGTCTGACAGCACCAGATCATATTTGCTCATGTTTGGATACTGCTTTAGGGGAATGAGGCCACTACGTTAAATCCGATTTGATTGGTTAGAATTATATGTAAGGCGAAACATGATTAGTCGACTGCAAATACTATTTTTGGTTGTTAAGGGAAACGTAGGAAGGGTAAATTTTTTCAAAAGCTTTTGTAAACATGGTCTCATTGGCTAGACCAGTTGATATAGTCAATTAGGAGCGTCGGTTCAGTGCCACTTTTTGAAATTAAACTGTGTAGAAGCAAGTGCGTTGAGATCCAGTTCATAATTTTTCTAATGAAAGCCTGGGACAGAGGCACATCGGAATTGTGCCATAACTCATCGCCAGTCAACGTATTTGTTTAATATTTCCTTGAATTGTGGTAAGCTAGACATATTTGATCTCTTTTAGATGAAAATTGATTGTGAATTGATAATTTATGTCTGTATGTGTGTGGTTCAGTAGCCAACATGAGGCAAAGCCTAGATATTGCTCCAACCTGAACAAAACTTGTCGGAGTGGAGTATAACGGCATGGGATTGCCAAATAGTACTATGACACCTATCTTATTGAATAGAAGGAAATAATGCTGGAATTGCAGAGGCGTTGTAACCATTAGGAAGATGAATACTGGTGTATACTGTTACATGAGAAGCTAACAGTTGGCCTACAGCGCTGAACTCAGTGTTTGTTATGTATTGTGCTTCAGTGTGGAAATAGATTATAAATTAGTTCTGAAGTAGGAGGTACAACCTTCTTGTTTCAGGGACCGTGGTACTAACGTATTGAAGCAGCACCTGGTCTGAGTTTTGCTGAATCCAGAGGCTGGTACCATACTCCTTGGTCAAGATAGCGACCAGTGTTGTTTCTCAAGGAAACGGTGAAGCAAGCGAGCAGTGGAGACTGTTTCCTGCCGCCCACACAGAAGTTAAGAGTTCGTGGCCAGAGCAGCTCAATCTTGTGTATACCCCCTCAAAAAGTGACTTTACCTTAAATCAAGAGGGACATTTATTTGTTTCAAATAAAAAGAAACTGTGAACCTTTCCAATATTATTTCCAACAGAAACAGACACTTGAAGTCATGATGACAAACAACAACTTAGCTTGAAAAGCCAGTATTACCTCATAGTACCACCGCACAACTTACACACATATTGCAATAATAATATATGTCAATACAAAGATCCTATCTATAAATTGTGTACATACAACTTGTGATTACATTTGATTGTGATTCCTGGTTCACTTTGTAGTTGAATCAGGATATCTATTATTGAAAGGAATTAATACATATTTTTAAAAGTTACCCTTGACTTATTAAGATAGTCTTATAGAGTGTTATATGTATGTGAGTGTCACAGTGTTGTAAAGTGTTGTGGATTAAATTAAATTGTTTATCTGTCTGTTGGTTGTTGTGAACATACACTTCATCATTATCATAACCCTAGACATTCAACGTAGTCATCACAATATTCCAGAATAAGTCTGACTGAGGTATAAATGTGGTAGCAAAGTAAGATCATCTGTAATACACCACACTTATTAGATACAGATACCTTCACAGCTGATCTCAGTCGGTACACTAAGTCCCCTATAAATATTTATAACATCCCACTTTACCACATATATTGGGGTCCTGTCCGGGATTTTGAATCTTTCCCTATTATATATATTGGGGGTAATTCACTTCAGGGAATAATAAAAAATTAAAAGGTATCCTTGGGGTAGAAAATAAATAAGGTTGAGCTCTCAGTGCCTGTGGTTGTCCTTAGATAATTATTTATAGATTGAATTGTTTACATTTGCCTGTTAGAAAATGGCGGACCTAGCAAAATTTCGATCTGCTGCTGTGCAGGCTGCTAAAGAGTTAGGAATGGACGGGCAAGTTATGATTGCCTATGTCACTACTGAATGTGACAAATTTATTGAACGTGAAGAAAGAAAATTTGAAGCGGAAAGAAAGTTAGAGGCTGAAAAAGAAATTAAGAGGTTGCAGATCGAGGCTGAGGCTAAGGCATTGGAGGCAGATAGGGAGATTAAAAGGCTCCAGTATGAAGAGAAGAAATTGGAGGCAGAAAGAGAGGAAAGAAGATTGACTGCAGAGAGGGAAGCAGAAGATAAGAGATTACAAAGGGAGCACGAGTTACGACTAAGGGAGTTGGAATTTCAAGGCCATGCTCCTGAAAATGGTGCCAGTCCCTTTACCTCTGATGCCACTGCTAGTGAGGGAGCCTCAACCTCAGCTATGAACTTTCATTTAGATCATTTTGTTGAGAAAGAAGATGATATCGAGAGCTATCTAAATAGATATGAACTATTAGCTACCACGTATGGGTTAGAGAGAGAAAGGTGGAGCTTAAAGTTATCACAAGGGCTTCGTGGTACGGCTTATGAAGTTTTTGCCAAAATGAGCAGAGATGATCAAGAAAATTATGACATGCTAAAGCAGGCTCTTTTGTTAAGATATGAAAAGAATGGTGAATTTTATAGAAAAAAATTTAGGAATGCTAAACTACTGTCAGGTGAAACCTATCACCAGTTCTCTGCACGGTTAGAGACATACTTGGAGAAATGGACTTCTCTGGGGAAAACCCAAGATCTTAAGGAAATGATCCTTATAGAACAACTAAGAGAGTCCATGGCTCCAGACCTGAGAAAGTTTCTCATGGAACAAGGTGCAGAGAGGCTGGGTGAGTTACTAAATGTTGCTGAAAGGTATCAAGCAGCTCAAG
This sequence comes from Oreohelix idahoensis, assembly GCA_024509875.1. NCBI lineage: Eukaryota > Metazoa > Mollusca > Gastropoda > Stylommatophora > Oreohelicidae > Oreohelix > Oreohelix idahoensis. The sequence continues at coordinate 124,377 of JAMPIV010010869.1, read as the reverse complement.
CAGAGGTAACAAGTAATAAAAAGAAACAGGTAGATAATTTTAGGGCACCACAGAACTTTAATAAATTTGATCCTAGAGATCAGAACAAAGGTAAGCACCAGTTTGATAGGCCACGGTATGACAATAAAAATAAAACCCCACAATTCGATGAAAGGAAATATGATGAAAGAAAATCTTTCAACCAAGGAAGGAGGTGGTGTAAAAATTGTCGGATGGACAATCATGACACTGACCGTTGTAGAAGGAATCCTATAGTAATGGCCACCCTTCAGGTCAGGTCGACCTCAAGAAAGGAGGAGGATATTATGATAAATACAACTCCAGAAGAGATGAGGAAGGCGCAGGCTGGGGATAAGACCCTCAAGCCTTGTTTTAGAAGATTGTCCAAGTGTCACACACCTTCAAGAAAAGGAGACTTCTATATGAAGAACAACCTGATATACCGGAAGACTGGAACTAGATCCAAAGGTCAGGGACAGCTGGTACTTCCTAAAAGGTATAGGACAGACTTAATAAGGAGCTTACATGTGAGAAAAGATGGGGACCATGAGAAGATAGGTACCATCATCCAAAAGGTAGCTCAAAATTATTACTGGCCCAAGGCAAGGTGGGACATTGAAAATTTTGTAGAGAGATGTGGCATATTACATGAGGGAACACCCACAAGTGGGAATAGTGATCAGGACCTCTACACGCCACGGGGCAAACGTAGGCCTGACACTGAAAAGAAAAATAAATTTAATAAAGTGGACCAAGTGGAATGGGAAGCCCCTTTTCACGGACAATCTTCAATTGACTGTTTTACAATGGCCACTATGGAGAGAGTGCAAAAAGATGTCTTACCCCAGGATAAGCCGAAAATCCCTCAGTCGGACTTATGTAAACTGGAGGAAGAAGATGTAGAGAGGAAATCTCTCATCAAGAATTCTAAGTGGGGAGAAAGCCCCAAGAAAAGAATTGGTAGCGGTCGATTTGTGAATGATGATTCGGGGAAGAAAAATCATCACTACAGAGCTTCGGGTGGAAAGGACCTGGCATGTGCCAGGAGAAATAAGGTTGTGAATTTAAAAGTCCATATGTAGCTCTGTTAAGAACGTGGACTGATGAAAAGGCAGAGGAAAATATTACATCCTCATACCAATATGTGAATGAGCTGACCACTCGTTTAAAAACTGGCTGGAAACTTGCCAATGAAAATTTGAGACAAGCCAGGAAAAAACATGCTGCCTATTACAACAGGAAAGCTAAAGACAGAGATTTGGCTGTGGGAGAGAAGGTACTGCTTCTTCTACCCGGTAGTCAGAATAAGTTACAAATTGGATGGCAAGGTCCATATACAGTTCTAGAGAAGGTGTCTAGAACAAATTATAAGATAGATAAGAAGGGGAAAGAAAAAATCTATCATGTGAATCTCCTGAAGAAATATTTGGAAAGAGAAAATCAGGAAGAGACACACTTGTTGACCTTGTCCATTGCAATGGAGATGAAAAAGGAACCACTTTCATCATTTGAATATCCATTACACCCCTGTGAGACAGCTGCACAGGTGAAAATCAGTACACACTTAACGAAAGATCAGAAGAAGAGAGTGCAACAGGTTTTAGATGATCATACAGAGGTGTTAACGGACCGACCGGGGCATACAAACTTATTGGAATATGATATGAAACTGATAGACCCCACACCTGTCTGTATGAAACCCTATTCGATTCCTTTTGCTAAGGAGAAAGCCTTGAAGGAAGAGATAGACTATTTGTTGAAGGAAGGAATCATTTCACACAGTGAATCTTCGTATAGTTCCAGTGTGGTGCTCTTAAGGAAACCCTCTGGAGAACATAGACTCTGTATAGATTACAGGAGACTGAATGCTATCACAGAAGGTCAGGTGGATCCATTGCCGGATACAAATCAGTTGTTTGCCAGGCTAAATAAAGCTAAATATTTCTCAAAAGTGGATCTGAGCAAAGGATACTATCAGATTCCAGTAAAGCCTGAGGTTAGACCATACCTAGCTTTTAGTACCTCAGAGGGACACTATGAGTTTAACAGATTGCCATTTGGATTGAAGAATGCGCCTAGTGTCTTCTCTAGAATGATGAGAAAATTGTTGGATCCCCTGAATAATCCATGCATCACAAATTTCATGGATGATATCCTTATAGCAACAGAAACATTTGAGGAACACATTGACTCTCTGAACATGCTGTTTAATCGACTTAGAGAAGCGAATTTAACAGCCCGACCAACCAAATGTTGCGTTGGATGTAAAGAATTAGAATTCTTGGGACACACAGTCCATCAGGGAAACATGACCCCTGACCCCAAGAATTTAGAGAAACTAAAGAAAGCCCCGAGACCACAAACCAAGAAAGACGTGAGATCCTTTGTCTCATTATGTGGTTTCTACCAAAAGTATATCAAAAACTTTAATTCCATATGTGCACCGTTAACTGATTTGACACGCAAAGGAAATCCAGATCGAATTACATGGACAGCACAATGTGAATTGGCATACCAGGAATTGAAGGAAAAGCTCACAAGCAAACCTATTTTGAAATTACCTGACTTAAGTCAAGAATACATTGTGAGAACGGATACCAGTAATATCGGGTTGGGCGCGACCCTGTTACAGAAATCAGATGCACTGAATGGGGAATTAACCCCAGTGGCATATGCTAGTAGAAAGTTGAATAAAGCTGAAACCAATTATTCAACTAGCGAAAAACAATGTCTTGCCGTAATATGGGCGATCAAGAAATTCAATATTTATCTGTATGGGAAGGCATTTAAGTTGCAAACGGATCACAAACCCTTGTCGTTTCTAGCGCAGGCTAGGCATGAAAATTCAAGGTTACTCAGATGGTCCTTACTTTTGCAGCCATTCCAGTTCAGCATAGAGTATATTTCTGGAAAAACCAACCTGGGAGCGGATTTTCTAAGCCGCTATCCGTGTGATGAATATCACCGTAAGCCCCAGGAATAATATTAAATTTCTCTATGTGTATATAGAATTATAGACTGACATATAACGTCTGTTTTGAGTGGGGAGAATTTGTCGTGAAACATTCTAAATCCACATATCTAAATTAAAAAGTAAATGTAAAGCCTAACGAATTGATTCAATAAAAGGAAAGAAGAATGGTGAAAGACCAGTGCTTTCTCAATGGCATACGCCAGCGTGTATACCGCCGTAATGGCGGAACAAGAAAAACCCCTTTTTATGCTCCGTCTGCATAATTGTAACGCTTTCACGTTTACTGGTAAAGCCTACTGCATCAACTACACGCGTTTCAAAAAAAATAATAAAACCGGTACTGTGTTTCTTAGAAAACCTTGAGATAGACACACTGCGTAATGACCTAGATTACATTAATGTCATTTTATGCACTAAGTAAAAGAAAAGACAGACGAGCTTGAGAGAGAGAGAGAGAGAGAGAGAGAGAGAGAGAGAGAGAGAGAGAGAGAGAGAGAGAGAGAGAGAAAGGAGTAACGCCAATCCCACGCGTAAGGCATGAAGCACTAACTTTTTTTCAAATAAACAGTGACAAAAAACACTACCAATACAGGGTTAGGTTTTGAAAACATGTTTAATGCTTATTAGGAAACATGACACAATACTGTTTTACGTCTGAAATCCTGACTTTATACTGACAGAACAGTCGAAAAGGCAGGACAGGTGGCGGTTCTAAATCGAAAAAAAAAAAAAATACACGACTATCCTAGAATACATATTTTGAACGGAGCCACTTAGCCCCATTAAATTTATATATTTGGGTGCCTTAGGACTTGCTGACAAAGAATATGTTAAGTGTTATGCACATAGTCTAGTAATTAACAAATTATAGCCATAATATTATAGGGGTGTTGTCTGACAGCACCAGATCATATTTGCTCATGTTTGGATACTGCTTTAGGGGAATGAGGCCACTACGTTAAATCCGATTTGATTGGTTAGAATTATATGTAAGGCGAAACATGATTAGTCGACTGCAAATACTATTTTTGGTTGTTAAGGGAAACGTAGGAAGGGTAAATTTTTTCAAAAGCTTTTGTAAACATGGTCTCATTGGCTAGACCAGTTGATATAGTCAATTAGGAGCGTCGGTTCAGTGCCACTTTTTGAAATTAAACTGTGTAGAAGCAAGTGCGTTGAGATCCAGTTCATAATTTTTCTAATGAAAGCCTGGGACAGAGGCACATCGGAATTGTGCCATAACTCATCGCCAGTCAACGTATTTGTTTAATATTTCCTTGAATTGTGGTAAGCTAGACATATTTGATCTCTTTTAGATGAAAATTGATTGTGAATTGATAATTTATGTCTGTATGTGTGTGGTTCAGTAGCCAACATGAGGCAAAGCCTAGATATTGCTCCAACCTGAACAAAACTTGTCGGAGTGGAGTATAACGGCATGGGATTGCCAAATAGTACTATGACACCTATCTTATTGAATAGAAGGAAATAATGCTGGAATTGCAGAGGCGTTGTAACCATTAGGAAGATGAATACTGGTGTATACTGTTACATGAGAAGCTAACAGTTGGCCTACAGCGCTGAACTCAGTGTTTGTTATGTATTGTGCTTCAGTGTGGAAATAGATTATAAATTAGTTCTGAAGTAGGAGGTACAACCTTCTTGTTTCAGGGACCGTGGTACTAACGTATTGAAGCAGCACCTGGTCTGAGTTTTGCTGAATCCAGAGGCTGGTACCATACTCCTTGGTCAAGATAGCGACCAGTGTTGTTTCTCAAGGAAACGGTGAAGCAAGCGAGCAGTGGAGACTGTTTCCTGCCGCCCACACAGAAGTTAAGAGTTCGTGGCCAGAGCAGCTCAATCTTGTGTCTTCTTCTTCTTTGATCCATAACCGCCAACCGTCAAAGCAGTCAGCGGCCATCACGCCTGGTGGCGTCTTGTAGGGCAGCAACAAATTGATTCCACTTTGCTCTGTCGGCGGCCATCCTTCGTACAGTGTCCCAACTGTGGTTCATTCTTTGCATCTCAGCTTCCACAGTTCTCCGCCAAGTTGTTTTTGGTCGGCCTCTCTTTCGCTTTCCCTCGGGGGTCCATAGCATAGCTGTTCTTGCGATGGTATCAGGGTCCCTTCTGAGGACATGGCCAACCCAACTCCAGCGTCTGCCAGCTATGATGGTGTGCATGTCCTCCTGGTTACTCCGAATAAGTAGTTCTTGGTTGCTGATGGTGTTTGGCCAAAAGATTCGGAGAATTTTCCTTAGGCAGATTGTGTGGAAGGAGGACAGTTTCGACATTTCCTTCTCTGTTACTCTCCAACATTCCGCACCATAGAAAAGCACAGAAAGTACGCAGCTCTCATACAGTCTTAATTTGGTGTTTGTGCTGTACTGGGAAGACTTCCAAATGTTGTTGAGAATAGCAAAGGCTGTTCTCGCTTTATTCATTCTGTTGTTAATGTCCTTGCTTGTTCCGCCGTCAGGTGTTACTATGCTTCCTAGGTAAGTAAATGTGTCTGTCTGTTCTAACTTCTGGTTCCTTACTGTTATTGGCTCAGGATTGCCCACATTTAGTGTCATGACCTCTGTCTTCTTCAGATTGATGTTCAGGCCAACCTGCTGGCCATACTTATTCAGTCTATCAGTTTTGTCTTGAATGTGTTGGTGTGAATGCGCGAGCAGTGCAATGTCATCTGCATATTCCAAATCTTCCAGTGTAGAAAACGTTGTCCATCTAATTCCTCTTGGACTGCCCTCTGTTGTCTGGCGCATCACCCAATCTATGACTGTCAAAAATAATGTTGTTGATAAGGGGCATCCCTGTCGTACTCCTGTTTTCACTTCGAAAGTTACATTACTCGATGCAACACTGCACGTAAAGTTAGAATAGAGGCTTTTTATAATGGAAACAATGCGGCTGGGAATTCCATAAGCCCTCAGAATTTTCCATAGGCTGTCCCTGTGTATGCTGTCGAAAGCCTTTTCAAAATCAACAAAGTTAATGTACAGCTGTCTCTGCCATTCTGAGCACTGTTCTATAATGTTCCTGAGGGCAAATATATGATCTGCACATCTTCTGTTCTTTCTGAAGCCCGCTTGTTCTTTCCTCAGTTTATGGTCAACTGCTTTTGAAATTCTCTGGATGATTATCCTGCCTAGTATTTTGCTGGGAACTGAGAGGAGGGTAATTCCTCTCCAGTTGTTGCAGTCTGCAAGGTCGCCCTTCTTGGGCAATTTGACAATTGTTCCTTTACTCCACTCTGTTGGTGTTGTCTCAGTTTCCCAGACTTGTGCAAATAGTGGTTCTAATAGTTCTGCTGCTAGTTCAGGGTCTGTCTTGAATAGCTCAGCATTCAGATTGTCGTGACCAGGCGCTTTTCCATTTTTTAGCCCTTTGATAGCTGTGATAATTTCTTCTTTTCGTGGAATGTCTGTATTTACGTCTGTCACTTTCAGCCTCAGGAACATTCAGCTGAGTCTCTGGTGGTTCCTTATTCAGTGTTTCTCTGAAGTGCTCTGCCCACCTTGTTTCCTGCCCCTGTGCTGTGGTGATGAGATTTCCTTGCTTGTCTCTTACTAACGTTATGTTGTTTGCACCTCGTTTTCCACTGATAGCTTTAGTTATTTTATAAACTGTGCTTTGTTCATTTCTCAGTGCTGCCTCTTCTGCCTGTCTTGCAAGGTCATCCAGAAATGTCCTTTTGTTAGCACGGGTTTGACGTTTTACTTCCTTGTCCAGCTGACTGTACTGTTCACTATATATTGCCTTTAACCTGGGAGACTTAGCTTCTGTTTTCTTCCTTTTCATTTCCTTTCTCTTCGCTATGGTGTTTAGCGTTTCTGGTGTTATCCAGTCTTGGCTCTTTCTTTCCTGGAATCCCAAGCATGACTTGCTGCTTTCTTTATATATTGTTGAGATGGTGTTGAATTTCTGGTCCACATCGTCGGTCTCTGTTCTTTCCTGGCTTTTGGTAATCAGATATCGTCTCCTTACGTCGACCACAAACGCTTTTCTGGTGAGGGGGTCCTTAAGTTTCGTGATGTTGTATCTTTTCTGTTTGACTGCAACTGGTCCAGCAGCTCTGAGTTTCACCTTCAGTCTTGCTACTACTAGGTGATGATCACTTCCCACATCTGCGCCTCTTCTTACTTTCACGTCTTGTAGTGCATGTCTCCATCTGCCATTGATCATTATGTGATCTATCTGGTTTTTGTCTCGTCCGTTTGGTGATTCCCATGTTAACTTGTGCACTTCTTTGTGTTGAAAAAGTGTTCCTCCGATGACCAGGTTGTTAATACTGCAGAAGCTTATTAATTTGTCCCCATTCTCATTTACTGTTCCACTGCCGCATTTCCCCATTACTCTTTCGTTATAATTATTGTGTGTTCCAACTTTCGCATTTAGGTCTCCCATTACTATAATAAGATCGTACCTGGGTACAGTTTCCATTTCCTTTTGTACCTGTTGATAGAACTCGTCCTTGATCTCTTCGTCGCTGTCATTTGTTGGTGCATAACATTGTATAATTGTGGTGTTGGTGAATCTCCCTCTCAGTCTTGCTCTTATTAGTCTGTTGTTAATGGGTTTCCATTCCAGTAGAGACCTTTCCATTCCTTTCTTAAGGATAATGGCTACACCTTCGTTGTGCTGACCGTCCTCTCTACCAGAATAAAGTATTGTTTCCCCTGTAGCTGTTTTTATTCTCCCCATCCCAGTCCATCTGCTCTCGCTTATTCCCAGGATATGTAGTTTGTAGTTCCTCATCTCTGCTGTAATCTGTCTCAGCTTTCCTGCCTCGTTCATAGTTCTGACATTCCAAAAACCAATTCTGGTTTCGTGTTTTGCGGTCTGGGCATCCGTTTTCATGCCAGTGGCTTCCTTTCGGCTTTCACCACTGTCAGTCATACGAGCCTGAGACTCCGGATGTCCGTCCCGCATCAAAGTATTTCCATTTATTGCTGTTTCCGTAACGTGTGTGATTTTTTACACAGACAGGGGTGTCGGCCCTGTGCTAAAACCCCCAACCTGGAGGACTAGGGTACCAGCTTTTGTCTGACCCCTACCCACGCAGACCAGTCCAGCATGGTTGAACCTACCAGGAGTAAAACTCCCACTGGCATAGCTCTGGGGATTGTCAGGGTACACAAGCTGCCATACCGCTACAAGGTATAGGTACCATTGATGGCAGCAATCTTGTGTATACCCCCTCAAAAAGTGACTTTACCTTAAATCAAGAGGGACATTTATTTGTTTCAAATAAAAAGAAACTGTGAACCTTTCCAATATTATTTCCAACAGAAACAGACACTTGAAGTCATGATGACAAACAACAACTTAGCTTGAAAAGCCAGTATTACCTCATAGTACCACCGCACAACTTACACACATATTGCAATAATAATATATGTCAATACAAAGATCCTATCTATAAATTGTGTACATACAACTTGTGATTACATTTGATTGTGATTCCTGGTTCACTTTGTAGTTGAATCAGGATATCTATTATTGAAAGGAATTAATACATATTTTTAAAAGTTACCCTTGACTTATTAAGATAGTCTTATAGAGTGTTATATGTATGTGAGTGTCACAGTGTTGTGGATTAAATTAAATTGTTTATCTGTCTGTTGGTTGTTGTCAACATACACTTCATCATTATCATAACCCTAGACATTCAACGTAGTCATCACAATATTCCAGAATAAGTCTGACTGAGGTATAAATGTGGTAGCAAAGTAAGGTCATCTGTAATACACCACACTTATTAGATAGATACCTTCACAGCTGATCTCAGTCGGTACACTAAGTCCCTATAAATATTTATAACATCCCACTTTACCACAATATACTGTATATATATATATATATATATATATATATATATATATATATATATATATATATATATATATATATATATATATATATATATATACATACACACACATACAAATGTGTGTGTGTGTGATAGAATGGGGCGACCCTCTCGATCTCGGTTTCACTACAACAGTATCAGTTACATTTTTGGTACTGATTCTTATTGCGTGCTTTCAATTGTCTCGCTTTCTTTCTCTGTTATTTGTAGCAGAAATTTTGTATTTTCATTCTTACATCCCTCTCAGAGATAAGTCATTACGTCTGTTTGTTACCCGTCCCTTCCCTAAATATTTGATGGAGTGGCAGAGATAATATCATCGACAACAATGTTGGTTAATATCGGCAGCGCGCCGACAGACATCAGCTTAATACTAAATCGCTCAGCGTATTTGCTTAATTGCTGATAAGGCCAGACTGCGCTCGTCGCAAAGTTGGTAATGCGGGGAGACACCTTATGGACAGACAGGACTGACAAGATTACATTAGATAAAGTAATAATTTGTTATATCTTGCACACATTACTGAGAGAGTTTATCAATGTGTTTGTGAGTTGGTACACAAGGCATAGGAGGTTTGATTACCATATATGGGAAACGTAACCTTTGCATCACGCGCAAAAATTATTCCATATCGGAATATTTGGAAATTGCCCCACCCAACATTTTCGTTTGAAATGATTGGAGCCCTGAGCAGCTCCATAACAAACAGATGCGGGGGGAAGACAGTGAATATAACCTGGCGCTTTTCAAGTCTAACTTCACTGTGAGAAATCGCTTGCCAAGACACAACCAGAATTTCCATTTATCAGACTGGACTTTGTGGGACGATCTTGAAGGACTTACATAGCCCAGGAAAACCATTTTAATCAGGAAGGCTGAGGAAACTGAAACATACGGTGTCATGGAATTATCTTATAAAAGTAATGGCCCCAAAAACACGTGTAAGAGGCCTAATCAAGTACCTTAACTTAATTCATCTGAGCAAAAAGTCTGTGAGCCAGGATTGGCATAAATTGTCATTTTACATTCGATATTTATCATTACTAACATGCAAACTAATATTTATATATTACCATGTGAATATTAATATGTGAAACTCGCTAGTGGATGTCACAGTCATTTGAGGCTGGCAACCTCGGCGTATAGAATGATGATTTCATGAACCACCACTGCATGGGCTGGTGATTGCTTTATTGCTAGTTTCTTAAAGAGAACTAAAAGCAAAAGGTAATCCCAAGTTCCATTTGGAGCAGGGAGGGAAAGATGAAAGAAATGATGTACATTCTAAGTATAATACTTACAGTTTCAAACCAGTGTAAATGTCTATTTAAACATATTCCCTTTAAAGTTAATGAAAGTTTCAAACTTTTCAATCAGTGTAAATGTAAATGAAAACAGATTCAGTATATATTGTGAACACTTTTCAAACACATTCTATCTGTACTATTAACCTTTTCATTTAAATGTAAAATAAGGATAAAGCTATTCAATTTAAATGTAAAGAAAGTTTCTCTCAAGGGATTAAGTTTAATTCTCATCGAGGGTAAATTCTGAGATAGATGGGATGGTAGAATAGGAGAAAGGGGACACATAAGTATGTGTCGGGAAACGCAATACTCAGGAGAGCATTTCGTTTCTATTCTTTTACCATAGTTGTTGGTGGTGGTGGTACCAGTGAAGGTACTAATCTCTGGAACAAAGTGAGGGTAGAAGTGGACTGACGTAGAAACGCGGGACCAGCTTGGCAGTTACTCCTTGATTGTTCTGGGAACGTGCTGCGCCTTTAAACTTAACCAGAGACGTGAGAACTCCAGTGACCTATCTGCACAGAACCCATCAGCGGGAGCAGAAACTACTATTGGCGCTAAGTGAAACCGATAAGCTGACAAAGTGAACCTTTTTCATAAAACCTACTATCATTAAATGATGAACATTTTCTTTTAAACTATTCAATTATTTTAACCCTTGTTAAAACTAAATGATTATTAAACCTGTTATTTGTTAATATACAAATTTAACTTCGATTTAATCATTTTAAATGTACTGTATGTTTGTCTCAGTCAATTTGCTAAACACACTCTAAGCAGAGCTATACCAGAATAATAAGAATTCCACTGAGCAAATTATGGTGGGGGCTTAACAAGCTGAAACTAATAATTGCTTAATCCTTCACAAAAGTTGTCGTCAGATCATAGAATTAACGTGCTCAGCCAATGCAGCATTGTTTTCGCTCTTCTCAATATCTTGTGAACACTCATTCAAGATAGAAGCATCTATATTCTTCTATCTACAATTCTTACTTACTTACTTACTTACTTAGTCGTTCCCCTTCTACCGTGAGGTGTAGAGGTTTGGAAGAGAGAGCGCCAGACCATTCTATCAGCTGTCTTCTTCCTGGCCTGGTTCCATTCTAGTCCTCGGTCCTTCAAAGATTGTCTAATGTTGTCCTCCCAGCGGACTCTGGGTTGTCCTGGAGGTCTGGATCCCTGGCTCTTTGTTTCCCATGCTTGTCGTGGTAGCCGACCTTCTCCCATTCTGCAGACATGGCCAAACCATCTTAGTTGGGACTGTTCTATTTGGGTCTGCAGCGGATGGGATTTTAGGCCTTGACGGATCGTCTGGTTGCGGACCATTTCTCTTCTTGTTACTTCAACCACTTTCCTCAGATACCTCATTTCTGAGGTTTGGATCTGGCTTTTGTGGGTTGTAGTCATTGCCCACGACTCGCATCCATATGTCAAGACTGGGACATAGGTGGAGCGGTATACAGCCATCTTCGTTTTCTTACCAACCTCTTTCTTGCTGAGGAATCCACGATTTATGGCCTGAAAAAGTCTCCCAGCCGCTGCTTTTCGAGTGGCCAACTCTTCTTTGATGCCTCCCTTTCGGTCTATAATAGCTTCGAGATATTTAAAGTGGTCGACCTGCTCCAGGACCTGTTCTCCCAACTTAATCTGATGTTTTCTTTCTTCTCGTGATATCACCATGGATTTTGTTTTAGAGCTGCTTATGACCATCCCTCTCTTCTCCAGCTCTTCCTTCCAGACTTGCAGGTTGGATTGGAGATGTGCCTCTGATTTAGCAATCAGGGCAACATCATCAGCAAATGCCAGCTCCGAAATATAGACCTGTCTCATCTTCCAGTACCCCACTGAATACTTTCTTGTTCTCTCCTTACATGCCTTGATGACATCGTCCATAAGGAGTATGAAGAGGTAAGGTGATAGGATATCACCTTGTCTTACACCAGTGGTGGTCCTGAACTCTTCTGACTTATGGTTTGCTGTCCTCACATAATTTCTGCAAGACTTGTAGAAGCTCTGTATAGCATGAATCAGGGGTGCTGGAATATTCTTCCTTGCCAAACAGTATCTACAATTCTGCCAAGAGTAATCTTGTGCGAAGGTAGACACCTTTGTTGACCCCCTTTAGATACTCTTGAGTTTTGGCCACTGCTGGACTACTACTGCAAAGCAGGGGAGGCAATACCGTCACAGTGTGTGATATACCTATAACCGCTCGGCAACTGACTGGGATTTTCTACGTGTTAGTGTCTTATTTTTCGTCATTGTAAGAGAGCTCTCCCTGCAACTTTTGTAGAGATAACTCTAATCTCTTTTCTAGAAGAAAATAGCTCATTGTTTGTACTTAAAATTATCTGCAATATATTCATCCATTCTCTGTGGAGCATGTCATCACCAAATTCACGACAAGCCTTTCTTTCCTGTACTCTCTGTTTATGGTCTCACCATCTCTTTTTTATCCTCTTTATGTCCGTGTGTGTGTGCAGTTGTTTTTTTTCTGTGCCTTCCTCTATTTTTCTTACCCTGAGTATTCCAGAACAAAAACTGCCCTGTAATGCTATAACTAGAGGAGCTTTCATTGCATTGGGAAACATATGGAGGTCAAGAGAAATCAAGTCCAACATGAAAATAAGAATCTTCAACTCAAATATCAAGTCAGTCCTATTGTATGGCTCTGAGACATGGAGAACAACAAAAACAACAACCAAAAAGCTACAGACTTTTATAAATGGGTGCTTGCGTAGAATAGAAGGACTGAAATGGTATGATAAAGTCACAAATGTGGAATTGATGACAAGAACCAGACAAGTGCCAGTGGAACAAGAGTTGAGAAGAAGACGCTGGCGATGGACAGGACACACATTGAGGAAACTTGTTGGTAGCATTACAAGGCAGTCCTTGTTCTGGAATACACAGGGGAAAAGATGCAGAGGTAGACCAAAAAACACATGGAGAAGAGAACTGGATACAGAGGTAAAAAATGATGAGGAAAACATGGGAAGAACTTGAGCGGATGGCACAGGACAGGAAGAGTTGGCATGTGTTTGTTGAAGGCCTATGCTCCTCGGGGAGCTAAAGGGTATTGATTGAATGCTATAACTTCTTTTTTTTTTTCAATGTGTCTCCTATCTTTCCAAGCACATCTTGTTTTTAAATTACAATATAATGGTGTTTATCTGGTTCCTTCCATCAGTTCCTCATTATTAATCTTGTCATACCATTTCAATCCTTCTATTCTGCTGCCAGCACCCATTTATGACAGTCTGTAACTTTCTGGTTGTTATTGCTGTTTTCCATGTTTCAAAACCATAACACTAGGACAGCCATGTTTTTTTTGGTGTGGGTACGGTACATTTAATGTTTTTTTGTTTAATTTTTGTTAAGCTCAAGTATCGCCAACTTCACAGCATCAAACCATAGTGCTGTTTCTTGCCCATCTCTCATTTTTTTTACCTCCCCCCGCAAAAAAATAATAATAATAATCAATAAATTGCTGTCTTTTACATGATTACATTGTTTTCATGCAGCCTGGTATAATCATTTTTTAACATGTTAATGTGCGCCCAAGTGCTTAGAAAGCTTACTTCTCTGGGCAAAGGGACTGAGTTTCAAACCAGGTCGGGTCACACTGCAATCTACTCAGCTGTTAAAATGGATGCCCAACTCTAAGGTTGCGTTAGGGAAGGCAAAGTCAGTGAAGCAAGTGTATAGTCACCCAACCTCATGAAACTGAGACCGAGTATTTTGAAGTCTCTAACATTTCACTCTCATACGAGGGTACTTGCTACAGAGCTTACGTTTAAATTTTATATTGTGAATTGTTTTTCCCCAGGTTACTATTCATGGCGGAATAATCAAGACGGGTCCTGGTTTATCCAAGCTCTGTGTATTGTGCTGGAGAACTACGGAACTAAGATGGAGTTAATGCACATGCTAACCCACGTTAATAGGATAGTCGCCTACGAGTTCGCCTCCTGCACCGACCGAGAGTTTGGCGAGTCCATGAAGCAGATGCCTTGTATTGTGTCTATGCTTACTCGTTATGTCTACTTTAGACCCAAGAAACAAGATATCCGATAACTTGTGTTAATTTTACACCCAATGTTAACATTTCATTGAATTTAACGTTGACCAAGTTTTTTTATAATTTTACTTTTGTTGTTTTGGTTTATGTTGTACAATTTCTTATAACTGTTTATTATTTTTATTATCAATCCTCTTCTTCGTTCGCTTTCATATAATCACTTCTATTTCTCTCATAAAGTTCATATAATCACTCTATTTCTCTTATAAAGTTTATATAATCACGTCTTTTTCTCTTTTAAAGTTGGAAATATGTCTCAGACTTCTCTGTTCAGTTTCATTCTTCTCATACAGTTGGGGGTCTGATTCAGGCTTCTTTCGTCGCTAACATGTAACCATATCTATTCCTCTCATACAAATTAGGGGTCTGATTCAGGCTTCTCTCATCGCTATCATGTAACCATATCTATTCCTCTCATACAATTGGGGGTCTGATTCAGGCTTCTCTCGTTGCTATCATGTAACCATATCTATTCCTCTCATACAATTGGGGGTCTGATTCAGGCTTCTCTCGTCGCTATCATGTAACCATATCTATTCCTCTCATACAATTGGGGGTCTGATTCAGGCTTCTCTCATCGCTATCATGTAACCATATCTATTCCTTTCACAAAGTTGGCAGTTTGTCTCAGGCTTCTCTCATCGCTATCATGTAACCATATCTATTCCTCTCATAAAGTTGGCCTGTCTCAGATTTCACTCATCGCCATGTTTTTTTTTCTTCATTAACGAAATCTGTGAAAGCCATGCTGTCGATGTGATCCTCTCATGGACCAGACATTCCTGGAGGGTGTGTGCTGTTTGTTTGTCCTCCCCACGTGTCTGTCCAATTTTCAGTTTGTTGAACAGATGATATTTGAGTCTGTAAAGGCCAGTTATCAGCCTGCAAATTGTCACCTAATCTCTTTTTGACAAGGACTTGTTTGATTCTATTATATCAGTGTTTTTTTTTTTTTTTTTGGCTTGTTTCTTTGATGACGTTTTGAATTATTGCATTTATCTCTTTATACGATGTACTGTCCCCAGTTTGAATTATACTTCCTCCTCCTATGGAGCTCTGCCATTTCATTTCCATACATTCTGCAGTGGACAAGAATACATCGTTTCACTTTGTTAACTTTATATTAGAATCCCCCTTCAGTCATAACTATGGGAATGCGCCCTTGAGGTGATAACTCTCAGCTGTTTTATTTTTTGCTTGGTGTTCCTTTCGGGGTGTACTTTTATCTTCTGCTTGTTGTGAGAGTTTCTTTTCACCCAATCTGAGATAACACTATAGAGAGCATTGCCACTTGGAGCGATTCGACAACTTCATCTTCCCAGGTTGCTGGATTTATGTCCAGTGACCATGTCTCTCTTGCACACATCTTTGAACCTCAGCTGCAGTTGCTCGGCTGTTCTTTTACCATCTGCCAGTAGAAAATATCTTTAGGGATGTTAACTTTATAGTTTCCCTCATTACTTCAGGCAGGCTGCAACAGTGGTCTTAAGGTTCCTTACGGCAATTACGACTGAAAGGGAATCAGTGAGGAACATTATCTTGGCTTTAGCGTTTTCCCCAATGCTTCAGTTTTTAGCGTTTCTGCCTTCATTATGAAGTTTGTCTGAAGATGTTCCACTGACAAGGATTTGATATCCATTTTTTTTTTTTTTCAAAATTAATTTTTTTTTTTTTTACCGATTTCTAACTTCAATGTATGTGTTTAAAAAAAATCTACTTTAGTATTAGTATTCCTTTTAAATACAAATATAAAAACAGCTAACGGAAAAACACAGGCGTTGGACAAGATACAGTTTATGGTCAACTGCTTTTGAAATTCTCTGGATGATTATCCTGCCTAGTATTTTGCTGGGAACTGAGAGGAGAGGAATTCCTCTCCAGTTGTTGCAGTTTGCAAGGTCGCCCTTCTTGGGCAATTTAACAATTATTCCTTTACTCCACTCTGTTGGTGTTGTCTCAGTTTCCCAGACTTGTGCACATGGTGGTTCTAATAGTTCTGCTACTAGTTCAGGGTCTGCCTTGAATAACTCAGCATTTAGATTGTCGTGACCAGGCACTTTTCCATTTTTTAACCCTTTGATAGCTGTGATGATTTCTTCTCTTCATGGAATGTCTGTATTTACGTCTATGTCACTTTCAGCCTCAGGAACATTCAGCTGAGTCTCTGGTGGCTCCTTATTCAGTGTTTCTCTGAAGTGCTCTGCCCATCTTGTTTCCTGCCCCTGTGCTGTGGTGATGAGATTTCCTTGCTTGTCTCTTACTAACGTTATGTTCTTTGCACCTCGTTTTCCACTGATAGTTTTAGTTATTTTATAAACTGCTTTGTTCATTTCTCAATGCTGCCTCTTCTGCCTGTCTTGCAAGGTCATCCAGAAATGTCCTTTTGTTAGCACGGGTTTGACGTTTTACTTCCTTGTCCAGCTGACTGTACTGTTCACTATATATTGCCTTTAACCTGGGGTCCTTAAGTTTCGTGATGTTATATCTTTTCTGTTTGACTGCAACTGGTCCAGCAGCTCTGAGTTTCACCTTCAGTCTTGCTACTACTAGGTGATGATCACTTCCCACATCTGCGCCTCTTCTTACTTTCACGTCTTGTAATGCATGTCTCCATCTGCCATTGATCATTATGTGATCTATCTGGTTTTTGTCCCGTCCGTTTGGTGATTCCCATGTTAACTTGTGCACTTCTTTGTGTGGAAAAAGTGTTCCTCCAATGACCAGGTTGTTAATACTGCAGAAGCTTATTAATTTGTCCCCATTCTCATTTACTGTTCCACTGCCGCATTTCCCCATTACTCTTTCGTTATAATTATTGTGTGTTCCAACTTTCGCATTTAGGTCTCCCTTTACTGTAAGATCATACCTGGGTGCAGTTTCCATTTCCTTTTGTACCTGTTGATAGAACTCGTCCTTGATCTCTTCATCGCTGTCGTTTGTTGGTGCATAGCATTGTATAATTGTGGTGTTGGTGAATCTCCCTCTCAGTCTTGCTCTTATCAGTCTGTTGTTGATGGGTTTCCATTCAAGTAAAGACCTTTCCATTCCTTTCTTCAGGATAATGGCTACACCTTCGTTGTGCTGAACATCCTCTCTACCAGAATAAAGTACTGTTTCCCCTGTAGCTGTTTTTATTCTCCTCGTCCCTGTCCATCTGCTCTCACTTATTCCCAGGATACGTAATTTGTAATTCCTCATCTCAGCTGTGATTTGTCTGCTTTCCTGCCTCATTCATAGTTCTGACGTTCCAAAATCCAATTCTGGTTTCGTGTTTTGCGGTCGGGGCATCCGTTTTCATGCCAATAGCTTCCTTTCGGCTTTCACCACTGTCAGTCATACGAGCCTGAGACTCTGGATGTCCGTCCCGCATCAAAGTTTTTCCATTTGTTGCCGTTTCCTTAACATGTGCAATTTTTTACATAGACAGGGGTGTCGGCCCTGTGCTAAAACCCCCAACCTGGAGATCCAGGGTACCAGCTTTTGTCTGACCCCTACCCACACAGAGCAGTCCAGCTTGGTTGAACCTACCAGGAGTAAAACTCCCACTGGCATAGCTCTGGTGATTGTCAGGGTACACAAGCTGCCATACCGCTACAAGGTATAGGTACCATTGATGGCAGATGGTAAGATCATGTAAGTTTTTTTTACTTTCTTTTAAATTCATGTGGATTTTTTTTCTTGCTTTTTTGTAGGCACAACACCATGGGCTTTGCCTTTCTTCATGTGGCACATGATATCCGCAACTTCTGCCACGAGTATTGGTGGCCCTTCACTGTTGTCTTGAATATTTAATTCTGATCATTTGTGTTCTCTGTCCATCCTTGTAATATATTCACTTGAAAGTTAAATTGTTAACTGGTGATAGATGGACAGTGACATTATAAAGGTGACAAGGAATGTGACATTATACATATGGCAGAAGAAAAATGATGATATACATGTGACATATGGACAGAAACATGTAAAAGTAGAAAGTTATATACATGACTGAACAATGGATAAAATAAGCAATATGGCAGAAGACTGCTGATATCACAGTTGACAGAAGGAAGTAACATTATGAATGTGATTATTATAAGAATGAAGGAGACACTCTATATTTGACAGAAGAGAGGAATGATTAAACAGCTGACAGAAGTAGACATTCAGCTGACAAAAGAAATGAGAAGTAATGCAGGTAATAGAGAAAACTACTCGGACGAGACCCTGAAACCATTGCAAGAACTGCCATTCTATGGACCCCTTACGAAGATAAAAACAGAGAGGCTGAGTAAAAAGAACAGTGTAGGCTGAGGTGAGTAGCATGAACCAGAGCTGGGGCAGTGTATGAAGGATTGTCACAGACAGAACTAAGTGCAGAGAGTATGTTGTTGTCCTACAAGACGTCACTAGGCATGATGGTCACTGACGGATTTGTAAGTCAGTGAATCTGGGTCCAAGATGATAGCAAAAACGAGATATAATGCAGATGATAAAAATAATGTGAGCCAAAGATGAAATGTGCCATATAACTGCTTTTCATAATGCGAGCTTCAGTATGTTGTTCAATCTACTGTAAAACTGATAATTACATATAAACTTAATGATACGACTCTCAGTTTTTGCAAAATTTTGAACATCTTCAGTTAAGGGCTGTAATCAACTCTGTAAGATATGTTCTGTGTACATGACAGAACAAAGATATTCATACTGCACACTTACAATAATGTGTTTTCATGTGAATTAATGACTATACAAGAGAGATTATACTTTATACCATGTGTAGTTCTCTGGGGAGATGAAGAAAGATCACCTACAGTTCCCTCAGGCAAGTCATAAGAGGCAACTAAAATGAGGTTGTGCATGAGGATGCCAACCTCAACACGTGAAATTAATTGCTACAGAAACCATAGTTGCAAGACCCTGTGCTTTAACATATGCCTCCTCAAGTGGGCCATCTGCAGCGCTGGCTCTGTACTTCACAGGGAACCTTCGAAAGTTCTTTTTACTAAGAAAAAAAATTAAACTAATAAAACTTATGACATGTTTGTTTGTAGTATCTTACTTACTTACTTAGTCGTTCCTCTTCTACCGTGAGGTGTAGAGGTTTGGAAGAGAGAGCGCCAGACTATTCTATCAGCTGTCTTCTTCCTGGCCTGGTTCCATTCTAGTCCTCGGTCCTTCAAAGATTGTCTAATGTTGTCCTCCCAGCAGACTCTGGGTCGTCCTGGAGGTCTGGATCCCTGGCTCTTTGTTTCCCATGCTTGTCGTGGTAGCCGATCTTCTCCCATTCTGCAGACATGGCCAAACCATCTTAGTTGGGACTGTTCTATTTGGGTCTGCAGCGGTGGGATTTTAGGCCTTGACGTATCGTCTGGTTGCGGACCATGTCTCTTCTTGTTACTTCAACCACCTTCCTCAGATACCTCATTTCTGAGGTTTGGATCTGGCTTTTGTGGGTTGTAGTCATTGCCCATGACTCGCATCCATATGTCAAGACTGGGACATAGGTGGAGCGGTATACAGCCATCTTCGTTTTCTTACCAACCTCTTTCTTGCTGAGGAATCCTCGATTTATGGCCTGATAAAGTCTCCCAGCCGCTGCTTTTCGAGTGGCCAACTCTTCTTTGATGCCCCCCTTTCGGTCTATAATAGCTCCGAGATATTTAAAGTGGTCGACCTGCTCCAGGACCTGTTCTCCCAACTTAATCTGATGTTTTCTTTCTTCTCGTGATATCACCATGGATTTTGTTTTAGAGCTGCTTATGACCATTGTAGTATCTGATGCATTATTATTTGTCACTGACTGTCTAAGAACATGCACTATGCAGTTTCTGGGTTTATCTGAAGAGATAAGAATGAACAGGACTACTAAGTTTGCCATAGGACATGACTAACATCAGGTTGTGAATGGGGTGGCAGCCTCATTATGTAAAAGAAAACGACACAGAAGCTACTGCTGCATGAGCACACTAAGGCTTTGGTGCAGGCTTCCTGTATGGAGATCAGCAAGAGTGCTGGTGCCATGCCTCCACAGGCAGCAAAACAAAAAATGGGAATTATTATGCTTACCTCAGAACATGTGAAAGTGGAATCAATGATCCATCACATGTAACAATATTCCTATTCGCTGTGACTGAATGCAATCACATCCCCAGCAGAGATCCTGACACCATCCCCAGAACTGCCATGCTATGGACTCCAGAAGGAAAGTGAAAGCGAGGCTGGCCAAATACTACCTGGTGGAGAACTGTGAAGGCAGAGATGCAAAGCATGAACCAGAGCTAGGGCACCACACGAAGGATGACTGCCGACCAAGCAAAGTGAAGGCTGTTTGTTGCTGCCCTACAAGACACCACCAGGCGTGATGGTCACTGATTTCTTTGTCAGTCAACAGCCAAGGACCAAAGAAGATTGCAATCAAAAGTGTAACTATCGCTGTGTCTTGACATTAACACTCATGCTTACCGGAAGGAAAATTGTAAGAAACTATCCTTGTCTTTTGACGTTAAGCAACTTCAATGCAAATCATGAAAAAAATGTAAGAAGCTATCTTTGTGTCTTCACATAAAGTGGCTCCCATACACAATAAAACAAAAAAACTGTAAAGATATATCTGTGAACTACACTCATAATAGAAACATAAGGACTACACTCATAAAAGGACTACACTTATAAAAGTAACAGAAGGACTACACTCATAAAAGACACAGGACTACACTCATAAAAGAAACAGAAGCCTTACACAATATTGTAATACCCTGTAATTTCTTTGGTACATTTGTACACTTCTTTGTCCAGAGTACAAGAAGAACGTATTTTCTTGTGATTCTATACAAGCACCCCTTAACTGTTTGTGTGTAAAATGTTGTTGTTTTCCTGTTGCAACCATCTAGATCAGTCACTCTCAACCTATCAGTCCCAACCAAAAATTGGGTCGCAGCAAACACTGCGACAAATCAAATCCCTTACTCAAAACTGTTAAGCTGTATACCTTCAGCTTAATTCCTACAATCACTGCATGGGTTGTGCCAGCTTTATCAACTGTGAATTCTAGGAAGTATTCATTAAAAAAAAGTTGAGATTCACTGATCTAGACTGCCAATGAGATACAGAACTATGTTTATTTATATTTTAACTTTTATTTTTTTAACTAAATTTTAACCTAAACAAAAACTTGATGGAAGAAAAAACTGCCACTTGCTGGGGGACAATGAACATGTTAACTAATCATCATTTTCCTTTTTCACTCCTTATGGAGCATGGAGTCACCACTGTAGCTGCACCAAACATTCACATACTCCAGCAGTGGTGGATTCTCTGACTATATGTTTTACATCATGAGGTTGCCAGCCCTATGCACAAGCTCATATTTAGTCACCTTGTACGACATGCCTGAGGGTACGACATGCCTGAGGGTACGACATGCCTGAGGGTATGACATGCCTGAGGGTACCGTAGGCCAATTCTTTCTTGACCTCTTCAGAGACCCCCCCAGGAACTAGAAAGATGAAAAAAGACTACTTTAGTGGACAGAAATATTTTTAAGACTTACAAACCACACTGAGGAAACCTATTGATAGCATTACAAGGCAGTCCTTGTTCTGGAACCCCCAGGGCAAGAGAGGCAGAGGTAGACCAAGAAGCACATGGAGAAGAGAGCTGGAAACAGATGTGAAAATGATAAGAACGTGGAAAGAGCTTGAGATGATGGCACGTGACACGAGGACTTGGCATGTGTTTGTTGAAGGCCTATGCTCCTTTTGGAGTGGAGGGTTATGAATGAATGAAACCACTCAATGAATGACAGACAATGCATATGGCCACGGCAGATTTGCATTTAAAAGGTGAAAGTACTTTTTTTTTAAATTGTACTTAGACCTGGCATAGTCAAAAGCTCAGCTTCTGAAAATAAGTAGTACATTCATAACATGGAGGTGAATAAATCCTCAGAACTGACAACCAGCATAGCAGATGTGATGAAAAAGAGTACAATGTTGTACTATCTGGACACTCAACTCATTTTTATGTGCACCTTGCACCAGTGACTGCCAAGTCAGAAGAGAACTCTTAAATTCAACGAGTTATGAATTTCTAAGAAAATTGTGAAACACTTTACACTGTCCTTAAACAAGTGATTTGCACACACAAAAATTAGGCAATGGGAAAAGTGACCCTAAGCCACACAAAAATGCAGTTCACGTCACAACCGCGAAGTCTTTGTCAGGGCTGTATTTTTTCTTGCATCTTAGTAAGATTTCCTCATTCCCCCAATTACCTATTTTTATTCACATCAGCTTATACAGTGCTATATAGCAACCCAACTGTTGTACTAATTTCTTTAATGAGCCATTTGCTGTTTTTTTGCCCAAGACTGAAAAGCTCCTAAAAAACAGATGCAATAGTCTGTCTACAAAACAGCATACTACCATAAAAGGTAATTTTGTAAATAACCTAATAAAACACAAAGACAGTTCTTACACTTGTTTAAATTAAACTTAAAAGTGCAGTAAATGCATTATGACCATAACTTTCACAGGATCTATTTTGTTTAAGCTCTTTCAGTCACACAAATGAGCAATGTTTCTTTACAAAAATGAAAATAAAATTTGAAGAAAAAAAAAGGTTATGTCCAGAACACTGAAGCCTTTAATCTGATGATGCAAATAATAAAAACATTTTATGACAACTCAAATTCTTCAACAAAGCATTTCTGTAAAAAAAAAAAAAAAAAAATGACAAAAAAAGACACTTCTTTATCTGCCCAAGAAACTTCTGATGCGATCGCGGCTGGTGAACATGACATACACAGAAGATAATCCAAAACCAATGGCACCTCCTCGTAAACAGCGCCGCCAGCCCGCTAGAAATGAGAATTGTTAAGTATTAGAACTTACTGGCTATGATGCTAAGCAAAGAAATCTATGTGCTATAATGTAACAATGAGATGAAATGCAGTGTGGGAATATTTAAAGCGGTGAAGAGACTTGAAAAAAAAGAAAGTATGATATTGTCAGGAGAGTGAATTTTATTGTTTTTAAACACAAGAACAAAACTGTGTAAAGCTGTTTAACAAACCACTCATCGTGTAAATATTTTGTAATTTTTTTCAGTGTTTTGAAACTGTTGTGCCTTCTAATTAAAAATGGTTAGCTCACATCAATGAAAACTTGTCTTAAATATGAAGTTTAGCAACTCTCTGCACAACAGAAAAGAAAGCAAAAAAGCATTTCCGTTTAATCCTTTACCCTCCTGTCTCATCTACTATATTTTTATCTTAACATCCGAGGCAAGGGGAGCAACTCCATTTATTAAAACAGTGACCACCGAAACAAACTCATCAAAAAACAAAAAACAACTTAACCGAGCTAAAAAACATTTTAAATATACAGAACTGAATCATGTGTTATCTGCAGTATTCTTAATAAGTATTTATAATATTATTATATAACAATAATCTCATAGATTCTACCATCTGGAAAGCCGTGACTAAAAAAACAAATCACGAAAAATTAAACAATCGATTCAAAAAGGATTTTCAGAAAACAGAAGCTTTACATGTACCGGAAATCTATTTGTAACTATGGTCTCACTAAATACCGAGATCATGTTGCTATGTGGTAATGACCTACAACAGTGTACAGCAGGTGTTTTGGACAGGGCATTAGACTTTGCGCGTGGGCTAATCATGCGATAAAGGGTTAAAGATAAAATCTATTTACCTTTTTTTTGTTTCAACTGTGCCGATAGAGAAACAACGATCAAAACAATGTCTAAGACAAATAAAACTACTAACTGACCTGAAGATTTATACAACATGCCTGTGGCTGTACCGGCAGTCATAGTATTCAGCTCGTCATCCACCCCTCGACTCCAAGACAAGAGAACTCCAAAAATACTGTACATGAGAGCTGCAAATTTTTTTTTTTAATTTAATTTATAACAATCAACATAATGTCATATCCTCTCTTCAATTAAAGGAAACTGTATACAACATAAAAACTTTGGCTATACAACATGGCAGGCATTGCTGATCAGACAAGGTTTTATCAAATTTAGTTTGTTTTACAAAGTGTACATATATCACAATACGCCACCAGGCGTGATGGCCACTGTCTGCTTTATCAGTCAGAGACTAAGAATCCAAGACGTAGACACATATCAAAGAATCAAGAAGATGACCTATTCTGCCTTGTACAGAGACCAGCAGGAACTGAGTGTGCATTTCTCAAATAATTCTGAGAAGGCCAGA
Source organism: Oreohelix idahoensis (assembly GCA_024509875.1). NCBI lineage: Eukaryota > Metazoa > Mollusca > Gastropoda > Stylommatophora > Oreohelicidae > Oreohelix > Oreohelix idahoensis. The sequence goes on along the minus strand of JAMPIV010010869.1, from coordinate 99,908 downwards.
TCATCATTTCTCCTTTTGCTCCCCATGGAGCACACAGCCACAACTGCAGTTGGCCTCTATGCAGGAAACCTGAATCAAAGCATTCATACACTCTTGCAGCTGTGGTTCTGGTTGCAAATTGTTTTACAAGTAGATATTGCCAGCCACACTGTTGCCTCTTAGTCCTACCTGAAACAGCTGAGATCCCCAGGGATAACATGGAGCATGAAGGGCCGCTTACTCACTGGTAATGGTAGTCGCATGAAACTACATCATCCATCAAAGAACCAAATACCAGTGGAACAAGAGGTGAAGAGATGATGACATCTGATAGGACACACATTAAGAAAACCTGCTGATAGCCTTATAAGGTAGTCACTGCTCTGGAATACCCAGGGCAAGAGAAACAGAGAGACCTAAAAAACACATGGAGAAGGGAACTGGAGACAGATATGAATAAAGATATGGAAAGGATGTTGAATGGATAGCACAGGACAGCACAGGACAGGCATGAACTAGTTGAAGGCCTATGCTTCCCAGGGAACTGGAGGGTAGAGTAACAGGGTTGTTTTTTTTTTAGTAGAGTTGGTAAAAAATGTTCAGAATCAGACCCTGAATTGTATGCCACATGACTAGTAAAATAAGTGTAGTCAGAGTCAGGGGTTGGACTTCTAAATTTCAGGAGTGTGAGCCAGAAAATTTATTGGCCAGCTCCAGAACCCTGGTAAAGAACAAATAAATGGTTGGGTTTGATGACCGTGTGAAGTCTGTGGCAGGAAAGAAAAAAGGTTGCAAGGAAGGTCTGCTGAGAGCTTGTCCTAGTACAGGTTATAGTGGGAACCAAAAATATTTCAGACCAAAAGTCATTTACATTCAGACACATACCCTAATACCAGGATGTGACCCTGCAGTGATTTAAACTTGGCCCCCAAATATGTCTTAAAAAATTGGGGACAAGGTCAAAATGTTGATTTAAAAAAATAGAGAAAGTCTTAATCATGAGAGAAGTGAAAGCAGAAGCTGAATAAATATTTATGTAAAGTAGAAAATTACTTCCCCTTCACATTCAAATATGACATTGTCATTTAGTTGAGACCTTGATGCCATCACAAGAACAGCTAAGCTATGGAACCCTGAAGGAAAGCGAAAGAGAGGCCGACCAAAAACAACATGGCGGAGAACTGTGGAGGCAGAGATGCAAAGAATGAACCAGAGCTGGGGCACTCTACAAAAGATGGCTGCCAATCGAACAAAGTGGAAGCAGTTTGTGGCTGCCTGCAAGACGCCACCAGGCATGATGGCCTCTTACTGCTTTGACAGGTGGCGGCTAAGGATCAAAGAAGAAGATGATTTAGTTGGGGTAAAAACAAAAAATAGATAGCGAATGTCATGTATTCAAAGCTAGCTGTACAGAAAGGTTCTCCAAGGTGAAGTACAAATGTAGTGCTTTGTGCCTCATTTGTTAAGAAAAAATTTCAGTATTAAAGAAATGCAGTATTATTTCAACTACAACTTCAAGCATGCAACTCAGTAATTAGTTAAGTTAGCCTCATAGCAGACACTGCCAGGAGGAGTGAAGTGTTAGAGACTTCAGCACACAAGTCCAGCTTTGTTGTTTTTTTTTGTTTAACTAGAGCTGCTGAGCTTTTCGCTCTTTTGCAGCCAATACCAAGTTGAAGTCTCCTTGGTATTATCTATACTGTAGATCTAGGCTTTTCCTGTGGCTTTTCTGTCTTTCCGAAACATGCTGAGTTGAAGTCATGAGCTCCAGTTTCTCCAGCTGGGCCTGCATGGTATACTGTGCATTTTCCCGCCATCCAATGTGGCTTTCCAAACAGGCAGAGCTAAAATACTGTACTCTGGTTCTGGGCTCTCCCAAGGAATGTCACGTCCAGCACAGAGCAACTTCTCAGCTCCCCCTGCCTATCACTGGGTCCATAGTGGGATCCTCCTGCATGCAGTCAACCAGATCAAAGCCAAAGAATCACATCTGGGGCTCAAGTGACTTCTCCAAGCTTAGAGTGCAATGCTGGGTTCTCAACAAGTTTCACCACAGGGGGAATCACTGGAAGCATGTGGATGATTTCATGAGTCAATGAGGGTGTAATTAGCCTCACAGACACAGAGGTTCACTTCCATATATGTATAATGTAGCACTGTGCATAGCTCGTGGTCATATAAAGATGTCTCCAGATATGCCTCCTTGCATACGTCCAGCTTAATGAGGTGGAGGTGACTAGTTCCCTTCATTGCTGCCTTTTCCTTCCCTAAGTGATGAGTAAAACCATTTTGAGCTGGGTAAACTGGAGAGTGATGCTGCCAGGTTTCGAGAGTATGATGGTCTAACTGGACAAACTAGAAATGATTGCATCAACTTTCTAAAGAAAAACCTTAGCAAACTGTTTTTATTTTTTTCAACAACAAATCAAACATGAAGCACCTAGGTCTATCAAAATAAGTTTTTTAGTAGCAAAAGTGTGGCCAGAAAAGGGAAATCTTTTTCTGACAGGGAATTTGTGAAATCTTGTTTGAACGTTTTTCTTTTTTTATTATTTTTAAAACAAGTGTAGTGTCACGGAGTGTTTTGAGGCTATTTTGTATGTGTGAATGTTCCCATGCTCCAGCGGGAGTTTATTAGTCATGTGAGTTGTTGTGAGCTGGGAATGCGTGCATGGTAATAATTTAGCTACAGGGTTGTGAGCGTTGCTTGAGACAAGCTGTTAGCTTTTGTTATGCGTGAATGAAGATCAGTGGAGCGTGAAAGGGTTTCACGGGTTTTAGGGAATACGCATGAAAGGGGCAGTCAGAGAGAGTAGTGTGTTGGTTTAGACGTGTGTTGAGTTAGTAGAGAGTTGAGTCAGTAGACAGCATAGAGTGTAGAGCAGAGAAGGGTGGATGTTGCAGTAGTTGTTTATGAATAATCCTAGTTGCTGTGTGTAGTGATTCCGAGAAGCAGAGTGCTTACTGAATACTCGGGATTGATGATGTCTACATTATTTGTAATGGCCCTGCGTCCATTGTGATTTTTTGTTCATATAATATATTGTGGAGATTGACATAGCTGTTGGAGTTGCTTCATAGACCGTGAGCTGGGACGAGTGGTGTATAAGTGTTTAACCTTCCTACATCCACCCACATACACCCTACTCTTCACATGTAGCATGCTCAAACTGAAGTTCAATAACTAAGAAAATCAGCCCTTTATGATACCATCATTTCAAGATGAGCAGATGACTTGGTATCAAGCATTCAGAAAAACTATGTAAGACTTAGTACTTATATAACTCAGGACCTAAGCACTGTTATATGACTGGAACAGACCAGCTAAAAGTACTATTATCTATCCCTTCCTCCCCCAAACTTAAACTTGCAGAAGAACTTTGCACATTTGGGTAACTCATGAAAGAGTTTTCATTGGTTAATTTGCATCTTCCCATCACAACACTGAAACAACCTGATAGGTCACAGTCCTGAGCATCATCATTAAAAAAGTATCAACAATACTCACCTACAACTCCAAGTGTCTGGGCTGTGGAGGCTCCTCCTTTTGTTATAAAATTCAGTAACCTAAGAGAAAAGGAATACATTTTTTTAAAAATAGTTCTTTAAGAGATTTACTTTCATTCATCTTGTTGCTCCTGATGGAGCATGAAGGTACCACTGTAAATGGTCCTCAGGAAGACTGCTCCAAAGTATTTTATACCCTCTTGCACTGCTGGTTTCTGGAGCAAAGAGTTTCACATGTTGAGGCCGCCAGCCGCAGGCACAACCTCACATTAGTCACCTCTTACAACATGCTAGAGGGTGCTGTAGTCCTATTTTTTCTTTGTCTCCTCCGAGACACCTGGGAACTATACGAGCCGATTTACTTTCATCTGCCAAAAGTTTAAAAAAAAGGGATTGTTTCAAAATTGTGTTTACACACTTTAAAATGTTATACTTCATGAACAACACACACAATTTTAATTTACTTTATCACATTGTAAAGCTAAGCCTGATCCTAATGGCAACACCGGCCATCTTATAAGGCGGGATCAGAGCACCATTTTTTGACTCAGAACACAACATACACCACTCAACAGTCACTTGAACAGAATCCAATCACAACAGTCTCCAGAGTGCCAGCTATGTAACTACCCTTACGAAACTGTTGACCACCACCTCTTTGAGTGCCCAGCACTCGATGATGTTAGGAAAATGCTCCTTCTTGCCAGGCCAGATAAGTGGAACACCTTGTACGGAGAAACAAATCAACTTGCGAAAGCATGCAGATATCACTACATGGCATTGGGCCGAAGGGCAAGAGCCCAAGCACTGCTGGGTCAATAACAAATTTAAAGCTAGGAGATAAGAGACAATTTTTTCACAATGAAGTAATTTTGTTTTATTTCTCAGATTTGCGAAAAATTATGGAAAATACTCTTTAAATTTTGAAGATAGAAAGATAATTCTAAAAGAACTGTAGATCAGTTGGTGAGAAACATCGCTCATGTATTCATGGCTGATGGTGGGCATTTTGAACATTTAAACGAAATTTATGTTATTGTGAAAAGATTGTGTATCTCGTAGCTTTAAAATGTCATAAAGAAAATTAAAACTGTGTATGTTGTTCATGAAATATAAATGTTTAAAGTGTGTATATATAATTTTTTTAAACACCAAGTACATTGCACATGAATAATGTACTACCACCAACCCTCCTAATAACAAACTAACAAGACATGATGAATATATGTGAACTATGCACAAAACTGGTAATAAATTTGCTCATTGTAATAAGCAATGCAGTTTGGTAAAAAAATTTATTTGAAAACAAACAATGGAAGCTCCAGAACTTACTTGTCTAGTTTTTTTATTTTTTTTAACACAGCAAAATGTTCTTCTTGTGACATGATTCAACCATCTGGCTAGAAAGCAATCAGTCTAAGCCTAGCAAGTTGAATGAAGGTTCTATGTAGAAACAATACAACAAGAGCCACCCAATGATGATTAAGACTATGGCATTATTGAAACATCAAGAACAACAGTCTAACAATCACCTAGTCCATGTGCCTTACTTTAGCACAAGAAGTCAGTCTCCCCACAAGGTAAAATAGCCAGTGATCCAGAGAGAAAAAAAAAGAAAAGACATCATCATCATTTTCCTTTTCACTCCCTACGGAGCATGGAACCACTATTGTAGCTGGTCCCCTTGCAGGAAACCTGCACCAAGCATTCACATGCCCTAGCAGCGGTGGTTTCTGTAACAATTAGTTTGACATGATGAGGTTGCCAGTCTCATACACAACCTCGTATTAGTCACCTTGTGTGACACGTCAGAGGAAGCAGCAGTTCAATTCTTTTCTTTGCTTCATCCGAGACCTTCAGGAACCACATAGAGCAAACAGACAACAGGTCTGTGAATTACATAGAGCAAACAGACAACAGGTCTGTGAACCACAGAGAGCAAACAGACAACAGGTCTGTGATAATGTCTATGGCATCACATTACTAAATACTGCACTTAACATTGCAGAGTCCAAAGGATGAGTAAATAAATACAAATGTCCAATGAGTTTGCTTTCAAGGCTGAACTTACTGTGTTCTCCTGTTGGCTCCTGCAAGCTGCCGTGCATGGACATCCTTCAGACCAGAATAAAATCCGTTTAACCCTCCAACAGCTGCACCTGCAAAAACAAAAGCACACAAATATAATCATGTAGACTGAATGTAATGCATTTTTAACAACATATATAATGCGGGTCGGAGTGGCTAAGAGGTATGGCGTCCGCCTCGAGTTCTAGACCTACCGGGTTCGATTCCCAGTTGAGGGAATATAAGTGATGGAATTTTTTTTTTCAGAACCAGTGGTCTTAATGACCCCCCCCCCCCCCAGTCTCCTGGGGAGCGAGATCAGATGCGTAGCTTTCTTGGATAAGGGCGAAAAAATAGGAGATCCCATGTACAAGTTGCGCACGTTAAAAATCCCACGGCAGTTGGAGATCATAAAGAGTAGGCCTATCAGGCCACTGCAAAATTTAAAAATTAGAAACCTTCCCACCTCAAAATATATTTACAGAATGTGTGATTCCTATATACATATAATGGGATTCTCGCCCGGTGCTACGTAGTTCATGCACTGTGCTGAGATCCTCCTTGTGTGATATAAGGGAGGAGATATCGGAGCACTGATGGAGTTAATCCGTGTGCAATGAAGATAGTCCTTAAAACCAAACCAAACTAACAACATATATTACCAAAAACAAACCAAAAAAAAAACCACCCCACATATATGAATATTAATATAATGATGCAGACAAATAATAAAGCTTTCATAAATGTAAGTCCTTTAAAAACACACAAAGAGAGATGTATTACAAGTTTTAGAGTCTGACAACAAAAATACAACTCTATAATGCCTGCGTAAGATCTGTTTTCTTGTATGGAGCAGAAACATGGAAATTATCAGAGAATTTCAGGACCAAGCATTAAGAAGTCTGTGAGTAACATGGGAAAACAGTAAACAACATAAATTCAAGAACAGAAAAGAATAAAGGACATCACCATCAAAATTAAATACAGAACTCAGGTATGAAAATTGACAAAAAGACAAACAGCGAGGCTAGACACCAGAATGGTATACAGGAAAAGGCAAACCTTGGAGGTAAATAAAGACAAACCTCTGAACCAAATATGCATAGAAAAAGAAAGCTACAACAAATAAGATTTAAACAGGAATAACGAAAGAAAACCCACAACAGGACTGGTAAATTTTTATTTCTTTTCTTCTTTCTTATAAGCACAGATGTGGTGAAGACACAGCTGAATCAATACTTCCATGCCATATTCCGAATTATCAGGAGTATCCTAAATGACTCTCTGCCATATTCCCAGTATGCCGGGAATGGACTACATAGTGAAAACAGAAGTACAAACTAAACGAAATCAACCAATCACACTTAAATGAAGTGGTGAGTGCAGATTACATATTCTGCAGCAAATGACAGCTCTTGTAGTTCTTGTGTTTACGGAAAATCTAACTACTTTTAGCATGAAGAGGGCCAATCAGGAACAATGTATTTTGAGTGCGAAAGCCCCAAGTCTTGGCTGCTTACAGCTGATCCGGTAGTAAAAAATATATCGTTTTCAGGCGACGATGAACAGAAGTTGGATCAAATGTATCCTGAACTTGACCTAGAATCCTGTAATGAAATGGGTAAAACACTCTGGAATTGCCATATAAACTAAGGCGTGTATGATAAACTAGGAATTGCACAACAGTAATTATGCTATAAATGTTTGAATGATGGTCCGATCAGAATAATTTTTGGAAATTGTACAACTACTACTAATACAGGTAATTATGGCAGTGGAAAATCATTATCTTTAATGACTGACAAGGTTGTGGAGTCAGAGTCATGGAATCTGTCGTTTTTGACAGGGAAATCAGGATTTTGTGAGAAAACTAGCACAACAGCTTTAAAATCCCCTAAAAGTTACCAGCTAAAGAGTGAACAAAAGCACGGACCTCAGAGAAACAAAGGGTTAGACTTATATAAGGCCGCTCAGATTCAATTCTGGACTCTCGAAAATTTCACTCATAGCTGAAAAGACATCCAGCGGAATGACACACGATTGTCAAAGCCACATAACCACAGTGCATTAGCTGAAGCCTAGCTGACTTGTTTTGTGAGCAGACTTGCATAAGTGATAAGCTCAGATCCGTAATACTGTGTCTGTAGGGTATGTAACTTTATCATAATCGTTGGGTTCAGTATTATGTAGTGTTATGTAAATTGCTGTAATATTTAATATTAATGTTATCATTGACTTTGAATTATCTGCTGATATCTTTATCTTGGTACTCTAAACCCTGTGCTGATAACTGAAATTGGTTTCCAGCCAAATATAACCTGCACAATCCTGAACAGCATTGATGCCGCTAGAGAACAAGGACTCTGAAACACTAGCTATAAGAGTTTAGTCCTTTTCAGGGCTTAGCTTTTAAATGCTGAATGCCTTCTACTTCTTCATCTTTTAATCCTTCTTTGTTCACTGCCTATTCGCTCCTTTCATTTCTTTTCATTCAATGAAAATTTAAATTTTTGCTGATGTAAATTCTTAACTGTAAAAATAAAAACCGCTTTGGCAGGACTTAGAACCAAAGGGAAGTAATCAAGGCAGAATTCAAAAAAATGTGTAAATGATGTCTATTTGTAAATTGATGTATTTTATTGACTGCATGACATAATTCTTTGATTGATATGACCACTGCCTCATGGACTATGTTGTCTAAATGAGGATTCTGAAAAGAGTGGCCCATCATCTTTGGATGATCGTCTTGGGTAGTAGGCAACAGATACCATAATCTGCATTTGTTCTAAGTTTTGTAATCCGAGAGTCAAAACCCAAGCTTCCGAGTTGAAGCATAACAGACTGCAGTGTGTGCTTAAGGGACCACCTCTGCAATTCCCCAGAAGATAGCACTGAGCTACCTCTCCTGGGAAATACTTATCTGGGAACTCAATACCTACTTATTGACAAGTGTCTGCAGTGAAAAGACTTGAACCAGATAGTGACATTTACTATAAAGAAACAAGACCCAGTAGTCACCAATGGCCAAAAGTGATGACAAAGACATTATGAACTATAAATTTTCAGTTGTGATTTTGTAATATATATATATATATATATATATATATATATATATATATATATATATATATATATATATATATATATATATATATATATATATATATCTGCAATATTTACCAATTTTGTATTTTTAATTACACTGACTAACAAAAAAAAAATTATTTTTTCTTTCTCTAACATTTCTATGTTTTTCTGGTCAATTTTAATGCGCTGTTTTTAAATCTGCAAACCGTTTTTCTCTATCAGGTCGGGATCTCTAGAAATACGCAATTCAAGTTTTTTAACAACGCATACAGTATTACAACATCATTCATACAAGAAGTGTAACAGTTATGTAGGCTTGAATTTCTTTGCAGTCGACTTTCGTCGGTGAATGACATGTGGTACATCACGATGAAGCATCCAACAATAATCGGCAAGCATGGTCACACTACACCGTCCTTGATAGCGTGACTCCATTACGGCGATATCTTGATGGAATCGTTCTCCATGTTCATCGCTGACTTCGCCAAGGTTGTCAGGGAAAAAGTCAAGATGCGAATCGAGCAAATGGATTTTGAGGGACATGTTACAGCCCATAATTCTGTATGCATCTATGCACTGCTTAACAATATGCACATAGTCGACAGATTTGTGATTTCCCAGAAAGTTATCGATGATCGATTTGAATGCCATCCATGCGCGAAGTTCACTACCATGTAACAAGTTCTCGAATTGTTTGTCTGCAATAACTTTCCTAATCTGAGGTCCTACAAAGATACCTTCCTTTATCTTTGCATCGCTAACTTGCGGAAACTTTTCTCGAAGATAAGTGAAAGCTTTGCTCGTTTTATCTAACGCTTTTACGAAATTCTTCATGAGCCCCAACTTTATATGTAACGGTGGTAAAATGATGCTGTCTTTGTTAACTAATGGCTCATGTATTACATTTTTATGCCCGAGCTGCATACGATCCCTGATAGGCCACACCTTTCTTGCATAATGTTCCTGTCTGTTGCGGCTGTCCCATTCACATAGAAAGCAACAAAATTTAGTATACCCAGTCTGCATGCCCGTGAGAATTGCAATGACCTTTAGGTCTCCACAAATCCCCCATTGGTAGTCATTGTACTTTATTTTTGCCAAAAGTATAGCCATATTGTCATAAGTTTCTTTCATATGAACAGAGTAGGCGACTGGAATTGATGAAAATAAATTTCCGTTATGCAATAACACGGCTTTTAGACTAGTCTTGGAAGAGTCGATGAAAAGTCGCCATTCGTTGACTATGTGCTCATGACCGAGGTGCACCATTAGACCGTTTACATCTTTGCAATAGCAAATGCCATCATCCATCTCAAAGTATTGAACAAGTTCTCTGTGTCTACGACGAAATTTAGATATCTGAGTATTGGGCGCTAAAAGATTCCATTCTTTGAGTCGCGAACCGAGTAATTCCGCTTGTCCTTTGGTAAGAGCGAGATCACGTATTAGATCTGATAGTTCTGAATGGTTAATTAAGTGAACACCATCATTCACCGGTATATAATCCGAGTCAGAATTAGTTTCTAAAGCAGATAAACTATCACTTTCTGATGGTTCATTCACGTCCAACGGATATTGTTCTGGTGGAAATGGGATTGGACATGTGATTGGATCATGAGGCACTGGTTTCGAAACCAATTCAATATTTGGATAAACCACAGACTTTCTAGTTTTAAAAGTAAAACCATGGATATTTGTCAAGCAGAAGTAACAATCAGTAGCGTGATTTGTCGGTTCACGCCATATTACTGGCACTCCAAAAGGCATCGACTTATGCTTCGGCGATTTTCGTAACCAACCTGCCAATGTATTTGCACAAGTCGAACAAACTGCATTTGGCTTCCAAGATTTATTTGCATCATCAACTTTCGAATCGAAATAACGTTCATATGCTTTCTTTAGTAATGGTGTAAAGTTTTTCTGGTGAACACGATCGGTAAAATATCCGCACACGTAACAGAACAGATCAGCCGAATTTCTACAACTTCTAGAAGCCATATTTCGCTCAGAATTATTTCAAAATACAGTAACTATTTGAAAAATAACGTAACATATGTCATGCATCTTTTAGCAGTATAAAAAGTAGAATTATTTTGCATTTTATTAATTTTTAATAAGTTATATAGTAAAAATGAAACGGAGCAAATAACGGTTTCCCAAAAATATATTTATTCCCAAATATCTTAAGAATCTGACGTGATAGAGATAAACGGATTTCAGATTTGAAATCAGCGCAAGAAACTGACCTAAGAACACTTATTCTTATATAAGAAAGAAAAATGTTGTTTGTCAGTGTTATTAAAGTGTACAGATGTGTTTTAAAAATCGCAGTTGATTGATTTATTTTCAATTCCAGTTCTGTTCGAAAATTGTGTGGAAATTAAAGATTTGTAATAATTTCATTGGTAAGGATAAAAAACTAGCTACATTTCACATCAACTATTTAATAAGACACCCTTGGAGCATAGGACAGATCGAGCGAGATAGTAACTTACTTCACAGCTCTCTTCTACAGCTACCATCTAGACTGTGCAGTTAACTACCTGACTTGCTCTGTGCCATCCCTACATCATGTTCACCAGTTCTCTTCTCCATTATTTCTATCAAACTTCCATCTCACCACAAATTCATTGATGAAGATAGTAGATCTGATAGTGATAACAAGCAGGATTTTGACGACGCTGTGACTGGTGCTAACAGGCAGGGCTAAATGGCATAGTCAGGCGGAATACAATACTGGTGCTAGATTGTAAGTTATATAATCGATAATGTCCTTGTGATATGTGAACTGGTTTCCATGTAATAGTTTCTGTGGCATATATATTTTCATAAATTTTTGTTCAGGAGCTCAGGCATAGGGGAACGTAACTGTCATGGGATCATGGCTGGTAGGGTTAAATCTTCAAAAACATGTGTTTTGATCAGAAAAGAAAATTTACTGCTGATTAATGTCAACCCTCACTGTGGTTGGCCTTCTGATCTGACATCATCTGTTGTATAAACTTTTTACACATGACTTACCTACAAACACAGAACCACCTATCTGAGAAAATGATAGTTCAAGACGACCACGAGTCCTTGCTGCACCTTCTGGGAAGATAAACTGCGAGTCACTCTGGTGAAAAGAGATATCATAAAATGAGCTGATTAAGCACTGAAAAGTCTGCATATAAAATTAAGCATAATTAGCCTGTTAATTCTCCTTAAAAAATGAGAAGAACATGAAAACTCAAGAATAACTCTCTTACAGCATATGCTGAGAAACTTATTCAAATTACAGACTGCCTCTTCTTCTTCTATCGCCTTTACTCCCAAAGGAGCACAGGCCTTCAACAAACTTATGCCAAGTCTTCCTGTCCCGTGCCATCAGCTCAAGGTCTTGCCATGTCTTCTTCATCCTCTCTATGCCTGTCTCCACTTCCCTTATCCATGTGTTCTTTGGTCTTCCTCTATCTCACTTACCCTGGGGATTCCAGAACAGGGATTGTCATGTAATGCTATCAACAGGTTTTCTCAGTGTGTGTCCTATCCATCTCCAGCGTCTTCTTCTCATTTATTTGTTTATTAGTTCCACATGTCATACCAATTCAATCCTTCTGTTCAATGCAGGTTCCCATTTATAAAGTCTGTAGCTTATTGGTAGTTATTGCATTCTCCATATTTCAGAGCCATACAACAGGACTGACTTGATATTTGAATTGAAAATTCTGATTTTTGTGTTGGACTTGTTTTCTTTTGATCTCCACATCTTTTCAAATCTTTTTGTAATGATCTTGCTTGTTCTTCTTCTTCTTCTTCTTCCTCATTCGCCCTCAGACCTCCACATTTATGACTCTAATAAAGGCAGCAGTCAACTCAAGGTTCCCGACATCTCCAAACAGTTTTTCGTTGACAGAAGTGGGTTGTTGCCATATGCTACCCCGTTCATTACTGTAGGTTGGGCAGTACTGCAGCAGGTGTTCGACTGTCATCGGGCTGGTACCGCAGGTGCAGAGATCTGTTGCACCAATCTTGCTTGTTCGACTTCTGTTCTTCTTGTTTACATTATGATCAAAGTCTGATCAATTTATCTTGTTGGAAAAATCTACACTTGCAAAGTCTTTCAACCCTGACCCAAGAATCATCGTGTTGGGTTTAGTCAGTAAAATTCTGCTAAATATTTTTATTCACAAGGTGTCAATGAGTTAGGTGTTTGAAAAGTCAACTGTTTTAGCCATAGCACCACACACAAAAATAATTGAAAGTGGCAAGGTAACTCGTTAAAAAAAATGAAACAAGTCACGACCATAGCAAAGTTTGCTTTTGTTTATTTTTTTGGCCGAGGCAAAAAATCTGCTTTCTTTTCCTCTTTTATTTATTTTCTTTATTTCTGCCGCAAGTCAAACCACATTAGAATTGTTACATGAGAGGTGCTTTGCGTCTTGTTTTCTTTTGGGACAAAATTAAATTTGCCTAGTCCTATCTTCTACAGCTTGTTGATTTCAAATGAAACGGTCAGTTGCTCATGCGTGTATGTGTGTATATATATATATATATATATATATATATATATATATATATATATATATATATATATATATATATATATACAAAATACACACATACATATATAAACTATATGGTGATGGTAGCTGCTGTACAGGCGAGACCAAATTCTCAGTCATTTTTATTGGCATTAATTCACCTTCCAAAATTAAGACATTGTCAGTCTACAAAAGGCAGAATTTTATATCGTCAAACAAATGCATGTTTATTTAGTTTGTCTTCAATGAAGTTCTAACTTCGAAAATCCTTTTGATTTCCTACTGCCTAATCCATTCAACCTATTCAAAAACAATGGCCAAATTTTTCTTCTTTGTGAGAGGTATTTACGTGGCCCAATAACGAAAATTTGTCAATTAAATGACAATAGACATCTTGTACAAATATTTTAGGCCAAATTGATGAATCCCTGGTCTTGCTTTCCTTTCTGAAGACTGGTAATCTCTGAGTTTTTCACATCTTTAAAGGTCGCTTTTCAATATCACTAAATGTATTCTTCATGCCTTGCTGGGGAAGTTGATCCTGACAATTTTGCATTCTAGTAGAAAGTGAAGCCAAGGCGTGGCATAGGTTACTAAGGTCTCTCTAGTAGACATAATCCCACATCATTTTCTAGTCATCTAATCACATTTTTATTAACTGGCAACTATGTATGCCACTAACGTATTCACTATACTTCCGGCAATTTCATCCTAAGAGATTATACTTATGACGTCATTAGGAAAACCCTAATTAGATCTAAATATAAGTGTCACTGTGACATAAGATTAAAAACTTTTATCGGTTTAATAAAATCTTAAGTTCAACTTTGGGTTACCTGCCTCAAATCTCAGGCCACCAATAAGACCTGATGACAGAAAATGTTATGCCCAGTGGTAATGTGACTCATTCACTAAGTCCAGACCATATGAGTATGTCTGATTCTTATCCATTTATTTTAGTTCTACTTTGTAACCTGTCATTAAAAAGTATTTAATAATTATCATGGACAGTGAGTAGCTCTTGTGATGGTATGCATCAATTTTCTAATATACTGCCACCACTTCAGTGATTCTATTGATTCTGTGATCATAATGTTGTAAAATATGGCATTCTAGTTTAGAAGATACGTGATGTTAGCTCAACTGTTACCATTTTTATGTCATGTTGCTAATGGATACACAAAACATATACTGCATTAATCTTTCATGAGTACTTACTACTCCTAGGTAAGCTGGATCAAAGTTGAGATAAGGTGACATAGCTGCACCAATAGGCCCTGTTGTAACTGAAAAATATGCAAGTTCTCAGAGTTAGAAAGATGACATAACAAATCAAGCAGCTCCTTTGTAAAAATATGCAGGTTCAGAGTTTGAAAGATGACATAACAAATCAAGCAGCTCCTTTGTAAAAAATATGCAGGTTCAGAGTTTGAAAGATGACATAACAAATCAAGCAGCTCCTTTGTAAAAATATGCTGGTTCAGAGTTTGAAAGATGACATAACAAATCAAGTAGCTCCAGTAAAAATATGCTAGTTCAGAGTTAGAACGATGACATAAATCAAGCAGCCCTGTAAAAATGTGCAGGTTCAAAGTTAAGAAAAGGCAATACATCTGCCAATGCGGCCTTTATTTTAATCTACTGGTATAATGTTATTATATTATTTAAATATTTATGTATATTGTTATATAAATATGTGCAATTTATAACTAAATTTCAAAATATAAATACATCTGCACAAACTTGTTAACAGCTGGAAAGCCTGAGGGATTGTGCAATAAAATATTAGAGTGATTAATAATATTAGCATTACTGAATACATTAGACAAAGAAAAAACCTCCACTGAACCACCATTGCAAGAGTACATGAATCAATGCTTTGTAACTGACTTCCTGCAGGAAAGGGGGGGGGGGGGGGAAGCTGCAATGGTGGGCCCATGCTTGATGAGGAGTAAAAAGGGAAATGATGATGAGCATGGCCGATAAAATGGTCGCTAGTAATGATATATTGTTACGAGGTAAACCGAGAAGAGGAAGGCAAAGAAAATCCTGGGCTGATAACATCAAAGAATGGACAAGGCACGTTTTTCCCACACTTGTATGCATTGCTGAGGATAGACAGCAGTGGAGGACCCTGTCTGCTGATGCTTCCACCATGGCACCCCTACGACCCACGACGGGTTACAGGTTGAGATGATGATTGTTATGATCATTCCCCTTTGCGCTCTTTACAGAGCATGGAGCTACAACTGTAGCTGGTCAACTTGCAGGAAGCCTGCACCAAGCAGTCATATGCTCTTGCAGCAATGCTTGCTGTGGCCATTTGTTTTACATGATGAGTTTGCCAACCCTAAGCACAACCTCATCTTGTACGACATGCCTGAGGGCACAGTTGTCCTATTCTGTGCTTGTCTCTTCACCGACCCCTGGGAACTTCATAGGGCAGCGGAGCGGTAATGCTTTGAAATAACTCTAGACTGGCTTGAACATTATTGTGCATTTTTTTAAAATGTAATACATTTCAGTATAAATAAATGCTGAATACAAATAATCTTGCTATCTCATTGTCTCAAAGAGTTCGGAAAAAAGATGTAATGAAATTCTCAATTTTGAAAGTTCAGACATGCACGTGATAGAATTTAAAAGCAGATGCTAGATATGTTGTAAGGTCAAGGTAGCCCCATAGAGGATACTGCTGTACAGGAGTGAAGTGTTAGAGACTTCACAACAGCTTTATAAGGTGGGGGTGACGGTTCCCTTCCTCGCTGTCTTTGCCTTCTTTGACTTAAGAAGCAGCCAGGTACCAACTTACAGCCGGATTGACATGAGCATGACGATACCAGGTAACCAAGTTTAGAACCTGGTACGCTTGCCACAAGAGGGTGGCACTCTAACCACTCTGCCAATCGGACAGTCAGATACATCATCTGATGGAAAATTTTTGCTTTTTATTGAAAAATAACATTGCGTATCCTCTAAAGGAAAAATCCAACTCTAGTTACCCAGAACGTGAATTTTCAATCCTTTTATACCAGCTTGGATTTGGATAGCTATTGTGTAAGTGTTTACTGAAAGAAGCAAATGTGATAAGGAAGCTTGTTACACTAACAGTGTATCTTTCTTGCGTAGAGGAAATCTGGAATAATTGTGGCAACGTAGACATGGAAAGACCCTGAGCAGATGGCACAAGACAGGAGGACTTTGCGTAAGCTTGTTTAAAGCCTTTCCTTCTTGGGTAGCTAAAGGGTAATAAGTAAATTGTGAACATATAAAATCAACGGGAAACAAATGACATGATAACAAAAGAGAGGAGATTCTCATGATAGTAGCCAGTTTAACATTATTGTATGGTTAAAAAGTCAATCTTGGGTACAGGAAATTAGGAACAATTGTGAAAAAGTAGGCATTGAAAGACCTTTAGCAGATAGCACAGGACAGTGGGACTTGGAATAAATTTGTCGAAGGCCTTTGCTCCATGGGGAGCTGAATGGTAGTGAATGAATTGTGAACATGCAAAATCAATGAAAAAAATTGAGAAAACAAGACAGAAACTCATGGTAGTGACAGGTGGATCAAAGGTTGTGGCAATGGGATGATCGCCCCTCCCTTGAGACTTTGTAAACCTTTATTTCATCGGATGACGGATGAATTAAAACATGTCTGGTACAGGACAATGGTTAAGTACCCTAAAGGTTATGAACGTAGTTTACAAGTAATTCTACGTGGTGGGACAATGAAAGACAATAAAGGGGACCGCCATACAACAATGAGACAAAAGACAGCGCCAGGCAGGCAACACAAAGGGACTTCACCCAAACATCAAAAACACAGGCAGGCAACACTAAAGGACATCACTCAAGCTGCAAACACAGAGGACTTTGTGAACATGTAGGCAGATAATTTCTGTATCAGGCGGCCAATCTCAAATCACAGAATGGGACCCAAAGATGCAGCAATAGAGAATGCAGTCAGCGACCCATAGCTTGACTGCTTGCGTCAGGGTCAGCGAACCAGAGCTGACCAAGACCCTACTCCACCCCCACGTGGTGGTCCTGGAAACAGGCTGCATCACTGCAGTCTGGCTGAGAGAGTAGGGATCAAAGAGGGAAGGTAAACCCGGTCCTAAAAAATGCTGTGCTGAAGTCGGATGTGTTGGCCGAAAGGCGCAGATATCACAGCTCCGGCGTAAACAGACACAACGCAACCAACGTCCTTTTCAGGACGAACTAGAAAGAAGAAGAAGAAAATCACAGAATGTTATGCTATAATTTAAAATATGTATGAATATTTATCAAACAGTGTCCTGTTGTAACTGTACCTTACTTTTATGCAATGTTATAGTTTTATTTTTTTTTTAAATAAAAATGAATATTTTTGAGTTACACTATAATAAAACTATCAAGCTGTCCCATTATTTCCAAAATTCGTTATACTGTTTTTTAATTGTCTAAAAATGAGTGTAAATAAGGAGTGGGATTGTGGGTAGCCTTATCATTCTGATGTATCGCTTCTCCCTTGGACAATTCCTAGATCCGCCAGTGGGTAGTTTAACACCATGGTATTCTTTAAAACATCAACAAAACTGGATGATAGCACTAGGGATAGGAAATTGTGACATGAAATAAACGTTTATGCCAACCAGCATGGCACCTGGAGAAGAGGAGTTATCTAGGCGTGCTTCAGTTCTTAATAGTGATGAAGATTGTGTCATTGTTACATGGAGCTGCTTTAACAAGTTCAGGTCTCTGTAGTGTTACAAACCATTGATACTATCATCACTAAGTAATCTGTAATTGATTGAATCACACTTTACTGTAAGATCTCCATTTTGTCACCTAACTTGTGATTGATAAATTGCCTAGTTACCTTTTACTGTGCATGCATGTGGCTGCAATTAATTTTGCTCAATATTTGTTGGACTTCATTATTTATTAAATACCTCAAAACATGGTTTGGGGTTGGGTTAAGGTTAGCTGCTATTTTTCTGTATCTGCATGCCAAGCCTAATCCTAACCCCTTAACAATAACCGTATTTCCAGAATTTAAAAATTATTTTTAAAAAAACTTTTTTGTTTAATAAATGTTATATGCCTAAGACAATGTTGATCAGTATGCAGACCAGACTTCACATTATTCACTCCTTCAGTGGGTTACCAATGTATGAGGGACGGTCAAAAAGTAATACCTCGTAATTTTTAATTTCATTCAATAGGCAAGAAAACAGATAAAATTCACATTGAAATGTAGCCCCAAGTCTGAACTTCAAAAATTTATTTCTCAATGTAGTCTCCGTTATTTGTTACAGTTTTTGTCCATCTTCTCACAAGGGCATGTATCCCCACGCATTAAAAATTTGTGTCCTTTTTCCTAAACCACTGGCGTACGGCGCGTTTAAGGGTCTCGGTGTCCTCAAAGTGATGTCCACGAAGATCTTTTTTCACTGGTCCAAACAGATGGAAGTCAGAAGGTGCAAGATCGGGACTGTAAGGGGGATGTGGTAATAATGTCCAGCCAAATTCTGCAATCACATCAATGGTGCGTTTAGCAGTGTGTGGCGTGGCATTATCGTGCAACAGTAGTGCAGTTCTCTGATCTTTTAATGTGTAAAGTCGCCGAAGATGACCTCTAAGCTTCTTCAAAGTTTCAATGTAACGGTCTGCATTCACTGTGTTTTCCAGTTCCAAGAAGTCGAGAAGAATCACACCCTTCTCATCCCAAAACACGGAGGCCATAACGTTCCCTACAGATGGTGAACTTTTGAACTTCTTTCTTGTCTGCGATGTTGTGTGATGCCATTCCATTGACTGCCTCTTGGATTCTGGTTCAAAAAAATGAACCCAAGTCTCATCACCTGTCACAATATTCGATAAAAACTCTTCTCCTTCAGTTTCGTAATGGTGCAGGAGGTTGATGGCTATGGTTTTCCTTGTTTCTTTATGTCTGTCTGTCAACATTCTGGGTACCCACCGTGCACAAACTTTTGAATAATCCAGGTCTTTAATGATGTTCTGGACACTGCCTTTACTAATGGACAACATGGAAGAAAGTTCATCCAGTGTTACCCGACGGTCACCACGAATGATGCCATCAACTCGATGAATGTTGTGTGGAGTCACTGCGGTAGACGGACGGCCAGTCCGCTTTGCGTCAGCCATTGAGGATTGACCTACTTCAGCTTCGTCACAACGATGTACCCAACGTCGGACAATGCTAACATCCACTGTTGAATCTCCATAAACGTTCTTCAAACGTTCGTGGATGCAAATTGGGGTCTCGCCTTCAGCATTGAGGAATTCTTCTTCCTTCTTCCTCGTTCGCCCTGAAAAGGACGGTGCTTGCGTTGTGTCTGTTTACGCCGTAGCTGTGATATCTGCACCTTTCGGTCGACACATCCGACTTCAGCACGGTATTTTTTAGGGACTGGGTTTGCCTTCCCATTTCGATCCGTACTCGCTCAGCCAGACTGCACTGCTGCAGACTGTTTCCAGGACCACCACGTGGAGGTGGAGTACAGTCTTGACCAGCTCTGGTTCGCTGGTCCTGATGCAAGCAGTCAAGCTATGGGTCGCTGACTGCATTCACTATTGCTGCATCTTTGGGTCCCTAATTCTATTACATAACGTTGTTTTAACCGAACGTCTTTGGCAGCCATTTTTAAACCGTTACAGTGGTGCCACCTGTTACTGAAACAGGCTGGTAATGCTATACAGTGCAGAAGAGTGTTTGAGGAATCCTGCTAAATTTACAAATTCCACACTGATGCAGTATTTACATACATAAAAAAATAGGAGGCATTACTTTTTGACCTTCCCTCGTACTTTCTGATTAGTGACAATTCAGCCATCTTACCATTTTATTGTGTAGGCCTACACTTCCATTATGTTCTAACAAGTGTTTTTCTGAGCAAGAAATCACACAATGTGGGTGACAACGCGTAGACATCGACAATATGATGTTAAGCTACAAAGTATACGGTCTTTACGTAAGTAAATCGTGATGCAAACTGCATGCAATATTTAGGGTTGAAATTATAACAGTGGGACGTGTGTCCAATTTAATTCAAATGTCTATTGATCAAGCGGCCAGTTAAGCCAACTACATCAATATACGAGGGAAGGTCAAAAAGTAATGCCTCCTATTTTTTTATGTATGACCTGCTGCCGTCGGCCACCAACCTTGTGAAGTGGGGAAAGTCGGATGATGAGCAGTGCCCCCTGTGCCAGGGGAGGCAGACACTCGAACACGTGCTCTCAGCGTGTAAGGTGTCATTAGGACAAGGGCGATACACTTGGCGCCATAACAAAGTGCTAAATGAGCTTGCTGTGACAATAGATCTGGCAAGGATGAAGGCGAATAGCAAACCCAGGCCGAGCACCGCAAATACATACTTTCTGAGGGCAGGAAAGTCAGCACACCCCAAACCGAGTAAACCTGGTAGCAGTTTACCATCTCTTCTTGACTGTGCAAACGACTGGGAGATGGCAGTAGACCTACCTGGACGAGAGGCATATCCAGAGAGTATCAGAAAATCGCAGAGACGGCCGGATATAGTGCTTCATTCTTCAGCAATGCTTCAGGTCATACTGATTGAACTGACCGTGCCATTTGAATCCAGATTAGACGAGCAACATTCGTTCAAAGCGGCCAAGTACATTGATCTGGCCGTGGATCTGAGAAACGATGGGTTCACTGCAAGGGTCATGGCTGTTGAAGTGGGCGCAAGAGGGCTTGTGGCTGCATCAGTGTATGATCTATTGAAACTGTTGGGGCTGAGGGGACAGTCGAGAACAAGGGCACTGAAGAGACTTAGTGAAACTGCCGAAAAGGCATCAGGCTGGCTGTGGAACAACCGCAATGGGCAATGGAAATCGTGACAATAAACGCTGCGGTACAGAAAACACCAGGAATTTTTCTAAGTCCACAATACGCTGAGTTTTTTGGTGTACTAGTGAACGGGCTGTGACTGAGGGGCAACAGGCGGTGTATATTATAGGGGTGTCAGTGTCAGAATTTCAGTGGCGAACGCGCAGTGGCTAGACTCGTCGGCTTCGCGATGGTGTCTCAGTGTATGCGACGGAACAAATGGAATAATTTGTCTTCTCTTTGTGACTTTCACAATTGCCTCCACGGCTGGCGGAGTTGTGGATTAAAGTTGCTACCATAAGTGAAATGGGTTCATTTTTGATACAAGACAACAGGAGGCTGAGACGCTTGGGAGTCATGACCCAAGTGGGCCCACCCCCCTTAGAGTGTAAAGGAGTATATCGGGCCAAAACACTTGTTGGACGGGGGGACCTCTTCTGATGATCAGATTGCTTCCTGTTGTATCGCTCTGTAAAGAGTTTCCTATCATCATATGGGCAATGTATAGGAATCCTAAACCTAACTACATGGACGGCATATTAGATGGAATCGAAGAACTCATCCCACTGTGCTTCGTTTAAACCATATTTTGCTCTTTATATTTCTCTTCCAACAAGAAATTTCCTTAAATGTGTAATTATATAGGCCTAGTAATTGGGGAGGTGAAGGTCTGATGCTATTCTTACAATATATATGACTTTTGACAGGTGAATGTCAATTATACAACTGGAAACACCAGGCCTTTACATCCCTACCATTAATATTATTTTTGTTTGGTTTTGTCAGGTTTTATCTCATTTTTGTTTGTTTGGGGTTTTTTTTTTAACATACAAGCATAACTGGTAGTTATGATTTGCCCTATATACAATGATTCAACAGGGGCGATGTAACTTTCCCATATCGGCAGTTGTTCATATTATTTGGAACTGACAACAATATATAGGCCTAGGCCTATCCTAATTATAACCCATCAGAGGTTGAACGAGATATTTTTCATCACTAAATTTTAAAACAAAAATGTTGTGTGGTGCATCTTTCACATATTGATAAACTCGTGTGTTTGTCTCTAGATATATGATTGCAACAACTGAATTGTAGACTGAGAATAGACAGTACAAAAAGAATAATCAAGGCAAGGCGCAGAGATGAAATATTTCAAATTATTTTTTTTTAAATTAATGAAGAAAAATATCTCGTTCAACCTCTGATGGGTTATAATTAGGATATATATTGTTTTCAATTCCAAATAATATGAACAACTGCAGATATGAGAAAGTGGCATCTTACTTACTTAGTCGTTCCCCTTCTACCGTGAGGTGTAGAGGTTTGGAAGAGAGAGCGCCAGACTATCCTATCGGCTGTCTTCCTCCTGGCCTGATTCCATTCTAGTCCTCGGTCCTTCAAAGATTGTCTAATGTTGTCCTCCCAGCAGGCTCTGGGTCGTCCTGGGGGTCTGGATCCTTGGCTCTTTGTTTCCCATGCTTGTCGTGGTAGCCGATCTTCTCCCATTCTGCAGACATGGCCAAACCATCTTAGTTGGGACTGTTCTACTTGGGTCTGCAGGGGGTGGGATTTAAGGCCTTGACGTATCGTCTGGTTGTGTACCATGTCTCTTCTTGTTACTTCAACCACCTTCCTCAGATACCTCATTTCTGAGGTTTGGATCTGGCTTTTGTGGGTTGTAGTCATTGCCCATGACTCGCATCCATATGTCAAGACTGGGACATAGGTGGAACGGTATACAGCCATCTTCGTTTTCTTACCAACCTCTCTCTTGCTGAGGAATCCTCGATTTATGGCCTGAAAAAGTCTCCCAGCTGCTGCTTTTCAAGTGGCCAACTCTTCTTTGATGCCTCCCGGTCAATAATAGCTCCGAGGTATTTAAAGTAGTCTACCTGCTCCAGGACCTGTTCTCCCAGATTAATCTGATGTCTTCTTTCTTCTCATGATATCACCATGGATTTTGTTTTAGAGCTGCTTATGACCATCCCTCTCTTCTCCAGCTCTTCCTTCCAGACTTGCAGGTTGAATTGGAGATGTGCCTCTGATTTAGCAATCAGGGCAACATCATCAGCAAATGCCAGCTCCGAAATACAGACCTGTCTCATCTTCCAGTACCCCACTGAATACTTTCTTGTTCTCTCCTTACATGCCTTAATGACATCGTCCATGAGGAGTATGAAAAGGTAAGGTGACAGGATATCACCTTGTCTTACACCAGTGGTGGTCCTGAACTCTTCTGACTTATGGTTTGCTGTCCTCACATAATTTCTGCAAGACTTGTAGAAGCTCTGTATAGCATGAATCAGAGGTTCTGGAATGTTCTTCCTTGCCAAACAATCCCAAAGTTTGCTCCAGGGGACCCTGTCAAACGCCTTTTCCAGATCTATGAAACAAAGATGGATCTCACTCTTATACTCAAGGGCCTTTTCACTCAGCTGTCTGAGTGTGAAGATTAGGTCTTGAGTACTTAGGTTTGCTCGGAATCCGCACTGGACCTCATCCAATTGTGGCTCAGCTAGGCGTCGGAGTCTCTGCTCTAGGATTCTAGAGTAGATTTTACCAGGGACACTGAGAAGGGATATGCCTCTATGGTTTCCACACTGTCGATTGTCACCCTTTTTGAAAATTGGTGTTATGATGGCAATCTCCCAATCCTTTGGTATGGTCTTGTTGTACCACGCTGCCTGTAGAACCCTTAAGAGTAATAGGTCGCCTGATGCTCCCATGTACTTAACCATTTCTGGTGTTATACCATCATGCCCTGCTGCTTTGCCCATCTTGATTTTCTCCAGTGCTGCCTTCAGTTCTTCCATCTTTATGTCATCTTCACCATCATTGGTTTTCTCTTCTGTGCTAGTGGTTATCATTTCTGATGCTTCACCATGCTCACCATCCAGGAGTTCTGAGAAATATTCTTTCCATCTTTCCATTACTTCCTTCGGGGCAGTAAGCAATTTGCCTTGCTTGTCCTTTATAAATTTGAGAGGGCATTGTTTTTCCTTTCTCATGTTCTTTAGGGTCTTATAGAACAATTTCTGGTTTTCTTGTGCATCTTTTTCTAGCTTTTCTCCAAATTCTTCCCAGGACTTCTGTTTTGCTGCTAGCACTTTGTTCTTTGCTTCTGTTCTGAGTGTCACATATTCTCTATATTTTTCCATCTGTCCTGTTGTGTCTTTAGCTCCTAAGTATTGTTTCCATGCCATTTTCTTCTCTCTTATTTTCTCTTTGACTTCCTCTGTCCACCAAGGTGTCCTCTTTCTCTTGTTCCCAAGTTGGACTTCACCGCATGCTTCTGCTGCAGCTGTCTTTATGATATCCTTGAAGAAAGTAGCATCACATTTGTCAAATCATTGTAAACAGGGAAAATCACAATTACCATTTATGCTTGTACGTTAAAAAAAAAAAACCCGAAATCAAGCAGAAACTCTGAACAAGAATAATATTAAGGTGGAGGGGTGTAAAGGCCTGGTGGTTCCAGTTATATAACAGACTTTAACAGATATTTAATTGAATTTCACCTGTTAAAAGTCATATGCATTGTAAGAACAGCATCAGACCTTCACATTCCCAACTACTATATATTAACCTTTGTTCGTGTTAAATATTGTTTGACTATATTATGCAGTTCCCTAGGTCTGTCTATTCTTAAGACTTCTTTTATATTTATAGGTAAGTTGGATGCTTGCAAATAATCTAATATTGGTATTCTCATTTGTTCATACCTCTTACATTTTAACAAGAAATGTTCTATTTTATTGTTTTGAAGACATGCTGCACAGTAAGGTTCTTCTATTCTGAAATAGCCTTTTCCAAGCTGCAGTCTGAGAAGTTTCTTATTACTTCCACTAGATACCCTACAGGATGGAAGTGTATGGAGGAAAATGTCCATCTGGGTACATTAATTACATCAATTAATAACAGTTGTGAATACAAGCCAGAGATTCCACCCTGGGAGTTCAAGAAACCAGACACGGACTACCACCTAGCAGAAATACTTAAGAAAATAAATAACATAGAAAATATTAAAAACACAGCCAATAAATATAGGCCTATACAACAACTATCAAAAGACAACATTACTGTATACACAGATGGATCCAAGGGAAAGGATGGCAAATTGGGGATAGGAATATATATTCCAATAGAAAATGGCAAAAGAATCGGCCTATAGTAGTTTATCACGGAAAATACATCCATTTTCATTGCAGAAATGGTGGCAATACTAAAAGCACTAGAAATATTCTCTAATAACCCTCCCAAGAAACTAACAGTTTTGAAGGACTCTCTTTCAACAATTCAAGCACTTAGAAACTTACGAGAATGTAGTAGACCTGATATAGCAGAGGAGATATTTCTGGCTACTAGCCTACATAGGCCCTACTTATATTCAAGAGGATGTTCAGTCTTAATTGCTTGGATACCTTCACATGTTGGCATAGAGGGAAATGAAAAGGCAGATAAAGAAGCCAAAAAAAGTAGATCTGATAAAAATCGAATAAATGTAGGATGAGTAAATATAAAATTAGAGATTTAGAGCTTAGGGTAAGCCTATTTTAAGATTTAATAACAGATGAATGAAAAGCAGAGTGGGATAAAAAAAAAATTTCAACTTGTCTGTCTACCTGGAACGTTCATAGATGGGTCCGAAGACGAATACGGATTATATGCTGGTGGGACTTTGTCCTCCATTCTGTATTTAATGAATTTATTAACTAATGTAGCTTCAGTATTTTTCACTAACGATCAACTTCTGCCACCCCTGTTGCTGATGTAAATGTCGCATCCAAGGACAAAACAGATGTTTCTACAGCATGGATTGCTGGTTAGCCAGGTATTTGTAACGTCCTCTGAAGCAGTTAAAATATAAACAAAATGAATAAATAGTACATAACAATAATTAATAATACTTTCTCTTTATGCTGGGATGTTTTATAAAAACGTATAGTTGCTTTTCACAAATACAGTAATAAACTTTAGAATAAATAATCCCATTCCTTCAAAAGGAATGCGTTAAACAGCCAACCATCAGTGTCTCCTGAACGGACGAAGTGGCATATGTCCGATTATTGCTATTCAAAATACTTACTTACTTACTTAACCTATGGCAAGGCACAAGCAAAGAAACAAAGTTACAACTGATCAGAGCATGTATATTCCCAGTAGCAACATACGGCTGCGAGACTTGGCCACTCAATAAAATAGTTGCAAAAAAGGTTACATCATTCGAAATGAAATGCAACAGAAGGATGTTGAGAATACCCTGGACAGAAAAAAAGACCAACGGAGAAGTACTACACTCACTAAATGTAGAGGAAAATTGGCTCCTAAATACCATCGCAATAAGGAAGCTGAAATTTTTCGGTCATATAAAAAGACATAATAGTCTGGAAAAAATAATGATGGAAGGCATGGTCCCTGGAAAAAAGGGGACGGGGTCGACCTAGACGACGGTGGACCCAGGACATCACAGAGAGTCTGAACTTGTCTTTGGCTGATGCAGGTCGACTTGCCCAGAATCGTGATGCGTTCAGAACAGCTGTAATGGAGGCAACGTTCTGGAAAGAATACGTCACATGAGGAGGACTTACTTACTTACTTAGTCGTTCCTCTTCTACCGTGAGGTGTAGAGGTTTGTAAGAGAGAGCGCCATTCTATTCTATCGGCTGTCTTCCTCCTGGCTTGGTTCCATTCTAGTCCTCGGTCCTTCAAAGATTGTCGCTCCTTCCCATCCACAGAGGGTTTATCACAGGAGCCGTTCAGGCTATTCAGTCAAATTTCCGGCCGTAAACATTTCTTCAAACGCCGACGCCCGGGTTTGAACCATGAACACCTGGTCGCCAGTACAACGCCGAAGCCATTACACCAGCGCGGCTCCCATATATATATATATATATATATATATATATATATATATATATATATATATATATATATATATATATATATATATATATATATTCTTCACTACTGTATGGGATAGAAATATGGGCAATGAGTAAGCAATTGGAAGAGCTAATTGAGACTCCTGAGATGTGGATACATAGAAGAATGACGCGCATCTCTTGTAAAAAGAGAAGAAAACAAATTAGGAGGTCCTAGAAAATCTAGGTATAAAAAGAGAACTAATGAAGGAGATCAAACTTAGGCAGCTATAATATTTTGGCCCAATAAAAAGGCATAACACCTTACAGAAGACCATAATAGAAAGGAGAGTTGAAAGCAAACATGCAAGGGGAAGATAGCTATAAGTGGGAAGATAACATCAAAAGATGCGCAGAAAAGAGTCTATCATGGTGTGTGATGAGTTACTGTTATTTTTATTTTCAACTCGCCCAATTTCTTGCCCCATTTATTAACTTTGGTTCTTTTTTTTTTTCTAATGCGTCCTAGTTCGTATTTGTTTTAATTCTGGGTTATTCTGTATGGCGGAAGGATGACTCATACAAATGTGATGCCACTTTCTTATATCGGCAGTTGTTCATATTATTTGGAATTGAAAACAATATATATCCTAATTATAACCCATCAGAGGTTGAACGGGATATTTTCCTTCATTAATTTAAACAAAAATGACTCATACCACCAATACCAACCCTTTTCGGTTGGAGATGGGAGGAAACCACTACCCGTGTTGTAACGTGGGCTAGTGAGTCATTCTTGTTGATAGGCGATCAGTAAAGTTAGGTAATATTACGTACATTTTTCAGCGAGCTTCGAGGGGAGTCTATTTTCTTTTACACCCCCCCCCCCCTCCCCAACCGTTCCAGCAGGGGGAATAACTCTTCGTCGCTAGTGGATTGGTCGAGTTAAGATAATGTTATGATTTAACGGGAAACTCGTACGATTGGTTTTGATTTTTAATTTATGTAGCAGTTATTAGATTACGTCAGAAGTTGGGTTGGAAGCGGATTTTGGGAGACGATGCTAGAAGCTATGACTCACCGCGTCGGTCTTGCATCAGAAAATTGGCCCTATATATGTAGGGCCAAATTAGTAGTTGGTGCTCCCAAGTCCAAGAATTTTATTGCCGTGAATAGTGTCAGTTAAGTCTGCCAGGTTCGTGGATATTCTGAAAGTCTGGGTATGTTCGTAAACTTAATAAGTGGTGTAAGAATTTTAGCTAATAGACTTAGCAAGTAAGAGTAAGCTTTCTTCTGGGATTTAAGTTTATTGTTAGTCAGTAATTGCCATCCATTGCCGACTTCTACAAAACTAGAGCCCGTGTAGTGTAAGTTTTGTTGTAATTATAGTATGTCTAGCTAACGAGTTCTATGAGATCGTGGCGCGGGTTTGAGATATTAACGGTTCAGAATAGGGGCTTAGGTTAGACGAGAGCACTGTGTAACGTTATAACGAGCTCAGAGTAACCACAGTTTATTATGATAAATAGAAGTGTATGTACGCGGGGTTTTTTGTGTGCCTAAGAGGCGGGTATAATTAATGTAATTCAGAAGGAGAAGGGGTGAAGAGTGTTTAATATTCTGATATATGGTGTAGGCATTTGTGTGTTAATAAGTTGTGCTATTTGTTAATGTAATTCAGAAGGCACGGGAGGAGAATGAGTGAGCGTAAAGTCTGACCCGAGGGCAGAAATAATACTTTGAGATGGGAGCTTGTATTTAGGGAAGTTTTATTATGGTATGGGAAACGGGGTGTAGGTAAATACTGGTTGTTAATGTGTTTTGAATAATGTATTTTTTGAATTGGTGTAAAATAGTTGTTATTTTGTCTTACAGCGATTCACGGCGGAGGGTAGGTAACCCTAAGCCTGCAACGTACTTTGCCTTCTCAGAGAGGGAGGCAAGAGACAACATCGTAATTGAAGAGAACTGGGGTACTCGCATAGTAACTGGCACCCTAGTTACGTCTGCAATACGGAGAGGCATTAGAAGTTCTCATGACGTCTGGAAACATATACCTCAGCGTGGAATTACATAGAAATCAGAGCTCTTAGCTTGTACGGCCAAATACAGAACAGGCTACGTTGCCTGGTATTGTTTACATACTGCCACAATAAAGCAGTAGGCCAACACGCATAGCGGGTTAAATCGTCGTTGTGTGAAGAATAGGGTGCCATCAGCAGAGCTAGATATATATACTGAAGCACATTAAAAACGCACCACCTGTATAATCCAGGAACAGAGTGTGAAATGTAAATATAAGTGTGTACAAGTTTACATATTTGGAATCTTTATTCATTTTCCTATGAATCTATGCTGGTCATTAATTTGTACATTTGATTGTTATGAAATTCATTGCATTCTGTGCAGGCAAGGGAGAAAACCAAAAATACAAAAAAATGCACGTGCGTTATCCTGCTGGAGAAGCTGCAAGTCTGGATAAAATGTGAACGCAGGAGCAACCAGTGCACCCAGAACCTCATCTCGATATGTCACAGCATTAACATTTCCACGGAAGACGTGAAGAGGCAAGCGATGGTGAAAACTGAATCCTCCCCAAATGTGAATACTGCCACCTCGAAATCGGTTGACACAGCAATCTGCAAAGCGCTCTTCACACCGTCGCTAAATCCGCATACGTCCATCTGCAAAGGATATGTTGAATCTGTTCTCGTCTGTGAATAGGACAGCATTCCACTGCAGTCTAGTCCATCTGATATGTTGCTCTGCCCATTGCAGGCGCTGCTAACGATGTCTATGAGTCAAGGTTGGCCCAACATAAGGTCGTCTTGCAGTAAGGCCTGTATCTCTGAGTCGTCGTATGACTGTCATTCGAGAGACTTGCCCATGTCTACCCACTATTGCTCTTGCTGTTTGACTTGCCGGGAGAGTACGATTCCTTAGGTGACTCAGCACAATATGACGATCTTGCGCAGGGGTAGTAACTCGTGGTTGGTCACTCCGAAGTCTATCCCGGGCACTGCCAGTGGTTCCGTAACGTTCATTGAGACGTAAAATAGTGCTGTGGTGGCAATTCATCCTTCTGGCAATGGCCCGCGAGCTCATTCCGGTCTCCAACATACCAATGGCTCGTTGGCGGTCGTTTTCAGATAGTCGTGGCATTTCAAGCACATGTACTGGGTGTTTTGTCTCAACGGCCTTTTTATACCGAGTATACTGCCACAACGCTTACACATTTTCAGGGTCATAGCTGTTGGGAATCGTGTTGCACGTGTAACTTTCATCGTTTTCATGTATCTGTACACACACCCGTGGGTTGAATCTTACACTTTCCATTCCAGCAGCCATTCGCTCTCTACCTCATGGCAAACACGGGGAAAATCCATTCCCACACTTTTTTTTGCCAGCTTCTCGGCATCAGTATATATAATAGTGGTGCGTTTTTAATGTGCTTCAGTATATATATATATATATATATATATATATATATATATATATATATATATATATATATATATATATATATATATATATATATATATATATATATATATATATATATATATATTCACCAAGTGTCCCTTCATAAGTTATTCTGGAGAGGAGAGAGGGAAATCATACCTCTCTAAATGCTAACGGGAGAAGGTACGTGACGAAGAGCAACTCATCGGAGCCCCAGACGAAGACGATAGCGTCAGGAAGGCACTGAACTAAAGTAGAGGGGAAAGTGTAGAGTTAGATAGATAATACTTAGAGGAGAGCCTCTCAGTTCTGCAGAATTCGGTGGAGTAAGATTTAGTGAACTCCGCCTATGCCGGTCCCAAGCCCGGATGAAAAAGGAGGAGGGCGGCCTGCATGGAGGCCGTAAGGAGGCAGCCCCTCCACCATGCAAAGGCACAACAGGCCAATCACCTGTTTGCTTTAAACTATGATTACGAGCAATATAAGAGAGAAAACCGGACTGATCCTAAAGGCGACGAACTGGAACGGACTACGGACTACGACTTATGGAACTTGGAACACAAGAAGTATAAATGGGAAAGAAGAGGAGCTGATGGAAGAGATGAGGAAAGCAAAATTAGAAATCCTGGCTATTACCGAAACAAAGAAAAAGGGACAAGGAGTCATGGATCTCGATGGCAACACGCTGTTATACAGTGGTGTAACCACATCTAAAAGAGCTAAAGGGGGCGTGGGTTGCATTGTGGCCAAAAACCAGAAAGATAGTATCAAGGGATGGAACTTTGTCTCGGAGCGCATTATGGTTGTAAAACTAAAAAAAGGAGAAACCATAGTCAACCTGGTCATAGTGTATGGGCCAAATGAGGATGAGAGAGCAGAGGTCAAGGAGGAATTCTTCGAGCTGCTTCAAAGGACAGTGGATGACTGCCTAGATGAAGTTATCATGCTCGGAGATTTTAATGCCAGAGTTGGAAATGACCATGCTAGATGGGGTGGAGTTATCGGAAGATATGGAGAAGATACTCTCAATGACAATGGAAAGCGACTCCTTAGATTCTGCAGTGAGCAGAATCTGATCATCACAAACACAAAGTTCCCCCATAAGCGCATACACTAGATGTGAACCAACCAAGAATGAGAAGTCAGTGATCGACTATGCCATTGTTAGGAGAAGCTCATTCAAATATGTCCGGGATGCTAGAGTCTGGAGGGGGCCAGAGATTGGAAGTGATCACTACCTGCTAACAATCAAAAGAACAACTGAAAGAGTTGCTCAGCCTAGGAACTGCCCAACATCACGCAAGAAACCAAGTAAACGAGCGGGAGAAATGAGCATTAGGACCTACAAGCTGAAAGAGCCAGAAATTAAGACCAGATATCAGGGGCTTATTGCTGCAGCGGTGAGCAACACAGAAGAACGACCTGATGACTTGGAAACCCTCTGGAATAAATTCAAGGATATCATAAAGACAGCTGCTGCAGAAGCATGCGGTGAAGTCCGACTTGGGAACAAGAGAAAGAGGACACCTTGGTGGACAGAGGAAGTCAAAGAGAAAATAAGAGAGAAGAAAATGGCATGGAAACAATACTTAGGAGCTAAAAACACAACAGGACAAATGGAAAAATATAGAGAATATGTGACACTCAGAACAGAAGCAAAGAACAAAGAGCTAGCAGCAAAACAGAAGTCCTGGGAAGAATTTGGAGAAAAGCTAGAAAAAGATGCACAAGAAAACCAGAAATTGTTCTATAAGACCCTAAAGAACATGAGAAAGGAAAAACAATGCCCTCTCAAATTTATAAAGGACAAGCAAGGCAAATTGCTTACTGCCCCGAAGGAAGTAATGGAAAGATGGAAAGAATATTTCTCAGAACTCCTGGATGGTGAGCATGTGAAGCATCAGAAATGATAACCACTAGCACAGAAGAGAAAACCAATGATGGTGAAGATGACATAAAGATGGAAGAACTGAAGGCAGCACTGGAGAAAATCAAGATGGGCAAAGCAGCAGGGCATGATGGTATAACACCAGAAATGGTTAAGTACATGGGAGCATCAGGCGACCTATTACTCTTAAGGGTTCTACAGGCAGCGTGGTACAACAAGACCATACCAAAGGATTGGGAGATTGCCATCATAACACCAATTTTCAAAAAGGGTGACAATCGACAGTGTGGAAACCATAGAGGCATATCCCTTCTCAGTGTCCCTGGTAAAATCTACTCTAGAATCCTAGAGCAGAGACTCCGACGCCTAGCTGAGCCACAATTGGATGAGGTCCAGTGCGGATTCCGAGCAAACCGAAGTACTCAAGACCTAATCTTCACACTCAGACAGCTGAGTGAAAAGGCCCTTGAGTATAAGAGTGAGATCCATCTTTGTTTCATAGATCTGGAAAAGGCGTTTGACAGGGTCCCCTGGAGCAAACTTTGGGATTGTTTGGCAAGGAAGAACATTCCAGCACCTCTGATTCATGCTATACAGAGCTTCTACAAGTCTTGCAGAAATTATGTGAGGACAGCAAACCATAAGTCAGAAGAGTTCAGGACCACCACTGGTGTAAGACAAGGTGATATCCTGTCACCTTACCTTTTCATACTCCTCATGGACGATGTCATTAAGGCATGTAAGGAGAGAACAAGAAAGTATTCAGTGGGGTACTGGAAGATGAGACAGGTCTGTATTTCGGAGCTGGCATTTGCTGATGATGTTGCCCTGATTGCTAAATCAGAGGCACATCTCCAATTCAACCTGCAAGTCTGGAAGGAAGAGCTGGAGAAGAGAGGGATGGTCATAAGCAGCTCTAAAACAAAATCCATGGTGATATCACGAGAAGAAAGAAGACATCAGATTAAGCTGGGAGAACAGGTCCTGGAGCAGGTAGACCACTTTAAATACCTCGGAGCTATTATGACCGAAAGGGAGGCATCAAAGAAGAGTTGGCCACTCGAAAAGCAGCAGCTGGGAGACTTTTTCAGGCCATAAATCGAGGATTCCTCAGCAAGAGAAAGGTTGGTAAGAAAACGAAGATGGCTGTATACCGCTCCACCTATGTCCCAGTCTTGACATATGGATGCGAGTCATGGGCAATGACTACAACCCAAAAAAGCCAGATCCAAACCTCAGAAATGAGGTATCTGAGGAAGGTGGTTGAAGTAACAAGAAGAGACATGGTACGCAACCAGACGATACGTCAAGGCCTTAAATCCCACCCACTGCAGACCCAAGTAGAACAGTCCCAACTAAGATGGTTTGGCCATGTCTGCAGAATGGGAGAAGACCGGCTACCACGACAAGCATGGGAAACAAAGGATCCAGACCCCCAGGACGACCCAGAGCCCGCTGGGAGGACAACATTAGACAATCTTTGAAGGACCGAGG
Organism: Oreohelix idahoensis; assembly: GCA_024509875.1. Taxonomy (NCBI): domain Eukaryota; kingdom Metazoa; phylum Mollusca; class Gastropoda; order Stylommatophora; family Oreohelicidae; genus Oreohelix; species Oreohelix idahoensis. The sequence goes on along the minus strand of JAMPIV010010869.1, from coordinate 66,174 downwards.
ACTAGAATGGAACCAGGCCAGGAGGAAGACAGCCGATAGGATAGTCTGGCGCTCTCTCTTCCAAACCTCTACACCTCACGGTAGAAGGGGAACGACTAAGTAAGTAAGATTTAGTGGTGTATACGTTAGTTGTGCAGGACGGCCAAGATCGCGCCTTTGAGACATTGTAGTCAAATTAGTTCATAAGTCTTAACCGGAACAGAGTGAATACTAGTGAAGAGTGGTCAGGTGGCGGAGGACTCCACAGTGTGTTTAGTTAGTAACAATAGAGTAGTCAGGAGTGGTGGCTCTTACCGAGAGACCCCCGCCGGTATATTTCTTTAACCTTAGTTGTTTTCGTGTAGGTGTGGAAAAGAGCGTGGTAATTTGATAATTGTGTCTTTCATTGATTGTTCTTTTTTCCAGGTTGTGTGAACTCGCACGTTATCGGTGCGTTTTTTTTTTTTTTTTTTTTTTCTGTAGTATAGATTTGTTTGTTTCAATAAACTATAAAATGTGCACTGGATCAGTTTGTCTTTCACTATACTGTACCTGTATTCTTTAACTGTACAGTTGTGTCTGTGGTTAGAAATTAGTGCAGACCTTATCTCAGCCGAGCGAGAGGTAGCGAGACAGTAGCTAATAAAACAAGTCACAGGTGGCGAGGGAGAGTCAATCTAGGTTCTCACCCTTGAAGCTATAAGTCTCATCCTCCACAGTCACTTTAATTCTCATCTTAATCTATCTTCTCAGACTTTCCTACAAATTGGTGTCTTGTCTCTTTACTCAGACTCTTAATTAAGCCACGGTGTGACAGTGTGCACCATCAAGACAAGACAGAAGACGTTGATCCATTACAGCCAACCTTCGTTGTGCAGATGGCAGCTGATAATGATGATGTTCAGCTCGACCCAAGAAGGCCGGCCTAAGTAATTGTCATGCCCGATTTGAACCATTTTGGTGGGGTCCCCTGGACTTAAGATTATTTTACATATGCTTTTACACTGTATTAGAAATAAAACACTAAATATAATTATTTCTAAAATGATCTCTCTCTCTCTCTCTCTCTCTCTCTCTCTCTCTCCCGTGAGATTAGAACAAGGAGGAAGAATTAGTTAGTACTTCCATCTCTTCTACCAGCATATGACCATGCAATGTCTATTTACATTGCTGACTTAACAAGCTCGTTTTCCTGAATTTTCGAACTTATTTTTAGAAAGTATCCCTTTCAACTGTCGATGGGTTATAATTAGGATATATAGTGTAATAAATTCAACAATGTAGTAACTTCTTCCTCCCTCTACTCAGTCCAAATAGAGTAACTCAAAACAAAAATTGTGTATGTGTGTGTGTGACCTACCCTTTCCAATAAACAAACTCATAATAACAATAACAAACAAAAGGATCATTGATCCTTATATATTAATATTAGTTCTTGTTATATACTGTTATACTATATTGTGCCAATCTCTATGTATATCTATTTCTCAACACCTGCTCCACAGTTATGGATGAATTGCATGCCTGTAAATTATCTTGGTTTTCTCTGTTGTTCATACTTCCTACATTTTAGTAGGAAATGCTCTATATTATTTTTTTTTCTAGACACTCTGCACAGTAAGGTTCTTCTATTCTAAAATAGCCCATTCTTATAAGGTCGTATTAACTGCATTAATGCTGTGCATACAACTGAGATATCATCCAATAATTTACGTCAGAATAACATTATCATTACCGTAAACGGCCGCCATAGTAATACATCACAGAGAAACAAGTAAAACAAAAATTAGTATTAAATCTGTTGTGAAACAAATTCATCATCTTAAAATAAAAGCTGTTACTATAGAGTTATTTGTCAAGAGAACCTATGGAGCCAAAGTTTTAATGTAAACATGGCATCCCAACAGTCTTCATACGAGAATCCATCTAAACAAAGAATCAACATGACTCACGGATTTATGAAATCCGTCATTCGCAATCAAATTGACAGGTCGGTTGGTTTTCTGAGTCTTCGTGTAACAAAATAAACAAGCAAAGTCGTAGGCCTATTAACTTTTTAAGATGATAAAGTGAAACCAGCACATAACTAAAAATGTAAAAAAGTGGGTATTGTCTTTAGCCTATTTCCAAATGGATGGTGCATAAGTAGGCCTATAATTATGAATCATTATCGTCTTGTGCCTTGACGGGCTGTGAAGATTGCAATGAAAAAAAATGATCTGACGGGTGTATGATGTCCAACTATTTATCGATCAGGCTGCCAAAAAAGGCTCCCACTTGTTACAGTTGATGGACTTGAACTCAAGTCTGACTTAAGTCACCACAGTGGCTATACTAGAGACTCAACTTGGTATTTTGTTATTATCGACCCGACTCAGTACTTGTCAGCTTTGGCGAACCAACTTCACCGTCTTCATTCATAACACACTGTTATGGAGAAGCCGAAAATGGTTTTGTTTAAATCGGTATAATAAACGTAGGCAGTAAATAAAATGAGAGATTATTTATTATTATTTATAGTGCTTAATGTGATTACAGGATTGATATCCTAGGTCTCTGAGAGACAAGATGGAAGGGCATAGAGAGGAAAAAACTGATCACAGGAGAAATAGTGTTGTCCTCAGGAACTGGGGAAGAAAATTCCCACCACAGTGAAGAGGTGGCTCTAATGCTGTCTAGGGAAGCACAGAAAGCACTTATAAAATGGGAAGCATGGGACATCGATTATAATAGCACTGTTCTAAACAGCCAAAAAGAAAATAAATATAAACATCATCCACTGTTATGCACCAACCAATGATAAAGAAGAATCTGTGAAATAAGAATTTTACACCAGACTACAAAATGTCTTGGATAAAAAGAGAAGAAAGGACATCACAATTCTGATGCTGGACCTTAAAACGTAAAAATAGGAACAGACAACAGTGGCTTTGAAGAAATCATGGGGAAACATGGATTAGGTGTGATGAATGAAAATGGGGAACTATTCACAAACTTCTGTGCTTCAAATCAACTGGCTATAGGAGGAAGCATATCTCCACATAACAGAATACATAAAGCAACATGGATATCACCAGACCACAGAACAGAGAACCAGATTGATCACATTTGCATAAATAAGAAGTTTAGATCATTATTACATGACATAAAGGTATATAGAGGAGCAAATGTGGTCTGATCCACCATCTTCTGTTAGCCAAAACAAATTAAAACTCTAAAAATTTACAACAGTACAAAGCTATAGACAACAGTATAATGTGGGATATCTAAGAAATCAGGAAATAAGAGAAAAATTTTCACTCAAAATGTATCCAACAAATACCAAGTACTCCAACAGCTGGAAGATGAAGCAGATACGGAAGACCACTGGCAACAAGTACAAAATATATGGAACAAGAAATGTGGAGAAAAAGAGAACATCAGCACAAAGCATGGATAACCACAGAAACCATAAACAAGATAGAAACAGAAAAACAAGAAAGCAAATTTAAACAGAAGCAAAACCAGAAGCTCCAAAACCAAGGCTCATGAAGTGTACATAAAAGCAAACAAAGAAGAAACATCAGAAGAGACAAGAGGAAATATATTGAAGAGTTGGCAAGGGAAGCAGACGAATCTGCAATCAAAGGAGATATGAGGGACCTGAACAACAACACAAAGAAATAACAGGGAAATGTAAGCAAGCAAATGGTCTCATAAAAAAAAATAAAAAATGGAAAATTGCTTATTAATATACAAGAACAAATGAAGAGATGGACAGAATGTTAAAAGAGTCCATTGACAAACAACTGAGAGATAAACAAGCAGGTTTTTGACAAAACGGATCCTGTACAGATCAGATAGCAACATTGAGAATAATAGTTGAACAAAGTCTGGAATGGAATTCACCACTATACATTGGATTTGTGAATCATAAAAAGGCATTTGGCAGTGTAGACAGAGCATCACTTTGAAAGTTGGTGAGGCATTATGGAGTTCCCATGAAGTTCATTAATTTAATAAAGAAACCTTATGAAGACATGACATGGAGAGTTCATCTTGAAGTACAACTTATGGAGCCGTTTGGATAAGAACAGGAATGTGACAGGGATGCCTCTTGTCTCCATTTGTTGTCTTACTACCAATAGATTGGGTTATAAAAACATCGACCTCACACAACAGAAATGGAATCCAGTGGAATCTGACTAAACAGTTAAATGATCTAGATTTTGCAGATGGCTTGGCTCATCTGTCCCATAACTATAATCAGATGCAAGACAAAATAAAAACACTCCATGATAAGTCACAACAAATGGGTCAGAAAATACACAGGGAAAAGACAAAGATAATGAGAATAAATGCAAGAAATGATAACAAGGTAAAACTTGAAGAAACACCACTACAAAATGTAGATTATTACACATATCTTGGCAGCTATATAGACAAAGTTGAAGGGACAGACAACGATATCAAAATAAGAAAACAAAAAGCAAGAGGATCTTTCATTGCATTGGAAAACATATGGAGATCACGAGAAATCAAGTCCAACTCAAAAATAAGAATCGTCAACTCATATGTCAAGTTAGTCCTATTGTATGGCTCTGAAACATGGAGAACAACAAAAACAACAACAAAAAAGTTACAGACATTCATAAATGCCTGATTTATGAATGTCTGTAACATAGAATAGAAGGATTAAAATGGTATGACAAAGTCACCAATGTGGAACTGATGACAAGAACTAGACAAGTGCCAGGGAAACAAGAGATGAGTAGAAGAAAACGCTGGTGTTGGATAGGACACACATTGAGGAAACGTTTTAATAGCATTACAAGGTAGTCCCTGTTCTGGAATTCCCAGGGACAGAGAGGCAGAGGTAGACAGAAAAACACATGGAGAAGAGAACTGGAGACAGAAGTGACAGTGATGAGGGAAACTTGGAAAGAACTTGAGCTGATGACAAATGACAGGAGGACTTCGCATGTGTTTGTTGAAGACCTTTGCTCCTTGGGGTGCTAAATGGTATTGATGATGATTGATGTGATTGGTCGAATAAAAGTGATTATGTCTATAAACAGTTTTAATTAAAATACGAGACTCAACTTGAAAACTTCCGTTAGAGAGTTGACTTGGGACTCAACTTGAAACTGCTGTTAGGGACTTGAGACTTGTACTAAGATACTTGAGACTTGTACTAAGATACTTGAGACATGTGCTAAGATAATGGAGACTTGTACTAAGATACTTGAGACTTGTACTAAGATACTTGAGACATGTACTAAGATACTTGAGACTTGCACTAAGATACTTGAGATGTACTAAGATACTTGAGACTTGTACTAAGATACTTGAGACATGTACTAAGAGACTTGAGACATGTACTAAGAGACTTGTACTAAGATACTTGAGACATGTACTAAGATACTTGAGACTTGTACTAAGAGACTTGAGACTTGTACTAAGAGACTTGAATCTCTACTAGAGACTTGTTAGGAAAGACTTAAAGACAACTGTGCCAGATTATTACTGAACTATTTCTGGACAAGGATGACATCAAATGAGACAGTAGTCAAGAAAGACGGTATTGAAAGATCTCTCCTAGTAAAAGAAAACAAAGAGAAGGACAAAATATTATTGGCTTGAGTTACGGAAGGAAAAGGCAGCGAGGAAGGGAACTGGTCACCCCACCTCTCGATGCTGGACCTAGTATGGTGAAGTCTCTAACACTTCACTCCCCTACGGCAGTATCTGCTATGTGACTACCTTTACCTTTTTTTTTGAACTGGAAGGGAGGTTAAAAATGTCAAGGACAAGAGATGTCACCAATGGGTATATCATCATCATCATCACTTTTCAACTCACCAAGGAGCAAAGGCCTTCAAGAAACTTATGCCAAGACTTCCTGTCTCGTGCCATCTGCTCAAGGTCTTTCCATTCATGTCTGTCTCCAGTTCTCTTCTCCATGTGTTCTTTGGTCCTCCTCCATCTCTCTTACCATGGGGATTTCAGAACAAGAACTGCCTGGTAATGCTATCATCAGGTTTCCTCAGCGTGTATACCAGCATCTTCTTCTCATGTCTTGTTCCACTGGCACTTGTCTGATTCTTCTCATGTCTTGTTCCTCTGGCGCTTGTCTGGTTCTTGTCATGTCTTGTTCCACTGGCACTTGTCTGGTTTTTCTCATGTCTTGTTCCACTGGCACTTGTCTAGTTCTTCTCATGTCTTGTTCCACTGGCACTTGTCTGGTTCTTCTCATGTCTTGTTCCACTGGCACTTGTCTGGTTCTTCTCATGTCTTGTTCCACTGGCACTTGTCTGGTTCTTCTCATGTCTTGTTCCACTGGCACTTGTCTGGTTCTTCTCATGTCTTGTTCCACTGGCACTTGTCTGGTTCTTCTCATGTCTTGTTCCACTGGCACTTGTCTGGTTCTTCTCATGTCTTGTTCCACTGGCACTTGTCTGCTTCTTCTCATGTCTTGTTCCACTGGCACTTGTCTGATTTAATGGATATATGGTTACTGGTAACCTATTGAAACACTTGTCTGATTTAATGGATATATGGTTACTGGTAACCTATTGAAACGTTTCATGAAATGAGTGGGAAATATCTTTCAAAACAGATGAGGAAAGAAGAAGCATTCATATGTTGTTATGCCACTTTTTTTTAGTATTTTCTAACGAGTGTGGATTTTAGGGCCTGTTATTATAGAATCCACAGAGTACAAGAGGTTGAGTGAAACAACACACACCAAAAAAAAAACACATGCAGATTAGAACTGGAAACCTGTGCTGAAGTCGGATGTGCCGGCCGAAAGGCGCAGATATCGCAGCTCCGCTGTAAACAGACACAACACAACCAACATCCTTTTCAGGACAAACGAGGAAGAAGAAGAAGAACTGGAAACCGAAATATGACGGATGAAGAAAACATGAAATGTCTTTGACCGGATGGCACAATATAGGAGGGATTGGAAGGTATTTGTGGAAAGCTTATGTCCCACAGGCAGTTGAAGGTCTTTGAGCAGATGGCACAATATAGGAGGGATTGGAAGGTATTTGTGGAAAGCTTATGTCCCACAGGCAGTTGAAGGTCTTTGAGCGGATGGCACAATATAGGAGGGATTGGAAGGTATTTGTGGAAAGCTTATGTCCTACAGGCAGTTGAAGGTCTTTGAGCGGATGGCACAATATAGGAGGGATTGGAAGGTATTTGTGGAAAGCTTATGTCCCACAGGCAGTTGAAGGTCTTTGAGCGGATGGCACAATATAGGAGGGATTGGAAGGTATTTGTGGAAAGCTTATGTCCCACAGGCAGTTGAAGGTCTTTGAGCGGATGGCACAATATAGGAGGGATTGGAAGGTATTTGTGGAAAGCTTATGTCCCACAGGCAGTTGAATGTCTTTGAGTGGATGGCACAATATAGGAGGGATTGGAAGGTATTTGTGGAAAGCTTATGTCCCACAGGCAGTTGAAGGTCTTTGAGCGGATGGCACAATATAGGAGGGATTGGAAGGTATTTGTGGAAAGCTTATGTCCCACAGGCAGTTGAAGGTCTTTGAGCGGATGGCACAATATAGGAGGGATTGGAAGGTATTTGTGGAAAGCTTATGTCCCACAGGCAGTTGAAGGTCTTTGAGCGGATGGCACAATATAGGAGGGATTGGAAGGTATTTGTGGAAAGCTTATGTCCCACAGGCAGTTGAAGGTCTTTGAGCAGATGGCACAATATAGGAGGGATTGGAAGGTATTTGTGGAAAGCTTATGTCCCACAGGCAGTTGAAGGTTTATGATGGTGATGATTATGGAAGGAAGGTATAGAACCAGTGCACCTTACCAAACATGTGAAAAATGTAACTAAGAGGTTGCAGCCTCTTCATGTTAAAAAGATTGCTGTAGAAACCACCACTGCAAGAGGACATGAAGAAATTGAGTTACAAAAGAACCAGTTACAATGGCAGCCTCATCATTCTCCTTAAGTCCAAAAAAAAAAAAAAATTATTCTGCGTGTCTAGTTTTAGCTTCTCAGCAGAATCATCCATTCATCGTTTATCAGAATGTCCTGTTTAGTTTCCTGGGGTCTCAGAAGAGACAAAGAAAAAAATAGGACTGCTGTTCCCACAGGCAAGCTGTAAAAGGAAACCAATACAAGGTTGCACATGGGACTGACAACTTCATATTAAACAAATTGCTGCTGATACCATCACTGCTAACAGTTTGTTCTTTGGCATGTTGTTTCTCAAGGGGGTCATCTCCATTGTTGCTGTATGTTTCTTAAGGAGTATAAAAAAGGAAATGATGATGATATTTTAGAATCTTTTTTTCATAATGCAGTACTGGAAGAAGGGGAAGGGGATGACCTAGACGACGGTGGATCCAGGACATCACAGAGAGTCTGAACTTGTTTTTGGATGATGCAGGTCGACTTGCCCAGAATCGGGATGTGTTCAGAGCAGCTGTAATGGAGACAATGTTCTGGAGAGAATACGTCACATGATGATGATGGGTACAAAATTACCTGTTACAAAAGTTTTATTGAAGTTGTTGAATATCATTTTTGTCTTTCCTTTCACTTATTCCTGAATAATATTTTCATCTTCTTGAAAAGCATTTCTAGGTATTTTATTGATGTACTTGAGAAATGTTATTGCACACAGTCTGTAAATAAAGTTATTATTAAATTTATGCTTCTGGATGAAAATCTATGGTAATTAATTTACTTGGAATTCTGTTCTTGCAGAGATAATTATGACAAAGAGATCAAGGCAAAGCAACAATATGGCAGGCCACATTTCAGGTCACACCCAAACAGACCCAAGAAACCAGAGATTCAAACATATACTCCTCCTCAGCGCTCAAAAAAAGGTCTTTAACATTAATTATTTCTATTATTTAGAAAAGACTAAGATGGTTTGGCCATGTCTGCAGAATGGGAGAAGATCGGCTACCACAACAAGTATGGAAAACTAAGAGCCAGGGATCCAGACCTCCAGGATGACCCAGAGTCAGGAGGACAACATTAGACAATTTCCGAAGAACCAAGGGCTAGAATGGGACCAGGCCAGGAGGAAGACAGCCTAAAGGATATAATGGCACTCTCTCTTCCACACCTCTATACCTCATGGTAGAAGAGGAATGACTAAGTATGTAAGTAACTATTTAGAAAAGAATTTAAATAGACAGACAATATCTCTAACCTGGGACTGATGGTTAAGAACCAGACAATATCACTAACGTGGGACTGATGGTTAAGAACCAGACAATATCACTAACGTGGGACTGATGGTTAAGAACCAGACAATATCACTAATGTGGGACTGATGGTTAAGAACCAGACAATATCACTAACGTGGGACTGATGGTTAAGAACCAGACAATATCACTAACGTGGGACTGATGGTTTTTTTTTTTTTTTTTTTTCGTACGCCCGCTAATACTCGAGGCGAAATCTCAGGTTATTATTTATGTCTAACCTGACATTGATTTTACGTGAGTGTCCCTTTATTTCTTGTACAGAGACAGGTGTACCTCGCCATTCAGGCAAATACTCGCCGATTTCGGAGGTACCCATTGCAGCTGGGTCGGCTCAGGAGCTGCCAGTCCCTGGTCGACGACACTCCTTCAGATGTTCTCGCCAGGTCTCGAGTTAATCCAGTCCAAATCCCGGTCGACGAAAAATCCTCAAATGCTGTCGCCCGGGTTTGATCCTGTATCATCCGGTCGCCAGAGCGGTGTTGTAACCACTACGCTAGCGCGGCTCCCGGACTGATGGTTAAGAACCAGACAATATCACTAATGTGGGACTGATGGTTAAGAACCAGACAATATCACTAACGTGGGACTGATGGTTAAGAACCAGACAATATCACTAACGTGGGACTGATGGTTAAGAACCAGACAATATCACTAACATGGGACTGATGGTTAAGAACCAGACAATATCACTAACGTGGGACTGATGGTTAAGAACCAGACAATATCACTAATGTGGGACTGATGGTTAAGAACCAGACAATATCACTAACGTGGGACTGATGGTTAAGAACCAGACAATATCACTAACGTGGGACTGATGGTTAAGAACCAGACAATATCACTAACGTGGGACTGATGGTTAAGAACCAGACAATATCACTAACGTGGGACTGATGGTTAAGAACCAGACAATATCACTAACATGGGACTGATGGTTAAGAACCAGACAATATCACTAACGTGGGACTGATGGTTAAGAACCAGACAATATCACTAATGTGGGACTGATGGTTAAGAACCAGACAATATCACTAAAGTGGGACTGATGGTTAAGAACCAGACAATATCACTAACGTGGGACTGATGGTTAAGAACCAGACAATATCACTAACGTGGGACTGATGGTTAAGAACCAGACAATATCACTAATGTGGGACTGATGGTTAAGAACCAGACAATATCACTAATGTGGGACTGATGGTTAAGAACCAGACAGTATCACTAAAGTGGGACTGATGGTTAAGAACCAGACAATATCACTAATGTGGGACTGATGGTTAAGAACCAGACAATATCACTAACGTGGGACTGATGGTTAAGAACCAGACAATATCACTAATGTGGGACTGATGGTTAAGAACCAGACAATATCACTAACGTGGGACTGATGGTTAAGAACCAAACAATATCACTAATGTGGGACTGATGGTTAAGAACCAGACAATATCACTAACGTGGGACTGATGGTTAAGAACCAGACAATATCACTAACGTGGGACTGATGGTTAAGAACCAGACAAATATCAGTTAAGAGGGAGGTGGGAAGAAGACTGAGACATTGGATAGGACACACACCGAGAAAAAACCAGTTTATAGCATTACAAGGCAATTCCTGTTCTGGACTCTCCAGGGTATGAGAAATAGAGACAGACCAAAACACACATAGAAAAGAGAACTGGTGACATTGAACTGATGGCAGAGGACAGTAAGGCTTGTAGTGTTTATTGAACGCCTATGCTACACAGGGAGCTGGAAGGTAGCAGATGAATATAATACACAAGAGGCATGCTGGTTTAAGTGAGTGACCTCAGCAGACATATCATAACAAGTGAGTGACCTCAGCAAACATATCATAACAAGTGAGTGACCTCAGCAGACATATCGTAACAACATATTCAGTGTAGATATAAAGGTAAAGATAGTCCCATAGCAGATACTGCCCTAAGGGAGTGAAGTGTTAGAGACTTCACTAATCTAGGTCCAGCTTTTTTATGAGGTGGGGTGACCAGTTTTCTTCCTCGCTGCCTTTTTACCTTCTCTAAATTCAAGAGTAGAGCCAGGTACTCATATACAGCTGTGTAGACTAGGGTGTGGCGCCAGCGTGACACAGGACAAGAAGACTTGGCATAAGTTTGTTGAAGAACTATGCGCCTTGGGGAACTAAAGGATGATGAAGATGCACAACTTATGTTATCAAAAAGATTTCTAAATAATTACATGCAGTTACTGATATTAACAAATGTCTGATCCCAGTGTTATTAGCACATGTATTGCAGACTTAATCTTTCCTCCTTGCGAATATTATCCTGTTTAATATTCTTCTGTCTTAGGTTTTATTCAGATTTTTTTAAGAGGTCCTATTTCTTCAGTAACTGTTTTCCACTGGGCACCATTGGTAATGAAAATAGATCATTGTGTGAAAGAAAGTAAAATTATCTTCATGTGGGTTAGTATAATGTTTTACAATAATTTTCACAATTATTCTTCTTTCGTTCGCATGAAATATATTGTCTATATCTGCAATGTTGTTTCTTGTATAAACTTCACTGTCTTTTGTAGTTCATACAGAGGTTCGTATAGTTTTGCTTCCAGTGTTGTTTCTCTGGGCCAGTGGGTTTGCCTCAATATATCATATTCAGGGCAATCTTGAAGTACGTACTCTGCAGTCTGGGGTTCCTGTCCACATGTACACATGGCTGAATTGCCAATCTTGAATTTTGTATACATGTGGCTGCGGAGTCGGTTGTGTCCTGTTCTGAGGCGCAGAATGACAATTTGTTCTGATCTGTACATAGCTTGGTAGTCATCCTGTGTTGATGTTGGTGGCTTTCTGATTGATTTGATCATCTTTTTCTTCTGATGGTACGTAACTGGTACATCCGGGTTGCTCGTCTGCAGCACCTTCTTTAGTCAGTCCATCCTCTCTATCGTTTCCTGGTATTCCACAATGAGACGGTATCCACTGCATGGCAACCCTGCGCTGGTTGCACAGTTCAGAAAGTAGGGCTTGTATACCTGGCAATTTTCTGGACTGAAGTGCTTGGAGTGCTGATCTTGCATCTGTCAGGAATACTACAAGCTGTGGACCGAGATTGGTGTTCAACAGTTTCTCAGTTGCCACCTTGATTGCCTGGATTTCTGCATCATAGTTGTTACATTTTCACAATCATTTTATTGATATTGTTTGAAAATTAACAGCTAGCCACTTTGTGCAGAAAAATAGTGTGTTTGAAATCTGTTATTTGTATTAGGTTAGACAATTGTAGGAAGCTTCGTGTTTGATATGGAGGTGAGGTAAAATCAACATTTTGTCTGGCAGAGAGGTGCTAATTTTACAGTTATTGTTCATGCAAATTTTCCTATTGCTTTCAATTCCATTTGAAACTTTATGGTGCAACATGACTTTCTAAGAGTGTTCATTCAGTAATATGTAAACAGGGTTATGTGTACAAAAGCATTGTGTGTACATTAATCCATTATCTTGCACACATCCTGTAAAATGTTGTCTTCGCACATTTGTTTAGTTTTTTTTTTTTGCTTTCAATGTCATATAGGGATGCATTATGAATAATTTGTGTGTGTACACTGTGATCTTGACTAGCATCTTTGCATGTTTTTTTTCTCTCATGATTTTGTTCATATTTTGTTTATCCATCTTTCTTCCAGGCATATTCTTGTCCCCAAACTATATCTTTTATTCTAAAGTGCTGTCTGTGGCTGTTGATTCTCATGCATTCTAATAAAGTCCTTACTTACTTTTTCTTTGACTTTTTCTTTCCACTGTTGCCATGAAGCATAGCGGGGAGCTAAAGTTTGCGTACTTGAACCAAATGACGTCATATTTGCTGATGTGAGCCTGTGTCGTTGTACAATTTCTGGGATGTTGTCTATCCATCTGCCTCTTTGTCTTCTCAGTACCCTAAAACCAGATCTTCTATACTTGTAGGCACATAGTGGTAATCATAATCTGTCTGGCTCTGTTCTCACAAGATTGCCAAATAACTTTATTTCCTGCTCCATATACAAATGAAGGATACAGATCCTACAATTTTTCTGTTTTTCTTCATGTCTCATTCTACCTCTCCTGGTAACATTAAGACTTTTATTAAGCATCTCATCTCAAGTCTGTCATTATATTATTAAAATTTCTCTATATGCAGTTAAAGCATAGTTTTGTTCCAAAAGACCATCATAATTTGTAATCACATTTTCATTCAGTCTCTAACAATGTGCTAGCACAACTTTGGAGGCTGTCACAGTATAATAACTACACCTTCATGACATTATCCTCTAGATCAAATGTAATACGGCTTCTATAGCCGGCTAACTGACATCTTTCTCTGTCAGGCCTCCTGTTCACTCATCTCTCGGTACCCATTTACACAGCTTCTGAACGCATGATCATTCTTATGCAGCTAAGCTGACATACAGTATTTTATGCACACTTACATTAAAGCTCAGGTGCACAAAGAAACAAGCCTTTTTTGATTTTCTTCATGTGTTTTAGGTATTTATTATATTTGACTTCAGTAGCAAAGGGCTGATGTAGATATGCCTTTTCTTGGATGTAGCTTTATTTACAAAAAGATGTATAAGTGCCAAAGAATAGATGCCTATTTGATAAGCCACAGCCTGAGCCCTTTAACATCTTGTTTCTCTTACTGTGTCAGTTCTGCCAGCAACACTGCAAATGTTTTCTAGGCATTCTACACTGTAAATGTTTCTCATGTATTCCTCACTGAAAATTTTATCCAGGTATTCCTCGCTGTAAATATTTTCCCGGTATTGCTCCTTGTAAGCATTCTGTATTATATGTACACATTAGTTTGTTTATTTACTTCTACACATATTTATTTGTCAACAGAATTTGGTCAACACTTATTTATTCTTGAGTATGAACACAAAAATGGTGAAGTCTACAGCGTTAATGTCTCAAAGGTGAGTTCTGCGGGTTTCTTGGCTGTCATCTCTGAATGCTAACACTTTTACCTTGTGGTTTGTATTACTGAAGATGACTTCAAGTACTATATCATAGTATCATGGAGTTGTAGTTCTCAAATATTTTCAGTTCATATCCATAACACGTTTGCAAGAGAATGATATTGACTAAACCACCCCGTTGGGAGCTATTATTTATTGCCCCTTGTAGTTCCCAGGGATCTCTGAGGAGACCAAAAAAAGAACAGGGCCACTGTACCCTTAAGTATCTAACTGACGCTTGTTTTCACAGCCATCTTAAGTGTTTCATTCTTGGATCCAGCTAAGTCCAAGACGTATCAAAAGTGAGGAATGCAGTCAGCGACCCATATCTTGACTGCCTGCGTCAGGGTCAGCGAACCAGAGCTGACCAAGACTCTACTCCACCTCCACATGGTGGTCCTGGAAACAGGCTGCATCACTGCAGTCTGGCTGAGTGAGTAGGGATCGAAGTGGGAAGGCAGACCCGGTCCCAAAAAATGCTGCGCGGAAGTTGGATGTTTCGGCCGAAAGGCGCAAATACCGCAGTTTTGCTGTAAACGGACACAACGCAACCAACGTCCTTTTCAGGACAAATGAGGAAGAAGAAGAAGGATCCAGCTAAGTGACTTTTTACTTGTTTTAATAGTGTTGTCATTCCTGTCTTTGTTTCGTTGATTATTTACTTTCTTGTTTCGATGTCTTTCTGGTTTTACAATTTTCTTGCATTATTATTGTTCTCGTTTTGCTCAGCACCGTTGTTCCATCTGCTTGTATCGCTTATTTGGTGTGCTCTTCATCATCATATATTTTTTTAGTACCTGTATGAAATTCTTTTCCTTGCCACCTGTTCGTAACTGTGGCTGACGAAGGGTAAAACCCGAAACGACCCTTGTTTCCTGTGTACCGTTAACTTGTAAAACTGATTTCATACCATTTTATTTTTTTAATTTATATATAAGTATGTAACTGCTTTGTTCAGGCTCCCTGCAAGTGGATAAGCTGCAGTGGTAGCTCCATTGCTCCGTAAGGGGCACGAAAGACACTGTTAATGATGATGGTTTTCTGAATTTAAAATAAGAATGGAAGAAATGTAGCCAGTTTTGGATCTTCACTAGATCAGTGGCATCTGGTAAGCCTCAGATTACCCTATCACATATCTCCAGCCAGTGGCATCTGGTAAGCCTCAGATTACCCTATCACATATCTCCAGCCAGGGGCTTGCTATGCATCTGTTCCTGATCAAAATCAACATCACTGCACTCCAGGCAAACTCTAGGTGCTTAGTCTACCTCAGCAAATGTCAGAGGGTATGAATCCAAATGTTCCTGTAGCGCGCTGATTGTATACACAACGGGTGCATCCTCTTATACGTCATTCCCAGCTAGTCTTACATTTGATGCCAAATTCCAACAGTCTTAGCCTTGTTCATTCGCCGATTGCAGTGTCGTTCTGTAACAGCTGATCATCAGTTGTCCTTATCCATATCCAGTGTCCCCAGTGTGGGTGCTCTCGAAGATAGTCTGTCAGCTCTCTCATTGCCACATACCCCTGCATGACCAGGGCAGTAGTTCCACAAAAGTTCCTGAAGACTGGAGGCTTCTATGGATGTTTTCTATTCATGCCATAGCCATCCATTCTGGACCTTCCAAAGCGTGGATTGAGAGTCTGACACAGTAACTGCCCTGGTTGATGGAGTTTCAGACAACCCTCTCAGAGCAGCACTAGCTGCCTCTATCTCTATTCTCCTGCTGGAGGTTGTTGTCAAGCAAGGTCAGCTCTGTTCAGCGATGACCTTGCCATTTCTTCACATAGAGAAACTCTATCCTGAATTCTCACCATGGAGTACAGACTTATCAGGGCACACAATAGTTTGCATCTGTAGACTGATGAAGCCTTATTCAGCTAGGTAAATTTGTAGCAATGCTAGAACTAGTAACTTTACTTCCTGCCACGTGTCCGTATGGGATAGACAAGCAGACTGTAGAATGTGTCCACAAATGTCAGCTCCACAAACTAGCAGACTGACAGCATGGGTCACCAACCCTTACTGGAGAAAATGTCTGTAGGTGAGAGAACCCTGAGACGTACCATCAGCTTTGTGAGATATGTGGCTAAATGTGAGCAAACAATGAAAAGGAACTGCTGTGTAGTATATAAATGTATTACAGTAGAATATTGATTATCCAAACGCCGATTATCCGATTTGCCAATTTGGCCTTGATTTCTGACATTAAAAAAAGAATAGCAGGTAAATTTTTCAGTTCGTTTCTGTATTACAAAGTGAAAATGATAACTCTAGCAGACAATCTGTGAAAAAAAGGCTGACCACAAAATTAACAATGCAGTATACTAATGATTTATTTTAAAAAAGACCAGTTGGACAGCCAGTTTCAGGACCCATTTTATGAGAAAGTTCTTATGTTTGATAAAGAGCTGCATCTTGTTATCCTTCGTCTGTTTTCCTCACTTGTGTTCCTTTCTCGTGTCATGTTTTTATTCACTTGTCATGTTTCACCTGTTTGAAAAATTTGTTTTAGTAGGTAGTCACATAGCAGATACTGCCATAAGGGAGTGAAGTGTTAGAGACTTCACTATACTAGGTCCAGCATCGAGAGGTGGGGTGGCCAGTCCCTTCCTCGCAACCTTTTCCTTCCCTAACTCAAGAGAAAAGTCAGGTACCTATTTACAGCTGGGTAGACTGGAGCACGACGATACCGTGAATCGAACCTTGCACCTTTACTGCAAGAGACCAGCGCTCTAACCACTCTGTCAGTCGGACCCTCTTGATTTTAGTATAACTGTATAATCATTCATCATCATCATTTTCTTTAGGGCTTTTTATAGCGCATGGGGACACCACTGAAGCTGGTCTTCTCACAGGAAGCCTGCTCCAAGAATTCACATGCTTTTGTACCTGTGATATCTGTCACAATCTGTTTTTTATGTTGAGGTTAACTGTATAATAATCATCATCATAACCCTCCACTCCCAAAGGAGCATAGGCCTTCAACAAACACATGCCAAGTCCTCCTGTCACATGCCATCATCTCAAGTTCTTTCCATGTTCTCCTCATCATTTTCACCTCTGTTTCCAGCTCTCTTCTCCATGTGCTTCTTGGTCTACCTCTGCTTCTCTTGCCCTGGAGGTTCCAGAACAAGGACTGCCTTGTAATGCTATCAACAGGTTTCCTCAGTGTGTGTCCTATCCATCGCCATCGTCTTCTTCTCATCTCCTGTTCCACTGGCACTTGTCTAGTTCTTGTCCTCAGTTCCACGTTGGTAACCTTGTCATACCATTTTAATCCCTCTATTCTACGCAAGCACCCATTTATGAAAATCTGTAGCTTTTTGGTTGTTGTCTTTGTTGTTCTCCGTGTCTCAGAGCCATACAATAGGACTGACTTCACATTTGAGTTGAAGATTCTTATTTTCGTGTTGGATCCGATTTCTCTTGATCTCCATATATTTCCCCAATGCAATGAAAGCTCCTCTTGCCTTTTGTATTCTTATTTTGATATCACTGTCTGTCCCTCCAACGTTGTCTATATTACTGCCAAGATATATGTATGATTCTACATCTTGTATTGGTGTTTCTTCAAGTTCAACCCTGTTATCATTACCTGCATTTATTCTCATTATTTTTGTCTTTTCCCTGTGTATTTTCAGACCCAGTTGCCGTGACCTCTCACCGAATGTTTTCAATTTGTCCTGCATCTGATTACGATTATGGGACAGAAGAGCCAAGTCATCAGCAAAATCCAAATCATCCAACTGCTTAGTCAGAGTCCACTGGATTCCATTTCTGTTGTGTGTTGTCGATGATCTCATAACCCAGTCTATTGCTAGTAAAAAAAGAAATGGAGACAAGAGGCATCCCTGTCGCACTCCTGTTCTTATCCCAAACGGTTCTGTATGCTGTCCTTCGTGAAGAACTCTGCATGTCATGTCTTCATATGTTTTCTTTATTAAATTAATGATCTTCAGGGGAACTCCATAATGCCTCATCAATTTCCAAAGTGACTCTCTGTCTACACTGTCAAATGCCTTTTCATAGTCCACAAATCTGATGTATAACGGTGAATTCCATTCCAGACTTTGTTCAACTATTATTCTCAAAGTGGCTATCTGGTGTGTACATGATCTGTTTTGTCGGAAACCTGCTTGTTCATCTCTCAGTTGCTTGTCTATGGACTCTTTTAATCTCTCAAGGATGATTCTGTTTAAAACTTTTCCTGGCACTGATAGTAACATTATTCCTCTATAATTTGTGCACTCTTGTAAATTTCCCGTCTTGGGCGCTGGTATCTCTTCCTTTTCCCAGACTTTACCAAGTAATTTATATAACATCTCTGTAGCCGTGTCAATATCTGCTTTGATGGCCTCTGCTGGAATGCCATCAGGTCCAGACGCTTTTCCATCTCTTAGAAGCTTTATGGCTTTCTTTATTTCTTCCTTCATTGGTCTTTCACCGTTAATTTGTAGCTCTTCTTCTGCTGGCTGGATGTCTGGGGGGTTTTGTGGAGCTGGTCTATTGAGAAGGTCCTCAAAATATTCTGCCCACCTCTTCATTTGCTCTTGTATATTGCTGTGCAGTTTTCCATTCTTGTCTTTTATGGGACAACTTGTTTGCTTGTATTTCCCTGTTAGCTTCTTTGTGCTGCTATACAGTTCTCTCATTTTTCCTTTGGCTGCAGCATCTTCTGCCTCTCTTGCCAACTCCTCAATATACTTCCTCTTGTCTCTTTTGATACTTCTTTTTACTTCTTTGTTTGCTTCTGTGTACACTTCTTGAGCCTTGGCTTTGGAACTTCTGGATTTGCTTGTGTTTAAATCTCCTGTCTTGTTTTTCCTGTCTTTTATCTTATTGATGGTTTCTGTTGTTATCCATGCTTTATGTTGTCATTGCCTTTTCCCCAGTATTTCTTCACATGTCTTATTCCATACCGTTTTGACCTGCTGCCAATAGTCTTCTGTATTCTCTACATCTTCCAGCTGTTGGAGCACTTGGAATTTGTTAGATACTATGACTGCAAATTTGTTTCTTGTTTCTTGATTTCTTAGATGTCCTACTGTCACGTAGCGTTTAAAGGATAAGAGAATTATTTAGAGGAAATAATAGATCTGATGTGGAAGATTTGGCTCAAGGAATCCCTGCTGGGTTTTCCCACTTCCGAAGGGTGACGAAGAGGGTAAATTCTCCTAACTCGACAGGTCTGGAAAAGATTGTAAGGAGATATTTGGTCTCTCGCTACCGTCGTCCCCTTCTCAGTTATCTATTATTATTATTCTTTAAATTATATTATATTTTACGAGCCCCCCTCCCTTATAAAGGAAGATAAACATAGACAATATTCAACATCTAATGGAAGGAACAAAGCGTGGGGTACAGTATATACACCCAATTGGTTTATTGCAATAAAGTGAATAGATGGTGAATGATAGTATTGTCGATGGAATTAGTGTCTGCTGTATGTATTATGTGTCTCACAATTCAAGTGTTTTTCATCATGGATGACTAAACTAGGCATTGATGTAGTGAGGTTCCTTTTTCGTGGACTTAGCTTTTCAGCCCCTGGCTGATAGTGAAGTGTGGTTAGTTCTCCGGTCTCCTGACGTTGCCCCGGTAGGTCTTGAATGGTTCGGATTTGCCTTCTCTGTGCTCGACTCCGTATTCTGCGCTGAGATTGGACTGTCGTGCAAGGCTCCACCATAGACTGAAGACAAATACGACGGCTTCATTAATTTTCTAGCTTTAGAAAGCAGTCTTTCCCTAAGCCGTCCCTCTGCCCGTCACCTCAGATTTTAGTCTCTAACATCATATGTCTAGAGTCTAATCTTGAATTCAAGTTTCTCCTGTCTGTCCTTTATTATATTTCTCTGCCCCAGTGGCAGTATTATAATTCTTTAGACTGATTTATCGTCAGCTTAACCCGATGAATTATTATAAATGTCAGTTAAACCCACCAAATTTATCATAGAAATGTCGGCAACAGTATTCTAGTTCTGTGCCTCTAGCCTAATCGTCATGTCATTATGATGAATTTAACAAGTAATTGGACATCCGTGTTTTTAGAATTGTCTGACAACATTATCACACACTTCATGTCTGGTCGCCTCGTCATATAATTTATAATGAATATATGTCACGGTCGGTCAACATTATCGTTACTATTAATTTCCGTTAGTCTAAACGTCGGGTCGAAAATAATCAAATAATATGGAAATTAATAGCTATATATATATATATTCCCGTTATACATTATTATGAACATGTACATATCCCGTGGGATCATAAAATATACCCGATCACATGTGGCTGGATGTGATCGTAAAACAAAAATATGAATAAAGTAAACATACCAATCTTGCGTCGATTTTGCAATGTACTACACATTTCATCACATTATATTCTAGCGAGATTTCACTTACCTACTCAAAGATGGACGCTAACCCGCAATTAGACACGTGGCTTCAGTGCTTTTAATGCGAGAATTCGCCGATAATTGGGTTAGACCTAGCTGTCTCAAGGGTCCGGGCAAGTGAAGAATGCCCGTGTTTGGCGCACTTTTAGCGGGACATTTCCGCTTGGACACGTGATCCATAGCGTGCATCATGTGACATTAGCGTCAAATAAACGCTCCAATCAATAGCGTTAAAAGTCACGTGGGGTCTTCCTAAAGTGGCATAAACTGGTTTTATCAGCTTAAGCAGTCTTAAATTAAAACAGGTTCCTAGCTACCGAGGTCATTGGTCAACAATGACGTCGTATCTAAAAATAGCGAGGAGAAAATACTGAATGCTAGGAGAATTTCCGCCAGTGACAATTCCCGGGACTTTGCGATCATGCATTGAGGATGAGAAAAAAAACGATGTCACGTAAATAATAAAAAAAATGAAGAGAAGATTGGGCAAGTTGTCACACAAGCCCCTCCTCAAGTTTGACGTTCCGTCCAACTCCTCTTGTCCTGTCTTCCTCTTCTTTTCCAGTTTCTCATATCTCCTCGGTTGCGTCCGGATGTCTGCTCAAAAAATCTGCCCCTACGTTGTTCTTCCCAGGTATGTATTCTATGTGAAAGGAATATGGCTGCAACAGGAGTGACCATCTCATAAGCCGGGCATTAAGGTTCTTCGACGCTGCAAGAAATATCAACGGTTGGTGATCACACTGCACCGTGAACTTTTTCCCGTATAAATATGGTTGAAACTTCTGCACAGCCCATATTAGCGACAGACATTCTCGTTCGATGGTAGAGTAGTTCTGTTCAGCAGGGTTCAATTTCCTACTAGCATATGCGATGGGGAATAGAGTTGCAGAAGGTCTATCACTAGGCTGCAGGAGAGTGGCTCCTATCCCTATATTGCTAGCATCTGTTCGCAGCGTAAAGTTCAGAGTTAAGTCAGGCAGTCGCAGAATTGGCCTAGCTGTGAGTTTCTCCTTCAGCAGCGTGTAGGCATTTTCGCACTCCGCTGTCCAGGTTACTTTGTCCGGGTTCCCATTCTGTTTTAAGGCGTTGGGTCAACTCCTTCACGTATTGGGATGCAGAGGTGACCGTCTCATCAGCTTTATCATCTGTCCAAGTACGTAACAGTGCCTCTAAAGGTCCTTTTATAGGTCTACCAAACAGCAATGTGGCAGGAGGCATCCCAGTAGAATTGTGGGGTACTTCGCAGTAAGCAAATAGTGCTGCGGGTAAGTATTGATCCCAGCTCTCTGGTTTTTCCTGCGCAAGTTTCCGAAGGATGGAAATAAGGGTCCCGTTAAACCGCTCCACCTGGCCATTTGCCTGGGGGTGGTAGGGAGAGGTGTGGATATGTCGGGCCTGAAATATCCTAAACACTTCCTCGGTGAGTTTTTCCTCGGAATTGGGAACCATTATCTGTCAGGATCTGTGACGGAAACCCTAGCCGAGTAAATATGGTGAGCAGAGCCTCAGCAACATGCTTAGAATCACAGGCGGGCATAGCAATTGCCTCTGCCCACATGGAGCAACAATCCACTAACGTGAGTATATAACTGTTTCTCTTTTTGCTACGAGTAAGTGGACCCACAATATCCACCGCTACTCGTTCGAAGGGTGTGCCCAAGATTGGCATTTCTCCCAGAGTGGCTGGGGCCGTCCAGTGTTTCGGCGCTGTCCTCTGGCACTGCGGGCATGATTTCACATATCTCTGGATATCGGCGTTGATACCTGGCCAATAATAATGACATGAAATACGCTGAATCGTGGCACTTATGCCCATGTGGCCACTAAACGGAAGGGCATGGCCCATTTCTAGGACCTGGGCTCGGTATGCTGATGGAACCACAAGTTGCCCATGTTCCTGTCCTCCATTTCCTGCTTTCCGATGCAACAGCCCATTTTTCTTGTAGAAGTCTCCCTTTTGGAGAGGAGTGTGCGCTCTCGGTAGTTTTTTGTAGCAGGGTGCTAGAGATTGATCCTCCGTTTGTGCCTTTTTTAATTCCTCAGGAAGGATGTTGGGTGGGGATTCCAACTCCGTATTCCGTTTGGCCTGTCCTCTAGTGGTGACAGCCGCCACAACCAGAGGGTGAATGGGTTCTCCCAAGAACACATACCTACACCCTAAGATCAAGGGATAAATAGGGTCGTCCAAGATCGCTGCACGGATTTCCCCAGTCACATATTTTGATTTGACCTTAATCTTGGCTATGGCCAAACGCATAGGTGCTGCACTTTTAGTAGGTCCTTGTATTTCTATAGTGTCTTCTGTCATCTGGTCAGGCTTGACTAGGGATGCACAGACAACTGCGTCGAATGCAAGGCCTGTATCATAAAGGCAGGTCACCTCTTGGTCATTTACGAGGACTGTCTCAACGACCGGGGGATGTCGGGGTTTGTCCAGAGGTTCTTCCGGTCCATTTCCCCTTGCGGCACTTTTACGTAAGCAGGCAGCATGATGAGGTGGGTTTTTCCGGTTGCACTCCTGCGTATTGTGGGTGATGGTTCTACAGTGCTTACACCATTTTTCCCCTTGCCTCTGCTGCTGGAAATTAGATCTCTGAGTAGTCTTGTAGTCTGGCTTGTCATGCTTTTTGAAGTTAGTATACGGTGGTTTCACTTGGGGGTCCATGTGTGACTGAGCTGTCTGTCTAGGTACGTAATCTGGTTGTTTCCGTCTGGGTGGTGGATTCTCTGATAGTGCTGCCTGATATCGTTCCGCTAACTGGACTATGGATTCTAAAGTGCTGGCCCCATTCTCTGTCAGGAATCTTCTCATGTCGGAAGTCATGGTGTCCTTCAGTTGTTCGATCATGACCATTTCCTTCAGGCCTTCCCAATCATGAGTAAAATTCCCTAGGGCACCCCACTTCTCCACGTAGGAATCCAGTCTCGCAGCAAACTGAGCAAAGTTCTCTCCGACTTCCCTCCTAGAGTTACGGAACCTCTTCCTATAGGCGTCAGCATGTAGCTCATAACGAACCAATAGTGCCTTTTTCAAAGAGTCGTAGTCATCCTGTAAACCTGGAGGAAGCTTGCTATACACGTCATAAGCAGTTCCTCTAAGCCCTTGCGACAGTTTCAGGTTCCATTTGCTCTTCTCCAAACCAAACGTGGTGGCAAACTTCTCAAATTTGTCGAGATACCTATCGATCGAGTCGGCTTGTTCCGAGAAAGCTTCAAATGGAAACGTCAAAGGTCCCAAAGTTGACATGAGTGAGGATGGCAAAGGTCCGGTGCCCCCTGCGTGCAAGGAAGGCATATCATCTGACCGTGGCGATAGGTTGCCTGAGGAGGTAGATGCGGTCGCACCGGCTACTGGTTCAACTCTTTGAGCTTGTCCCTGCATCTCTAACTGCTTCATCTTCAATGCATGCTCGCGTTCATCTCTCTCGCTTCTTTCTCTAGCGTCTACAGCTTTTATCCTCTCATCTATTTCTGCTAACTTTATTCGCTCTTCTCTTTCAGCTTTCGCTGTTTCTCGAGCGTAATACTTATCAGTCTCGACACTGACATAATTTGCAAGGTCCACCCCACTATAACCTAGATCTCGACCGGCCTCCCCTAGTGCTGCCTTAAGCTTAACTATTTCAGCCATCTTTTGCAGTTAAAGTCCACACTGAGTAAGCTAGTGCTACCTTCCAATAGTATTTCTAGCAACAAGTAAATACTAATTATTTATCCGACTGCTGTAGAATGAAATTACTACAGTTATGGAGACTTAAGGTCTGTAATTCAATGAAATACAAAATCAAGAACTAACTTAATTAAACACAACATATATAAAGGGATTCACCAATCAATGCCTGAATTTCTAGAAAAAATGTTTTCTGTCTTTCTAGAGCTCACTGTGTGAAAATACATGTGTTAAAATGGTATACTGTAATGACTGAATGGATGATACTATCCCAGAGGTATGATAAAATACATAAGTTCAAATCCCGGACCGAGACACCAGTGTCACGTAGCGTTTAAAGGATAAGAGAATTATTTAGAGGAAATAATAGATCTGATGTGGAAGATTTGGCTCAAGGAATCCCTGCTGGGTTTTCCCACTTCCGAAGGGTGACGAAGAGGGTAAATTCTCCTAACTCGACAGGTCTGGAAAAGATTGTAAGGAGATATTTGGTCTCTCGCTACCGTCGTCCCCTTCTCAGTTATCTATTATTATTATTCTTTAAATTATATTATATTTTACGAGCCCCCCCTCCCTTATAAAGGAAGATAAACATAGACAATATTCAACATCTAATGGAAGGAACAAAGCGTGGGGTACAGTATATACACCCAATTGGTTTATTGCAATAAAGTGAATAGATGGTGAATGATAGTATTGTCGATGGAATTAGTGTCTGCTGTATGTATTATGTGTCTCACAATTCAAGTGTTTTTCATCATGGATGACTAAACTAGGCATTGATGTAGTGAGGTTCCTTTTTCGTGGACTTAGCTTTTCAGCCCCTGGCTGATAGTGAAGTGTGGTTAGTTCTCCGGTCTCCTGACGTTGCCCCGGTAGGTCTTGAATGGTTCGGATTTGCCTTCTCTGTGCTCGACTCCGTATTCTGCGCTGAGATTGGACTGTCGTGCAAGGCTCCACCATAGACTGAAGACAAATACGACGGCTTCATTAATTTTCTAGCTTTAGAAAGCAGTCTTTCCCTAAGCCGTCCCTCTGCCCGTCACCTCAGATTTTAGTCTCTAACATCATATGTCTAGAGTCTAATCTTGAATTCAAGTTTCTCCTGTCTGTCCTTTATTATATTTCTCTGCCCCAGTGGCAGTATTATAATTCTTTAGACTGATTTATCGTCAGCTTAACCCGATGAATTATTATAAATGTCAGTTAAACCCACCAAATTTATCATAGAAATGTCGGCAACAGTATTCTAGTTCTGTGCCTCTAGCCTAATCGTCATGTCATTATGATGAATTTAACAAATAATTGGACATCCGTGTTTTTAGAATTGTCTGACAACATTATCACACACTTCATGTCTGGTCGCCTCGTCATATAATTTATAATGAATATATGTCACGGTCGGTCAACATTATCGTTACTATTAATTTCCGTTAGTCTAAACGTCGGGTCGAAAATAATCAAATAATATGGAAATTAATAGCTATATATATATATATTCCCGTTATACATTATTATGAACATGTACATATCCCGTGGGATCATAAAATATACCCGATCACATGTGGCTGGATGTGATCGTAAAACAAAAATATGAATAAAGTAAACATACCAATCTTGCGTCGATTTTGCAATGTACTACACATTTCATCACATTATATTCTAGCGAGATTTCACTTACCTACTCAAAGATGGACGCTAACCCGCAATTAGACACGTGGCTTCAGTGCTTTTAATGCGAGAATTCGCCGATAATTGGGTTAGACCTAGCTGTCTCAAGGGTTCCGGGCAAGTGAAGAATGCCCGTGTTTGGCGCACTTTTAGCGGGACATTTCCGCTTGGACACGTGATCCATAGCGTGCATCATGTGACATTAGCGTCAAATAAACGCTCCAATCAATAGCGTTAAAAGTCACGTGGGGTCTTCCTAAAGTGGCATAAACTGGTTTTATCAGCTTAAGCAGTCTTAAATTAAAACAGGTTCCTAGCTACCGAGGTCATTGGTCAACAATGACGTCGTATCTAAAAATAGCGAGGAGAAAATACTGAATGCTAGGAGAATTTCCGCCAGTGACAATTCCCGGGACTTTGCGATCATGCATTGAGGATGAGAAAAAAAACGATGTCACGTAAATAATAAAAAAAATGAAGAGAAGATTGGGCAAGTTGTCACACCTACATTAAATTGTTGTCTATAATTTTGCATTGTTGCATATCTCTTGAGTTTCATTTTTACTTTGGCTATCAGAAGGTGGTGATCTGATGCCACATCTGCTCCTCTATATACCTTTACATCCTGCAATGATGATCTAAACTTCTTGTTTATGCATATATGATCAATCTGATTTTCTGTTCTATGGTCTGGTGATATCCATGTTACCTTGTGTATTCTCTTATGTGGAAACATGCTTCCTCCTATAGCCATTTGATTTGAAGCACAGAAGTTTGAGAATAGTTCCCTATTTTCATTCATTATTCCTAGCCCATGTTTTCCCATGACTTCTTCAAATCCGGTGTTGACTGTACCTATCTTTGCATTCATATCACCCATCAAAATTGTGATGTCTCTTCTTTTTACTTTTTCCATAATTTCCTGTAGTCTAGTATAAAATGCTTCTTTCACAGACTCTTCTTTGTCATTAGTTGGTGCAAAACATTGGATGACATTGACATGTATTTTCTTTTTAGCTGTTTTAAAAGTAGCTGTTATTATTCTGGGTCCAACAGCTTCCCATTCAATGAGTGCTTTCTGTGCTTCCTTAGATAACATAAGAGCTACCCCTTCACTGTGGTGTGAACTTTTGTCTTCATGTCCTGAGGACAGCACCAATTCACCTGTGATGAGTTTCTTCCTATCTACCCCCTTCCACTTTGTTTCACACAGTCCCAGAAACTCAATTTTATATTCCCTCATTTCTGCTGCTACTTGTGCCACTTTCACTTGTTCGTTTAATGTCCGAACATTCCAGGTGCCAAATCTGGAAGTTCTCCTAGAAGAAAGAAGGTTAGTCAGCAACACAGACTCCTTTCGGCTTTCTCTGTGTTGCATCATACGCCTCCCTGCGAGAGGACCTTCCCCTGTCTTGGATGGCTGTGTTTTATTTTCCTTAATTGACTTGTCCATGTTTGTTGAAGTTTTTTGTGGTTTAAATTTTTTACAGGATGGGGTAACCAGCCCCATGCCCAACCCTCCTTAGTCGCTTGCTACGACATGCATGGCAGGGAACAGTGTTACTATTCTTTGCTCCCCTTTCGGGCCCTGGTAACACACGGGTGAACTGTATAATAATAATACAGCATAGTATTTAGTCTTAAATTTAAAATATACACTAATTAATAATTTTTTGTTGTTGTTGAGTGGACAAGAGTTATTTTTTGTGTGTGGATAAAAGTTTTTTTTTTTCCATTCATTCATCTAAAATTTCAATTATCGAACAACCCTTGTCACATATTAATTTGGTTAATTGAAGTTCTACTTTAGAAGCAAGAAATAAAGTCATTAATAAGCAGTTATCAATTAATCGGTACCCTTTAGCTCCACAAGGAGCACAAGTAAAAGGTAGTAAAGGATCCCATTACATGCCCATTGAGGCATGTTGGGAATATGGTGTTAGGCCCATATTTTCTTGACCATGCGGCACACTAGGGGTGATGTGGTCAGCATCACGCCGGCCATCTTTAACACTTCCCAGAGTTGCTCTGGTACCCAATTCATGAGGCTGGGTCGATTCCGGAGCCATTTGCGGTCTAAAAAATCTCACCTCATCTGGGGATCAAACCATGGACCAACGAGCTAGAAAGCCAGTGCACTAACCACTGTGCCAAGTCCTCTTGTCTTGTTCCATCAGCTCCATGTCTTCCTCATCATTTTCATTTGTCTCTAGTTCTCTTCTCCACATCTTCTTTGATCTACCTCTGCTTTTCTAACCCTGGGATTCCTGAACAAGAACTGCCTTGTAATTCTATCAGCAGGTTTCCTTAGTGTGTGGCCAATCCATCGCCAGTGTCTTCTTCTCATTTCTTGTTCCACTGTTACTTGTCTGGTTCTTGTCTGGTACTTGTCTGGTACTTGTCTGGTTCTTGTCTGGTTCGTGTCTGATACTTGTCTGGTTCTTGTCTGGTACTTGTCTGGTTCTTGTCTGGTACTTGTCTGGTTCTTGTTACACTGGCTAACAAAAAAAATTTTTTTTTTTCTTTCTCTAACATTTCTCTGTTTTTCTGGTCCATTTTAATGCGCTGTTTTTAAATCTGCAAACTGTTTTTCTCTATCAGGTCGGGATCTCTAGAAATACGCAATTGAATTTTTTTAACAACGCATACAACATCATTCCTACAAGAAGTATAACAGTTATGTAGGCTTGAATTTCTTTGCAGTCGACTTTCGTCGGTGAATGGCATGTGGTACATCGCGATGAAGCATTCAACAATAATCGGCAAGCATGGTCACACTCCACCGTCCTTGATAACGTGACTCCATTACGGCGATATCTTGATGGAATCGTTCTCCATGTTCATCGCTGACTTCGCCAAGGTTGTCAGGGAAAAAGTCAAGATGCGAATCGAGCAAATGGATTTTGAGGGACATGTTACAGCCCATAATTCTGTATGCATCTATGCACTGCTTAACAATATGCACATAGTCGACAGATTTGTGATTTCCCAGAAAGTTATCGACGATCGATTTGAATGCCATCCATGCGCGAAGTTCACTACCATGTAACAAGTTCTCGAATTGTTTGTCTGCAATAACTTTCCTAATCTGAGGTCCTACAAAGATACCTTCCTTTATCTTTGCATCGCTAACTTGCGGAAACTTTTCTCGAAGATAAGTGAAAGCTTTGCTCGTTTTATCTAACGCTTTTACGAAATTCTTCATGAGCCCCAACTTTATATGTAACGGTGGTAAAATGATGCTGTCTTTGTTAACTAATGGCTCGTGTATTACATTTTTATGCCCGAGCTGCATACGATCCCTGATAGGCCACACCTTTCTTGCATAATGTTCCTGTCTGTTGCGGCTGTCCCATTCACATAGGAAGCAACAAAATTTAGTATACCCAGTCTGCATGCCAGTGAGAATTGCAATGACCTTTAGGTCTCCACAAATCCGCCATTGGTAGTCATTGTACTTTATTTTTGCCAAAAGTATAGCCATATTGTCATAAGTTTCTTTCATATGAACAGAGTAGGCGACTGGAATTGATGAAAATAAATTTCCGTTATGCAATAACACGGCTTTTAGACTAGTCTTGGAAGAGTCGATGAAAAATCGCCATTCGTTGACTATGTGCTCATGACCGAGGTGCACCATTAGACCGTTTACATCTTTGCAATAGCAAATGTCATCATCCATCTCAAAGTATTGAACAAGTTCTCTGTGTCTATGACGAAATTTAGATATCGAAGTATTGGGCGCTAAAAGATTCCATTCTTTGAGTCGCGAACCGAGTAATTCCGCTTGTCCTTTGGTAAGAGCGAGATCACGTATTAGATCTGAAAGTTCTGAATGGTTAATTAAGTGAACACCATCATTCACCGGTATATAATCAGAGTCAGAATTAGTTTCTAAAGCAGGTAAACTATCACTTTCTGATGGTTCATTCACGTCCAACGGATATTGTTCTGGTGGAACTGGGATCGGACACGTGATTGGATCATGAGGCACTGGTTTCGAAACCGATTCAATATTTGGATAAACCACAGACTTTCTAGTTTTAAAAGTGAAACCATGGATATTTGTCAAGCAGAAGTAACAATCAGTAGCGTGATTTGTCGGTTCACGCCATATTACTGGCACTCCAAAAGGCATCGACTTATGCTTCGGCGATTTTCGTAACCAACCTGCCAATGTATTTGCACAAGTCGAACAAACTGCATTTGGCTTCCAAGATTTATTTGCATCATCAACTTTCGAATTGAAATAAAGTTCATATGCTTTCTTTAGTAATGGTGTAAAGTTTTTCTGGTGAACACGATCGGTAAAATATCCGCACACGTAACAGAACAGATCAGCCGAATTTCTACAACTTCTAGAAGCCATATTTCGCTCAGAATTATTTCAAAATACAGTAACTATTTGAAAAATAGCGTAACATGTGTCATGCATCTTTTAGCAGTATAAAAAGTAGAATTATTTTGCATTTTATTAATTTTTAATAAGTTATATAGCAAAAATGAAACGGAGCAAATAACGGTTTCCTAAAAATATATTTATTCACAAATATCTTAAGAACCCGATGTGATAGAGATAAACGGATTTCAAATTTGAAATCAGCGCAAGAAACTGACCTAAGAATACTTATTCTTATATAAGAAAGGAAAATGTTGTTTGTCATCATCAGTCCCCACATTCATGATCTTGTCATACAATTTCAGTCCTTCTATTCTACGGAAGCTCCCATTTATGAAAGTCAGTAACTTCTTGATTGTCTTATTTGTTCTCCATGTTTTACTGCCACACAATATGACTGACTTGACATTTAAGTTCAAGATTCCTAATTCTATGCTGCGCTTTATTTATTTCCATATGTTTCTCAATGCAATGAAAGCTCCTCTAACCTTTTGTATCCTCGTTTAATAAGCAGTTGTGACGTTCTCTCTCTCTCCCCCCAGGCTGACGTACCTGAAGATGTAGCCAGAAGAATTGGGGAGAAGTTTGATCTTCCAGAAACGTTTATTGATGCCCTAGCACACCGAATACATGAAGAGATGGACAAACGAGCCGTATGATTAGTTAATTGTGAATTGCCTGAGCCATACTGGCATACAGTGCTTATGTCCTTGCATTACCATTGCAGTATTATGTGTTGTTAGCAGATTCCTGGATTGTTTTTAAGGCACAATTTTGAATGTTCAGAAGAGAAGGGATGTGTTGAAGCAAAGATTAAATTTAAGACTATATGTCAAAGTACGTATTCAATTAACATCGTGATTAGAGCTCTTGCCATTCACAGCAACGTTAATGGGTTCCTTGTTCAAGGCTGGGTCGTGTCACGCTCCAGTCTACCCAGCTGTAAATGGGTACTTGACTCTGCTATTGAGTTAAGGGAGACATAGGCACAAGTCGCCCCATCTTATAAAGCTATGACTTTGGATAGTGAAGTCTCTAACATTTCACTCCAAATTGCAGTGTCTGCAATGGAACTGATTTTACCCTCTTTTTTTTTACCCCAGAGTTCTACCTTGACAAAATTTGTAATTTTTATTATTTATGTTTTTTTATATATTCTTCTTCAGCTTTCCTAGCTCATAATTAAACATAGTTTGTTTCCGTTCCTCTCTGTCTTCGATAGCCACTTTCCAACTTATTTTTAAATATTTTTTTCATAAAAAAAAAGGTAAAGCTTTTTAGTCCCATAGCAGATACCACCATAGGGGAGTGAAGTGTTAAGAGACCACTTTACTAGGGCTTAACTTTATGAGGTCCCTTCTTCACTGCCTTTGCCTTCTCTAACTCAAGAGCATAGTCAGGTAATAATATGCAGCTGAATAGACTAGGGCATGAAGCTGCCTTGTTTCGAGCCCTGTAACTTTGCCCTGAGAAGCAAGTACTGAGATCACCCTAGCACTTTGCGCTCTTATTATTTCTTATATATATTTCATATTTTTCTTTTGTATTCCCTTCTACACACACGCACACACTCATAAACAGTATATATTTTTCTGTGCTATCCATAAACTATGTCTTTTTTCTGTGTTATCCATAAAAAGTATGTCTTTTTTTGTGTTATCCATAAATCTTCATTTTAATGCCATTTTGAACTTGAACCTTTCATGTGACCCTAATAGTGTTCAGTGCCAAAAAAAAATTATTTGGTTATAGTTGTACCATATCTCTGGCCTTTACTTGCCTTCAAGATCTGATTTTATTTTAAGTTTCAGTGAAACTTTTATGTTTGCTGTTTTATTTTATTTTTATCTATCCACATAATTATATGTCGTCATATTGGTATCATTTGAAAATGTTAAACTCTGAGGCTCGTCTTATGAATACAAGTAATGGTTGTATCTGACAGTGTTAAACTCTGAGGCTTGTCTTATGAATACAAGTAATGGTTGTATCTGAAAGTGTTGAACTCTGAGGCTTGTCTTATGAACACAAGTAATGGTTGCATCTTAAAGTGTTAAATTCTGAGCTTGTCTTTGTTCACAGCTTGAACAAGGACCTCAAGGTATGTTAAATAAGTGGTATAGTGCAATATCACCTTAATAAATATATGTATATAAATGTAGATAAATGTATATGTAAATACTTTCATTATTAAATAGTTTGCTACAAGTAGCCTACTTCAGTCATTAGTGACTATGGGAATGAGGCGCTATTGAGGCGATGGCCCTCAGCTGCTTTTTTTTATCTGGTGTTAGTTAGCGATTAAACTTGAGATTTTATAGGTTTGGTCAACATATCCGATTAATCACAACAGAAGGTAGTCAGGAAAATAAGGTAGCCCAAGGAAAAAATGGATCAGGGGGGTAGGGGGGGGGGGGGGGGGGGGGGAAGCAGAAAATATCTTCAAGGTGCACAAGAAGACAGTTGACCATGCCACGGTTAATACACTAGATCAGAGCAAGCACTCCCTGTGATATTTTAGTTTAAGCTATAGACTAAAAGAAAAAAACAGAATGAATCTGATTAGATGCTGTCTGCACATTAATGGAATGGATATAAACAGGTAGTGTCTGTTTTACTTGAGCATCTGATAGGCTAAGCAGTTAGAGCATTGTCCTCTCATGGTTACTGAGTTCTGGGATCAAAACCTGGAAGCGTCACACTCCAGTCTGCCCAGCTGTTAATGGGTACCTGTCACATGCCATCAGCTCAAGTTCTTTCCATGTCTTCCTCATTTTCACTATGTATCTCCAGTTCTCTTCTCCATGTGTTTTTGGTCTACCTCTGCCTCTCTTTCCCTGGAGATTCCCGAACAAGGACTACCTTGTAATGCTATCATACATAACACTGATAAATCCTGGTGTGAATTCTGCAGAGGCTTAATCAAAAATTGGTTTCTTTGTGTTGCCAGCATTGTATAAATGTCTGACCAGGAAACTTATATGAAGTTGTTCATAGGGCTAGCAACCTCATTATGTAAAATAAATTGTTACCACTGCTGCAAGAGAAATGTGAATTCTTGGTGCAGGCTTCCTGCAAACAGGCCAGCTACAGTGGTGGATCCATGCTCTGTTAAAAGCACAAAGGAAAATTAGGATGATGATGACTTCCTGTTGCTTGCTTTGATGGTGTGTTCCAACAGACTACATTCTAATCTCTTCTTACCGTCCATGTGTAAACAGCATTTGATTTGAAAATAATATCTACTGCTTAGATACATGTCTGTGACAGGTCACATTCAATCAAAGAAAAAATGTATTTGATAATGAGATAAGCTTATTATGTCCAACATGTTTGTTTATTGTTGTTTTAGTTTGTACCTTGTTTAGTTTGCAGTAGTAGAACAACCTATTGTGGTGGTTAACATTTTGGTCAAGAACATATTTTATTTACTGTTTTATATTTCCTAAACGGTTCTAATCCTAAACCGTTTAGGATTAGAACGGGAGTGCATACCTGTCAACCTGTACGAATTTTTCATACAATGTATGGATTTTTTATACCTTTAGCAGTGTACAGCCGTACAGACTGGTTGTACGGATTTTTTTTTTTTTAATTCTAAAAATATTTTCCAACCCAAGTTTTTAAAAATTTTAAATCAGAAAAGATTTTTGCCAGGTTTTTTTTTTTTTAAAACCATTTTTTTTAATTTTTAATTCCGGAAATCTCGGTGTTCGTTTTTAAACTGAGATCTCTCCCAGGAACCAATCAAATCCTTTTATACCCAACAATTCGGCAAACACTTTGAATTTGGCCTCATACGCTTTCGGTTTTCAGCGTGACATGACATGACGTATTTTTAAAGTTACCTGTTATCAACAGCGACGCTTGCTTGCCACCACACTTCGACGCCATTTTGTTTAAAAACGCTAAGTACTTACTACTTGGTTAAATATTGCTGTTGTTTTGCTTTATTGCAATTTAATCGCTGCCTTAATCTTTCTAGTTAGGCCTATATCTTGTCCTTCAATATATTTCCAATAAATTGTCATCATATTCTGTGTAGGCCCTACATAACTAGAAAAAAAAAAGTTTGTTTGCGTTGAGTAGGTCTACTATATGCCAGCGCTCGAGATTCGCTGCTTTATTTTTTAATAAAGTGGCAATCTGTTATCACTGATCTAGGCTACCAACTCTTAAATAATAATTTTGTAAATCTTTGGTGGTACGTTTTTTCTTCCTAGATTTGATATTCTGTTCATAATTTTGTTTATTTTATTGTTGTTGCTGTTAGCCATTTGCTTTGTTTGTTGTATTTTTTAATCATTCTCTTCGTCTACAAAGATTATTAGTTGAAATATTTCATCCACTGAATGATGGCTGAGCCTAATTCAAAGAAACAAAAGCTGACTGCGAAAGATCATTTTCAATGATGAAAAAAATCCACACAGACTGCAGGAGGTCCATGAATGCGGACACACTCACTTCTATTTTACAGTGTAAGATTAACATTGAGACATGCTGTGCAGACTTTAAAGCCCACAAATGCAATTCTGCAAAGTGCTAAAAGTCTATGTGTTGATTTTAATACAAAACACTGTACATCGAAAGAATAGTGTAGTTCATGATCACTTAGTTTTTTATATGTAAAGAACAGCATGAGACTATTAGCATGTTTTATATCACAATAATTCAAATGCTAATAGATTTGTATATGTCATTTCCAGTGGTGGTTCCAGGGGGTTGTCATTGGGGGTGCTGCACTGTTCAGTCATTTAAAATACTATACATAACACTCACAAATTGTGACCACCACATGAAATATCAACCCAGACACAAATGATTAGTGTCTTATCTCATCTAAAATCTGTCAAGAAGTTCTGAAAAGTTATTTTAAAAGTTTGCTGCAGCTAGGAGTAATCATTGTCAGTCGTAGCAGCTTCCCGAGTCTCAGACAGGTTACACAGACATGTATGCTGCTATTTCTCATGTTTAAAATTTTCATTGTAACTTCCCTTTAATTTGCTCATTGCACTTGAGCTGTGTTCGGCTGCAGCTCCAGATAAAAAATTCAAACCAATCGCAGTTCGCCTCTAGATGTGTGTTTGACAAGCATTCGCTTATAAGAGGTCAAGGTCACTTGAGCTGTAATCGTTTGCAGCGCTTTCTCCAAAACGGTGTAGGATAATATTTTTTTTTTGTATTCAACCTTTCCGGTGTAACCTCAATTTTTCGGTCTGTCCGGATTATGTATTATAATGTAGTAGAGACATTATGCAGTCCTGTTTTTTACAGGGAGTGCTGCAGCTCAACAGCTCATTAAAGAAAGCTGCCACTGGTCATTTCTCATTTTAAAACTGTATTGCGTATAATTTTTTAATATATTTTTTTGCATAAGGATTTTTGGGTGTTTGTAAGGATTTTTTTGGTCCGGCGTACAGATTTTTGTCTCAGGAGGTTGACAGGTATGGGAGTGAGACAGGGATGCCTCTTGTCTCCATTTCTTTTCTTACTAGCAATAGATTGGGTTATGAAAACATCGACATCACACAACAGAAATGGAATCCAGTGGAATCTGACTAAACAGCTTGATGATCTGGATTTTGCAGATGACTTGGCTCTTCTGTCCCATAACCATAATCAGATGCAAGAGAAAATGAAAATTCTCGATGAGAGGTCACAACAAGTGGGCCTGAAAATACACAGGAAAAAGACAAAGATTATGAGAATAAATGCAAGAAATGATAACAAGGTTGAACTTGAAGAAACACCACTAAAAGATGTAGAATCGTACACATATCTTGGAAGTAATATAGACAAAGTTGGAGGGACAGACAGTGATATCAAAATAAGAATACAAAAAGCAAGAGGAGCTTTCGTTGCATTGGGAAACATATGGAGAATAAGAGAAATCAAGTCCATCACGAAAATAAGAATCTTCAACTCAAATGTGAAGTCAGTCCTATTGTATGGCTCTGAGACATGGAGAACAACAAAAACAACAACCAAAAAGCTACAGACTTTTATAAACGGGTGCTTGCGTAGAATAGAAGGACTGAAATGGTATGACAAAGTCACAAATGTGGAATTGATGACAAGAACCAGACAAGTGCCAGTGGAACAAGAGTTGAGAAGAAGACGCTGGTGATGGATAGGACACACATTGAGGAAACCTGTTTATAGCTGTTAAGGGATAGAGAAATTGCCAGAATTCTTTCATTGTCTAGGGTACATTGGTGTTAATAAAGATGTGAAAGTTCATTTATCTTGATTTGGTTTGTACTGTCGTATATTATGGAAACCACCCTTCGTATCTAAACCTTTTCCTTTCAAAAATATTCAAATACTGAATAATGTTAACAACTGCTGAAATGAACCCGTATTGATTGGAGAAACTTCTGGGCTTAGACGATTTGGCAACAGTTTAATAACCAGTAAGTACAAATTCACAATGTCACAATAACGAATATGACATGTATGCTCCCTCTCCGTTTTAGTCTTGCTTTATCTTGGTTTGACTTTCTTACAGGGTCATTCAACTTTTCCACTGTCTATACCTTTATAATTTCATTCATCATTTGCATTTTTCATCGGAGTATTTAGCATCTCGGCATAACAAAAGTTCAACTAAATTTTTCCATTAACATCGGGGAATTAGGTGTCCCGGCACATCAAATATTCACACACATCATATTCATATCAATTCATTAACTTCGGGGAATGTTGCGTCCCGATATAACAAATATTCACTTATTTTAATCCTTTGACTTCGGGGAATGTGGCGTCCCGGTATAACCAATATTCATTTTTAATAATCCATTGACCTCGGGGAATGTGGTGTCCCGGTATAACGAATGTTCAATTATATTTCCTCATATAATTTTATTCTAACACATTTCTTTCTCATGGGAATTATCGTCCCGCATAAACCTCATTTACAATCCTGGCATTGTATTATGCCTATCAATTAAAGCATATATTGCTTACCATAATCCTCTGAATATTTGTTGAATAAATAATACTGTACAATGGCTGACACACAAGCCATATAGACACACAGCTTGACGCTATGGCCTCACATCCAACTCTGCTCTCTTACGTCATACCTAGATACTCGTTTCACAGCTACCACTTTCATGTATCTCTTGCATTCAGTTGAAGTACGACATGGTGTGACAAAAATCTGGTGTTAATAATAAGTTGCCGCGATAAAAATCACACCATGAAGTAGCCTCAACATTACCCCTCATGCTCCCGAGCGTTTACTACAGGAAATGCGCAAGATCCTGCAGGGTACAACTACAAGCAACCTTACATACAGAGACAACATACAGACAAGCAATCCAATGAGAAGCATCAGGCATTAAGACAGATATACATAAAAATTGTGAAGAAGAGCAATTATCAAGAATAATCAAATCAACAAAATTGCAATAAAATTGAGTCCATACATCCGGACGAAACATCTAGTCCAGAAGACACAATATGATGTTGAAATAAACTGAAACAGTTCACCCGTATACAACATTCCATATGGGATACATCAGTCATGCTGAGCTGCAAACCGCGACAACAAGTCAGCTAACCAGTTGTCCTCACCGCGTATATGTTTAATTTTAAACGAAAACTGTTGGAGCAGCAGAAACCATCTGTATATTCGTGAGTTCTTAAATGCCTTAGGTTTCATCGACGTCAAAGGATGATGATCAACTTCAATGTAAAACTTTCTTCCAAGCAGATAGCAAGACAGTTTTGATATCGTCCACATGAGAGAAAGGAGCTCTCTTTCACCCGTCGAGTATTTCTTCTCAGCCACAGACAACTTCCGGCTCACAAAGAAGCATGGATGGAGTACACCATCGACAAGTTGCATCAAACTGCCACCGATTCCCATCTGAGAAGCGTCTGTGCGAATAAAGAATGGTTCATGGATAAATGGCAGAATCAAAATAGGATGATTCGCGAATAGTATTTTAATCTTATCCAATGCTACTTGACAAGTATCTGACCACAGTACCTTAAGAGGAGCACCTTTGCGCGTCAACTCCGAAAGAGGACCAGAGATAGAAGAAAAGTCTGGAATAAATTTATGATAATAATTAATTAGCCCTAAAAGACTACAAACCTCTTTCTTATTTTTCAAAACCTGAATGTTCAGAATTTTATTCACAAGACCATCAGAAGGATAGAGTCGATGATTACCGATTCTATGACCCAGGAAAGAAATTTCCTGAAAACCTATCTGTACCTTCAAAGGTCTAACTGTCAAATGATGTTTCCGTAGCAGTTCCAGCAAAGAAATGAAACCTACAATGTGTTCTTCCCATGTGTTATGGAATAAACAAATGTCATCTATATATGTGTTGACATCGGGTCTGTCGCCAACTAAAAGGCGCATCATGCGAACAAATGTCGCAGGTGCATTCACCAACCCGAAACACATATAATTCCATTCAAATAAACCTCTTGGTATGGAAAAAGCTGTCAAATGTTTAGAATTTTCAGACAAAGGAATTTGCCAGTACCCCTTTGCTAAATCTAGTTTACTAAAGAATGTAGTGTTAGCCGGCTGTGGAAGAAGGTCTTCCAAGATTGGAATTGGCTCAGCATCTGTTATTGTAAGTTGATTTAGTTTCCGAAAGTCAATACAGATGCGTAAAGATCCATCCGGTTTCTTCACCAGTACAATTGGAGAAGAATACGAAGATGATGAATGTGAAATGTTACCCATTTTAAGCATATCCAACATTTCCTTTTCTACCTTATCTCTGTAATGAAGAGGGATAGGATATGATCTGATTTTAATCGGAGTCGAATCAGTGATCGAGATCTCGTGAGATATTAAATCAGTATGACCTGAATGTTCTGAAAATACGTCAGAGAAAGAACGTAAAACATCACAGATCTCAATTTGTTCAGAATGCGAAAGCGATGGAGAAATAGAAACATCTTCCACGTTTCATGTGCAGAAAGAGAAGGCAAAGTAAATTCCAAAGGAATATCAGATGTGACATCCTCAGACTGAAGAACAGCACATGAGGATTGATGAACCTCATCCAAGACATTCACTAATTCAGATGGTCTTGGAGCGTGTAATTTTAACATATTAAGATGATAGGTTTTAAATTTGCCTCTGATATCAATTGAGTGATCAACATCCGTGATCTTTTTCACCACTTTGTATGGCCCCTGCCATGAAATCAACAACTTATTTTCTTTAATAGGTAAGAGAAGTAAGACTTCATCTCCTGGGACAAATGATCTTAAGGTACGAGATTGATTATGTAGCAACCTCGATTTTTGAGTTGCCGTTTGAATACTCTGTGATGCAATATTACATGCATCCACTAACCTTTGTCTTAAATCAACCACGAACTCGTAGCTACTGCGAGTTGCGTCATCATTAGAGGTACCAAGGATTAAATCCTTCAAAAGATATAATGGACCTCTAGGATTCGCTCCATAGACAAGTTCAAATGGAGAAAACCCAGTACTCTCATGAAGGATTTCTCGGTGCGCAAAGAGAACTGATGGGAGAATCTTATCCCAGTCCCGAGGGTATGCCTCCGTAACCTTCCCAAGCATTGACTTAAGAGAACCATTGAACCTTTCACAAACCCCATTTGAATTTGGTCGATAAGGACTTGTGTATGAATGTTTTATGTGACATAAGCTCTCTATATCTCTCAAAACTTGAGACATAACCTGTGTCCCTCTATCGGACAGTATTTCCTCAGGAAAACTTATTCTTGTAAAAATTAATTGTAAAGCTTCCACAACAGACATGGTACTAATGGTTTTTAACAGTATGGCCTCAGGCCATCTAGTGCACAATTCAATGCACGTTAAAATATATCAAAATCCTCGTTCTGACATTACTGACATTGGACCGATGATGTCTATAGCTAGTTTCTTAAATGCGCGCACAGGAACATCTGTGACTTGCAAGGGTGCTGTCTGGTTCTTACCCCTGTGTGCAACTGTTTGACAGGTATGACAAGGCCGGCAATATCTTTTTACATCTGTGTTGATACCAGGCCAATAAAAATTTGAAGTAATTCAAAACAAAGTCCGATTATGGCCCAAATGTCCTGCCATAGGTAAATCATGACCTGTATTTAAAAACTAAAGGTCTAAAACTCTTAGGTACAACAATCTGTCTCTTTTCATGATTATCTCCCTTTTTAAAACATCGAATCAAAACATTGTTACGAAATTCAAACCAATATGATGAGTTCTTAGTGACTTAATTTGTTTTGTTTCAGCCAAACCCAATAATTTCTTTAAAGAATCGTCCTCCCGTTGTTTCAAGTTGGAGAAATGTTTTGAGCATTTCTCAGTGGCGTCTCCTCCACTATGGATGGAGATGCATCGGTCAACTTACTCGCTTCATGCTGAGCTCTTGTAGTGACCGCATTCGTCACCAATGGGTGCTTGCTGACCCACTCTGCAATTTCCTCAGGTGAGCAGTCTTTCACACCTGGAATATTTCCAAGGATCACATCAGATACAGAATTCTCCAAGCCACACACGAGTACATGCCCCGAATAAAAAGGTGTGTTGATTTCTGCCTTTATCATAGGAAACCATTCAATGTTACCTCCAAATGTCACACATTTCAGTGACTTTCCTGTAAAAGATGATTTATCCAACAACGATTTTCATATCCCGACAATCGTACAACCAGTGTCCCGAAGAATAGTGGCTGGCTTGTCACCTATAAACCCTTTGTGCAATGTAAGGCGACCAATAAAATCACAGACGGACATAGCCGGTAAAGTATGTCCACATAACAGTCTAGTTTGAGCGCCTGGCTTATAGAGTGTTTTACACTCAGTGCAATTGTTATCTTTGCTTGAGCATATAATGCATGCATTAGCCTGTTCAATATGGCTATCGTGACCACAAAGTGGGGTACAGATGTTAGCATGGTCTGAATTCTCTTTTGCCTGTTTACAATCATGTTTGTGATCAACTTTGTGA
Source organism: Oreohelix idahoensis (assembly GCA_024509875.1). Taxonomy (NCBI): domain Eukaryota; kingdom Metazoa; phylum Mollusca; class Gastropoda; order Stylommatophora; family Oreohelicidae; genus Oreohelix; species Oreohelix idahoensis. The sequence continues at coordinate 24,878 of JAMPIV010010869.1, read as the reverse complement.
GTGCATTGCTTGCCGTGCTTATTGTTTACTTCACTTAAATGACACCTACCATTACCACTGGAACGTTCACCTGAAGTTCTTCTATACTCTCTGTGATGTATATCATCACTGCTATTACCGTATTGTTGTCCACGACCTCGGTTAGAGTAATTGGAATATCTATATCCACCGAAGTGGGATGGTGACTGATGACAAGGAAAATTGTACCGTCCTCGATAGGAAGATCAAAAATCATACCTATATCTGCCCTCCGAACTCCTTGGGCGAGAACAGTGGTCACTTACTCTTCCGTCATGGTACGAAACACATACAGGTAATGCATTATCAAAGGAAACCTTATGAATTTCCTTGTTTGGATGTGCAGACATGTAGTTTCTTCCAAGTTCTTGACACTCATTGATAGATTTAGGTTTCCTCTCTTGCAAAAAACTTACAAATTCTGCTCCACAGGTAGATAAAAGGTTATCCCTGAGCATTAGGTCAAATAATTCATCAAAAGTTTTATTGATACCCGATAAATCCATCCAACAACTCAAGTACAATTTAATAGGAGATAAACTCTCCGAAATCAGCATTCTTGGACGGAACCACAGAATGAAATCTGGATCGAAAACCCTCCTCAGTGAGCTGAAATTTTGCCATCAAAGTATTGGCAACAATATCGAAATCAGATCTACTTGTTTCATCAATTGACATGAAACATCTCATTGCTTCACCTGTGAGGTGGTCTGAAAAAATTATAGGCCATCTCTCTTTTGGGATCTTCAAATCCATTGCCCTCATCTTAAATCTCATAATAAACGAGTCCATGCAATCCCGTTTATCATCAAAATTAGGTAATTTAATTTTTGGGTAATTAAAATTATTGCTATTAGAACCTTGTGGATTAGCACTAAGGTGTTGGGCATTAATCTTTGCAGTCTCAATCTCTTTTTCTTTATCAGCCTGTAATTTCAATGACTGAAGTTCTATGGCGTTTCTATGTGCTTGATCCAACTGAAGAAGTTCCATTTTACGTAATTCCATTTTTTCCCGTTCTAACTCTCTAGATGCTTCTTGTTGAATCAATTTCTTCTCCTCAAGTTTCTTTTCCTGCTTCTTAGCCGCTTCTTGTTGAGCCAATTTCTTCTCTTCAAGTTCCTTTAATTCTCTTGCTTGATCAAGCTCCTGCTTCTTTAACTCTCTCTGTTCCTTCCATTCCATATGTTCCAAATAGCTATTATAGTTTTTCTCAGCATAAGTCTCCAGCTCAATTCCAGATTTGCCTAAACGCAAACCTATCTCAATAAATTCTGGTAATGAAGACATCTTGTGTTCTAATACGAATCAACGAGTGTCAAATCTCCCTGTAATATCAATTAATTAAGTATAATAAGTAATAGCACTGACTGAATTTATATCTGATGAAGGAACATACCAAGAATGAGAGACGAGCACAGTGAAAAAGGATGACACAAGTCAGTGAAGATGAAAATGAAGTGACATGTCAAATTAAAGCACATCACAAGACGAATATAAAGGAAATAAAAGAAACAAAGACATGTCGACAAGTAACAACAACTTGGTATAATTACTTGTAAAATAAGACTAAAAAGAACGCTTAAATACAGCAAATCGTCAAATTTTACAATTAGACAAGAGTGATAGAAAAACAGCTGTACAAACAACTGACCCACTTACGTAAATTAGTGAATGAAAATGTATGAAGTAGACTTGACGAAACAATCTATACAAATACTGATGTTTGCTATTCAGTCAAAGACTAAAATTCCACTGTTATTTTCTTTGACTGGACAACCAACAATAACCTAAGACATTGTCATTTGTAAGATTTCTGAAGAAAAATTACAAATAGCGAGTGCCACCACCTCCCTTTTTAATTATACAAATAAACATGTAAACGAAGAAAACATGGAAGAATGGATGTTGACTGGCAAAGATGCTGAAATGATCTAATACTGTCACGCATCAGATAAATTAAAACACTACTTATCTTTTTTGTTGAACTTAGAACCTCTGCAGATAAGGGATCGATGTGTTCAAACTTCAAGTCGACCTCAGGAACACACACATGGACGAAACCATCACCCGACTACAAGTTGAACAGAAAGTCGTTTGGTCGTTGCAATGCCGGCTTTAATGGCGTCATTGAGTACAATGTGTCAGTTTGTCCATAAACGTTCAACCTCGAAAATGCATGTTTTGCCAGTCTTGAAATCTTCTATGTAGATAATCACATTCCGAAATTAATCTATTAGATGCCTTAGTGGTGAATCTTGACAGTCCTCAAGGTCAGGTCAACGATCTGTGATGCATCTTCAAGGAGCAGCCGTTACATGACATCTTCCATCGTGAAATTTGAGTGAATGTAGTCTTTTTTGACGAATTAGCATCGTATCATTCTCAAAATAACAAAAGTCCTTCGTAAAAGTTCAGTGCAGTAGTCTAGCCTCAGTTGACTTCAGATTTGCAGTAAGAAAAATTCGTATCTCGATGTCCCAAGATGTAGTTGAAGGTGGAGTCCATGTAGAAGAGCCTACCAGTTATTTCTCCTCTGTTAAGGGATAGAGAAATTGCCCGAATTCTTTCATTGTCTAGGGTCCATTGGGGTTAATAAAGATGTGAAAGTTCATTTATCTTGATTTGGTTTGTACTGTCAAATATTATGGAAACCACCCTTCGTATCTAAACCTTTTCCTTTCAAAAATATTCAAATACTGAATAATGTTAACAACTGCTGAAACGAACCCGTATTGATTGGAGAAACTTCTGGGCTTAGACGATTTGGCAACAGTTTAATAACCAGTAAGTACAAATTCACATCACAATTACGAATATGACATGTATGCTCCCTCTCCGTTTCACAGTCTTGCTTTATCTTGGTTCGACTTTCTTACAGGGTCATTCAACTTTTCCATTGTCTATACCTTTATAATTTCATTCATCATTTGCATTTTTCATCGGGGTATTTAGCGTCCCGGCATAACAAAAGTTCAACTAAATTTTTCCATTAACATCAGGGAATAGGCGTCCTGGCACATCAAATATTCACACATCATATTCATATCAATCCATTAACTTCGGGGAATGTTGCGTCCCAATATAACAAATTTTCACTTATTTTAATCCTTTGACTTCGGGGAATGTGGCATCCTGGTATAACCAATATTCATTTTTAATAATCCATTGACCTCGGGGAATGTGCTTATACTTCCTCATATAATTTTATTCTAACACATTTCTTTATCATGGGAATTATCGTCCCGCATAAACCTCATTTACAATCCTGGCTTTGTATTATGCCTATCAATTAAAGCATATATTGCTTACCATAATCCTCTGAATATTTGTTGAATAAATAATACTGTACAATGGCTGACACACAAGCCATATAGACACACAGCTTGATGGTATGGCATCACATCCAACTCTGCTCTCTTACGTCATATCTAGATACTCGTCTCACAGCTACCACTTTCATGTATCTCTTGCATTCAGTTGAAGTACGACATGGTGTGACAAAAATCCGGTGTTAATAATAAGTTGCAGCGATAAAAATCACACCATGAAGTAGCCTCAAAAATAGCATTACAAGGCAGTCCTTGTTCTGGAATCCACAGGGAAAGAGAGGCAGAGGTAGACCAAAAAACACATGGAGAAGAGAACTGGAAACAGAGGTGAAAATGATGAGGAAACATGGAAAGAACTTGAGCGGATGGCACAGGACAGGAAGACTTGGCATGTATTTGTTGAAGGCCTATGCTCCTTGGGGAGCTAAAAGGTATTGATGATTGTTTATTACAAACATAACCTACAACATTTAATAGCAAAAAAGATGATGTGTCATAAACTATACCACAAAGTGAGGAAAGAACAAGCAGGATTTAGAAAGAACAGAAGATGTGTAGATCATATATTCACTCTCAGGAACATTATAGAGCAGTGCTCAGAATGGTAAAGACAGCTGTACATTAATTTCGTTGATTTTGAAAAGGCTTTTGACAGCATACACAGGGACAGTTTATGGAAAATACTGAGGGCTTATGGAATTCCAAGCTGCATAGTGTCAATCATAAAAAGCCTCTATGCCAACTTTACGTGTAGTGTTGGGCAGAGCAACCTAACCTTTGAGGTGAGGTGAAGACAGGAGTACGACAGGGATGTACCTTATCAACCACTCTATTTTTAACAGTCATAGACTGGGTGATGCGCCAGACAACAGAGGGCAGTCCAAGAGGAATAAGATGGACTACATTTTCTACATTGGAAGATCTGGAATATGCAGATGACATTGCACTACTAGCGCATTCACATCAACACATCCAAGAAAACATGGATAGACTTAATAAGTTTAGCCAGCAGGTGGGCTTGAACATCAATTTAAAGAAGTCAGAGGTCATGACGCTCAATGTGAGCAACCCTGAGCCCATATCATTAAGGAATCAGCAACTGGTACAGACAGACACCTTCACATACCTAGGATGCATAGTAACACCAGACGGCGGGGCAGGCAAAGACATCAACATCAGAATGAATAAGGCAAGAACAGCCTTTTTTAGCCTAAACATCATCTGGAAGTCCTCTCAATACAGCACAAGCACAAAATTAAGATTATGTCAGAGCTGTGTGCTTTCTGTGCTTCTCTATGGTGCGGAATGCAGGAGAGTTACAGAGAAGGAAATGTCAAAATTGTCCTCTTTTCACACAACATGCCTAAGAAAAATTCACTGAATCTTTTGGCCAAATACCATCACCAACCAAGATCTGCTTACTCGGAGCAAGCAAGAGGACATGCACACCATCATAGCTGGCAGACGCTGGAGCTGGGTTGGCCATGTCCTCAGAAGAGACTCTGATGCCATCACAAGAACAGCTATGCTTTGGACCCCTGAAGGAAAACGAAAGAGAGGCCGACCAAAAACAACCTGGCGGAGGACTGTGGAGGCTGAGATGCAAAGAATGAACCAGAGTTGTGGCACTGTACGAAGGATGGCCACCGACCGAGCAAAGTGGAATCAATTTGTTGTTGCCCTACAAGATGCCACTAGGCGTGATGGCCACTGACTGCTTTGACGGTCGGCGGCTAAGGATCAAAGAAAGAAGAAGACAAACTATGCATCTCAAAATAAATATATTGAACTAAGTGAAATGTTTGTCACATTTTTGTCAAAGTCAGAACTGTTGCCACTTGTGTGATGATATCACATACACAAGATATAGCTCTTTGCTGCCACTTAAACCCTATAGACTCGAGCCACATTTAGTTACAGGATCAGATTCTTGATAGAGCTTGAAACCCTAAAGGCTGTAGATATTTAATGTCATCATCTTCATCATGTTCCATTTCCAGAGAAGCATAGACCTTCATCAAACTTATGCCAAGTCTTCCTGTCCCATGTCGTCAGCTCAAGACCTTCATCAAACTTATGCCAAATCAAAAGAGTCGTGATACAGTGGATCCCTTCTCACTGCAACATCCCTGGAAATGAAGAGGTTGACAGATTGACAAAGGAAGGGGGAAAGCTGCTTCAGTTTGACACAAGCATAAAGAGGCCAAGAGTATTATCAAGCGCAGATACAGGAGCAAATGGAAAGCAAAACATCCAGGCCACAATAAAAAAATGACGTGTTGTTGCGTGATAAATTCTCGCAACATCGTTTTATTTCAATATCTGTTTTATAACGCAAGGGCAACAACTGCTTGAAATTTATAGTCACTTTTCTCGGTAAGCATTTGTCTTCTCGCGTTGGTATCGAATGCAGTTAAGTTTGAGCTGTGGTCATTTTTGCGCTGGACTGCGCATGACTTGTCTTGTTTTTGGTCGATCGGTTTCCGCCCACGACTAGTGGAGTGAGCGATTTGGAATGGCGAAAGAGATGCCTCGTTGAAGAGGGGATCTCCGCTTTCTTTTGTTCTGTCAGGGATGTGTAGTCCTCTTATGGATATTTCGTTTAGTCGAGATAATACCTCTAGTGTTTTCACACATGTCGGGAGGCGTGATATTTCTGTGTATTTCATGAAAGCAAGGTAAATTGACTTTTTCATTAACTCTATCGATTTTGGGTCGTGAGCGATTTCGATTCATAGCCTGTCTCCGAAAGTCGTCGCCACGAGATGTTTTTCCCAGCTCACATGTCGCTGCATTGTACTGCATCGGTTGATGCATGTACCAAGGACCATTACTTGCTACTTTGTTAAATGAACTAGGTTTAGAAAACCTTTATTATCTAGAGGATATTTTTGAGGACATTATTTATACTTCGGCAGACGTGTCTGTCTTGCTGAAGTCAAACTAAGGAGAGTGAACTGATCTCATACATCTGGTTATCTCCTGGCTGTTATAGAAAAGGATGGAGTTTTTCACCTGACTACATTTACAGCACTATGAAATATAACATGCATCTGACTCATCATTGTAATGCTGTCTACCGTCTATTGCTGTATTGAATGTTGCTGTGATAATGACTGTTTGATGTGCCTACACATTTGCGTAACCATTTTGTCACTGTGGCGTCCACAATAAATAATGAAGAAAAACGTCAACGGCTGTTTCAAGACTCATTGACTTTATACGTCGTGAGTTTACTGACGTCCTATGTGGATTGCCCTGTTATTGTTGTATGAACATTGTTTTGACTGAACACATCTACACACTACACAAAACCAGACATGCGGATACCATCCATCATCATATGGCATCACGCATCATTTGGTGGCCATAAGCTGGTTTGATTCTGGTACCAGCAAACACGGGGTCCCTTACCCACTTCATTTTCAACAAGAATTCATCAGCATCCTTCAAGAAATTAACATTCTTCAATACAGTCAACATCTTCAAAATTTTCAAAGTACTCGGCGTTGCCCGGTAAAAGTCAAAATTTCAACTTTTTGACGGAAACAAGAGTTTGACAGTACCCGGCGTTGTTACATGTTGCCGGATAACTCGGACTGCTGTTATCTTTTACGCAAGTCAAGCAAGTTGCTGCTGTCAAGGTTCCAGTGCTGTCGTTTTTTGAGAAGGTCAAGTGCCGGTTGAAACGGGTTGTTTTCTGAAGAAGGCCAAGTACCGATTTCCATCAACTTACTTTTGGATTAGAAGGTCAAGTGCCGAAACAACTCAACACACAGTATTTCAGAAGCTCTTGTACCATCGTGTTAGCAGTGGAAGCAGTTCAGATGTGCCATCATCGTTGGAGCTTCGCTCTTTAGGACGTTGATTGACATCCGTTTTTCTGCTGTTCTACGATTGGAAGCCTATAAGTTAAGTGGCCTGTTTGTATGTAAACTGTGCCCTTATACTTCTGCTGAGTCTTCTGTGTATCATCTCATTCTATATGTTATATGTCTATATGTTATTTGTATATTTATATGTTTATATTTCAGCGGGTTCTCGGTTGGGTGGTGTCTCCGTTAGATTATGCCACGTCATAGAGGTCGTCTATTGTGAGCGTTTTCTGTAGGGTTTGCAAATTTCCGATACTGGAATTTGCTAAGCGACTTCTGTTGCTATTTATGTTAGCTGTGATGACATGTTTTAATATTGTTTTCGTTATTATTTCGCATTCTTTAGTTTTGTTTTGATTTGTTTGTATTTGTTAGCCTACTCTTGTCTATAATTTAGTTTCATACAACATTTTTGTTTATACACTGTGGTGTCATGTATTTTGTTTAATTCTATCGCAGATATCGTCACATTTTTTGTGATATTTCATTAATTTCTGCTTTATTTTTAGTTGATTTCTGCGAACGTTTTTGTATTGTTGCTGATCTTTGTTATTGTTTACATTGTTATTGTTTACATTGTTTGTATTGTTTACATTTTCAATGTTTACATTCTGCATGTGTTTACATAGTCATTGTTTACAGTTATAGTAATTAGTTAATGGGCTATGCTAATGCACTGTTACTACTACACTGATGATAAATGAATGATGAATAGTGTCGTGCACTATTGAATGAGAAGTGCACTTATGATCAAGAATTGAGTGCTGATATTTCATATACAAGTTCTTTGATTGGAGACTTGTTTCCCACAGAGACTGGGATAATATAATGTGATGTGAATATACAAGTGCTTAATTAAGACTTGTTACACTTAGGTTTGAAATAAATTAGTTAATTATTTCAGGTTTTGGACTCATATGTTAGACAACATGTCTACATTTGAGCACTTTATTGAGCAGGGTAAATTGCTTGGGAAGACTGGTGATAAGTTAGAAGAATTTGCAACTGCTCGATATGATAAAGCAATGGAAGCTGAACAAAAGAAACTGCATATGGAAGCTGAACAAAAGAAACTGCAGATGCAGGTGGATGAAAAAAGATTCCAAATGGAAATGGAAAAACAAAAAAGGGAATCAGAAGCTGAGGAAAGAAAACTCCAGCTACAGCTAGAGGCTGAGAATAAAAGACTTGAAAAAGAAGCTGAGAATAAAAGACTTGAAAAAGAAGCTGAAAATAAAAGACTTGAAAAAGAAGCTGAAAATAAAAGACTTGAAAAAGAAGCTGAAAATGAAAGACTTCAAATGAGGCTCAAGCTGAAGAAAGAAGTTACAGAGAGAGTCTGATGAGAGGAAAGCAAAAATGGAACATGAAGAAAAGGTCTTAGCTTTAGAGTTGGAAAAATTGAAATTGACGAGCATGAGTAATGGTAATGATTCAAACAAGGGTTCATCTTCTGGTAAGGCTAATAATGATACTTTTAAGATTAAGTTACCAACATTTAGTCCTTCCAGTGATGACATAATGTTCTATCTGGACAGATTTGAACAAGCATGTACAGCTCATAACATAGACAAAGCAAAATATGTTTATCAGTTATCAGGGATACTGACAGGTAAAGCTCTAAGTATATTAAATATGGTGGATGAACCTGACAAGAACAATTATGAGGTTGTCAGGGCCGCTTTGTTAAAGAAATATCAGCTTAACGAAGACGGCTATCGTCTACAATTTAAAAACATGTTACCTGAAAATGGAGTTGAATTCTCCGAGTTTATTGCAAGAATACGCATTACTTTCTCACGATGGGTTGAACTATCTAAGACGGAAAAAACTTATGAAGGACTTATGGACTTAATACTTAGAGACAAAGTCATGTCGTCTGTCAATGAGTCTTTCCTTGCTTTCCTTCATGAACGTAAACCTAAAACAATAAAAGAAATGGAAGATTTCTGTTGCCAATACGTAACTGCGCACCCACACATAACCATGGGTAACTCTAAGGTGAAAGAAGGTTTACCAGTTGCTTCGGCAGCTCCGTATGGTCAAAACTTTGCTCGTAGATCCCAACAAAATTTTGATAGAAAGAGTAGCGGTAATTTCTGTCAAAATCATGGAAATCAATTTCATGGTGATTCTTCTTCGAAGAATTGGAGACAACCTGATAGTGGTCGTTACTATCACCCTAATAATTATAAGCATTTCAAAAGAGGATATGGTAATAGAGGTTATTCCTGCCGAAGACCTCAGAACCAAACAAATAGATGTTCGCATCAATGTGAACATGATAGTAATCGTGGAAACTGTAATTCGAACCAGGATAACAATTACAATAGAGACAATAATAACTGCAGAGATAATAATAACTCTGATACCATCAGAGGTAATAATAGTCGGGGTAGATCTCAACACAAAAAAAAGAGATATCAGCAGGCTAATGCTGTACAACAGGAAACTGAGGGAGCCTGTAATCATGTTGTTGATAGTAAAAACTTTGACGCTGTCACTAGTTCTGCTTTTGACTTTGAGAGAGCAAACAAATGCCCCCAATGCAGTACTTTATTCGAACCGGGTACCATAACTACTTTGAGTTGTGGTCACCCACTTCCCGCTCTTCCTGCTGCTGTTGCGCATGACGGGAGGGGTTCTTTAATTCTACATAAGGGTCTTGTTAATGATACTCCGGTCTCACTACTTTTCGATTCCGGATGCACCACTATTGGTGTTAGACAATCGCTTGTAGATCCATCTTGTGCTACAGGAAGGGTTATTAAATGTGTCACATTTGGCGGCACTCTAGAAAAATATCCTACTGCTGTAATTCGCATTGCCACTCCTTTCTTTACTGGAGATGTGCATGCTTGTCTCTTACCTAATCCTATTGCGGACCTTATTATTGGTCGTATTCACGGAGTTAGGGAGTGTACCCCACAGCAGATTGCTGCTTGGGAAGATAATAACATGCAAGCTACAAATGCAGTAGTTACAAGAGCACAAGCTCTACAAACACCCGAAACTTCACTGAATAGTGATAATGAAGTTGATAGCCAAGATAGTCACTTAGTAATCACTCGTGACTCTTTCATAAAATTGCAAGAAGAAGATCCTTCTTTAAAAAAATTCTTCGTTCTTGCGAAGAAAGGTGATCCGAATCAGGATACAAATAGAAAATCTTGGATTGCAATGAGAAACGGCGTACTTGTACGTATGGTACAAGATTCGACTACGTCGGCACATTCGCAAATTCTTGTTCCCAAGAGCATGAGAGTCCAAATATTACAACATGCTCATGACTCGCAATGTGCTGGACATATGGGTTTTGCCCGTACGAAGTCGAGAGTCCTTGCGGCTTTCTTTTGGCCTTTTGTCAATAAGGACATTCGTATTTACTGCCGATCATGCAAGGTATGTCAGGAGGTCAAATCTAGAGGACCACGACATGCTGCGCCTATCCAGGCTGCTGACATTCCTATTCGGCCGTTTCAGAAAATGGCCATAGATATTATTGGCCCTTTTAAGGTCAAGTCGGCCAGAGGACATCAGTTTATCCTTACATGTGTCGATATGTGCACACGTTGGCCAGAGGCTATTCCTCTTAAGAGCATATCTACTACAGATATCGCAGATGCTCTTTGGTTGATATTTTCTCGCTTGGGGTTCCCCAGAGAAATATTGTCAGACCATGGCACTCAACTCATATCTGACACTATGTCACAGGTAATGTCTACCTTACATATTGAACGATCTCTCAGTAGTATCTACCATCCTATGTCTAATGGGTTAGTTGAGCGTCTGAATAGAACGCTCAAGACTTTGCTTGGTAAGATAACTGAAGATCATCCTCAAGATTGGGACAGGGTTTTACCCGCGGCTCTCTTTGCCTATAGAGAAGTCCCTAATGAACACACAGGATTTTCTCCCTTCGAACTTGTCTTTGGCGCGCGTCCACGCGGCCCTATGTCTTTATTACACGATCTCATCACTGCCGATGATATTAGCGATGAAACTCAATCCTCATATGAGTATGTCATTGCTCTTAGACAAAAGATCATTGAGGCATGTAAGCTAGCAACTGCTTCATCAGAAATTGCTAAAGAGAAGGCAAGGCAGTTTGCTAACAAGAATAGATGTCTACGACAACTTTGTCCAGGTGACAAAGCATTCGTCCTACTCCCCAGTAGGGAAAATAGACTTCTTATTGCATGGAAAGGTCCGTATGCAATAGTCTCTCGGATTTCCGATGTTGACTATGTGGTCGATATTGATGGAAAGCATAAAACTTTCCACATAAACATGCTTTCGGAATTTCACGAACGTCCGGACTATTTGCTGCCTATTTTCCAGGCAACGGATGATGCTCCTGCACCTCACGGTCATTATTCATCCCTGTCTGTCATTCAGGATGAGGAAGCTACCTTCTCTGATGTCAACCTTCCCCTTCCAGTGGTTCCATTACATTCCACGGAATCTTGGAAAAACGTTTCTGTTTCTCCTAATCTTTCTGGTGACGAACATCGACAAGTCTCGTCGATGTTACAAACATTTCAGGATGTTCTCACTGACATTCCTGGACACACAGATGTCATAGAACATGACATAATTCTTACCGACAATAATCCAATTAGGGTTAGGCCGTATCCTATTCCTATACACTTTCAGTCGCAAGTGGAAAAGGAATTGGATGAAATGATTCAATTAAATATAATTGAACCATCGACTTCACCATATTCTTCTTCCATGGTTATTGTCCGGAAGAAGGATAAGAACATACGAATTTGCGTTGATTATCGCAAATTGAATCAGGTCACAAAGTTCGACGCTGAACCGATGCCTTTGTTAGAAGATCTACTGATTAGACTTTCTAATTCTAGATTCTTCACTAAACTTGACTTGTCTAAAGGTTATTGGCAAGTGCCTTTAGCAGAGCATGCCAAACCTCTTACTGCTTTTTCTACACCTAGGGGTCTATTTCAATGGAATGTTATGCCTTTTGGTCTCATGAACGCCCCTGCCACTTTCGTTCGCATGATGCGTCGAATTCTGTCACATCGTTCGGATGTCATCGCATACTTAGATGACATCTGTCTCTTCAGTGATACCTGGGAAGATCACTATTTAGGGTTATATGACTTACTGTCCACTCTACGTGAGAATAATTTGACAGCAAAACCTTCTAAAGCTTTTGTTGGTTTTGGTGAAATCTCTTTCCTGGGTCATCGTGTTGGTCATGGTCTCTTGAAGACAGAAGACCACAATACTTCCAAAATACTGAACATCTCTGTTCCTAAAACGAAGAAACAAGTTAGGAGTCTCTTAGGTTTAATTCAATTTTATGGGAGATTTATTCCAAATTTATCTTCGATCATGGCACCTCTCTCAACATTGTTGAAGAAAGGTTCGCCTAATCTGGTCCGTTGGTCTGAAGAATGCCAATCTTCACTAGACCAAATCAAGAATATATTTTCTTCTCCTCCCATCTTAAGATTACCTACTCTTGATAGGACTTTTGTTCTTCGGAGTGATGCTTCATCCACTGGGATTGGAGCAGCACTGATGCAAGAATATGCAAATACTCTGCATCCTGTTATGTACATTTCTAGAAAACTAAATGCGGCAGAGAGGAACTACTCGGTTTTAGACCGTGAGTTGTTAGCGATGGTTTGGTCAATTCTAAAGCTACAAAGATTCCTCCTGGGCGCACATTTCATTCTAGAGACTGATCAGAAAGCTCTTACAGCTATTCAGACTAAGAATTTGAAGAGTTCGAGATCCACTCGATATGCTATAGCTCTTCAACCTTTTCACTTCACGGTACGAGCTATCCGTGGTGCGGATAATGTGATGGCTGACATTTTGTCTAGATGCCCACATGACTCCAACTAATACTTCTGTCCTATATTTCCATATATTACAGAGTCATAACACACCTATATTTCTACAATAGATTAGCACATCTGTACTTACTTTATATGTACACACTATCGTGCTTTGTTGTCATCTTCTTCTGTTCGTTTTTTAAGATGATAGAGGAGGACTGAGTAGTTAATATAAGGGCCATTAGTTTACTAAACAGCCACAATTATTAATAATGTATTGTACCTTATGAAGCATATTAGTTATTAATTAGCATTATATTGCTTGTACTTTCTCAGAATGTCATTGTTGAGCTGAGGACTTACCTTACTAGTTTCAAGCATGACGAGTTCTAGATTGTGTACTTACCCTCGGAATACCAGAGCATATGTCCTGGATCGTCATGTAGTTTAACTTTACTATGTACTTATGTCATTACATGTCAAAGAATGTACTATTTAAATTTTCCTATCAGATTTGTACATCCATTTTTAAAGACAATATTAGAGTATGCTGTTTAATGATGATTATAGTAACTTGCATACGTATATTGTGTTTACATGCTAACGTGATGTGTGTTGGTGACACCTCCCCGATGTGAATATTTTTTGAGACATATTTATTTTTCTGTTGAGGTATATCCTCACCAGACACTCTATAATTAGCCTATTGTTTGGCAATTTAGTCAATTATCAGCGCATAATTCGTGCGTTTTGAGCCGCTTATCGCATGCTCTTTGATATTGAAAAAAAAAAATATGTTCCACATTTTTTTTTTATCGGGAGGAGGTGGTGATATGTTGCGTGATAAATTCTCGCAACATCGTTTTATTTCAATATCTATTTTATAACGCAAGGGCAACAACTGCTCGAAATTTATAGTCACTTTTCTCGGTAAGCATTTGTCTTCTCGCGTTGGTATCGAATGCAGTTAAGTTTGAGCTGTGGTCATTTTTGCGCTGGACTGCGCATGACTTGTCTTGTTGTTTGGTCGATCGGTTTCCGCCCACCACTAGTGGAGTGAGCGATTTGGAATGGCGAAAGAGATGCCTCGTTGAAGAGGGGATCTCCGCTATTTTTTGTTCTGTCAGGGATGTGTAGTCCTCTTAATGGATATTTCGTTTATTCGAGATAATACCTCTAGTGTTTTCCCACATGTCGGGAGGCGTGATATTTCTGTGTATTTCATGAAAGCAAGGTAAATTGACTTTTTCATTAACTCTATCGATTTTGGGTCGTGAGCGATTTCGATTCATAGCCTGTCTCCGAAAGTCGTCGTCACGAGATGTTTTTTCCCAGCTCACATGTCGCTGCATTGTACTGCATCGGTTGATGCATGTACCAAGGACCATTACTTGCTACTTTGTTAAATGAACTAGGTTTAGAAAACCTTTATTATCTAGAGGATATTTTTGAGGACATTATTTATACTTCGGCAGACGTGTCTGTCTTGCTGAAGTCAAACTAAGGAGAGTGAACTGATCTCATACATCTGGTTATCTCCTGGCTGTTATAGAAAAGGATGGAGTTTTCCACCTGACTACATTTACAGCACTATGAAATATAACATGCATCTGACTCATCATTGTAATGCTGTCTACCGTCTATTGCTGTATTGAATGTTGCTGTGATAATGACTGTTTGATGTGCCTACACCTTTGCGTAACCATTTTGTCACTGTGGCGTCCACAATAAATAATGAAGAAAAACGTCAACGGCTGTTTCAAGACTCATTGACTTTATACGTCGTGAGTTTACTGACGTCCTATGTGGATTGCCCTGTTATTGTTGTATGAACATTGTTTTGACTGAACACATCTACACACTACACAAAACCAGACATGCGGATACCATCCATTTCCATTTGGCATCACGCATCACGTGTATTACCAGCTCAGCAGAAGTTAACAAGTGGTAATCTTTAGGCTTTGCACAGGTCACAACAGATTAGGCTACTATCTATTCAACAAGTTAAAGATAGGAACTACTGATGAGTGTAACTGTGGCTCTGATATAGTTATTGTTAATCAGAATCGACTTCACTGCACTCAGGGGATACCCACAGGTGCTCGGCCTCCCTCAGCAAAAGTCATCATCATTCCTTTATGTTCCCTGTGGAACATAGGGCAGAAACAGTTGCCCTTCATCCATTTCTAATCTGGGCTGTCTTTTTTTCATCTGTGCTCAAGTCATTCCAATTTCCCTAGCCTCCTCTTTAGCAGTTCTTCTCCGAGTTCTCTTTGGCCTCCAGACTCTTCTTTTCCCCTGTGGTTTCCAGTCAAGGGCAACTCTGGCAAATGTCGAAGTATAAATGCTAATTGTACCTGTAGCGCACTGGCTGTGCATATGATGGATGCATCCTCTCTCACGTCCATCTCTGCTAGTCCCACGTTTGATGCCAAACTCCAACAGTCTCAGCCTTGTTGATTCATCCATCACAGTGTCATTATCTGGCTGCGATTATTAATTGCGCTTAGTATCTCGCACTTATCCATGTCCAGTGTCCCCACTATGGGTGCTCTCAAGGCCAGTCTGTCAGTTCTCTCTGCATGACCAGGACAGTAGATCTACACCAGTTCTTGAAGACTTGAGGATTCTATTAATATTTTCCATTCCTGCCGCAGCCGTCCGTTCTGAACTTTTCATATAGCCATGTTAGTCCTGCAGTAACTGCCTCTACCTCCATTCTCGTGCTGGAGGTTGTTGTCACGTAGGCTCCCCACTGCTCAGCAAAAACCCTGCCCCTTGTTTTCGCAAAGAAGCCCCCATCCTGATTTCTCACCACAAACCCATTTGTGTACACAATGGCATCATCATCCCCAGCATGATCACTTATCATCTGATTAATCTCCAGCTCTGCTTTTCCATTGCCTCAAGTTCTGCACCACTGACAGTCATACGAGCCTCAGACTCTGGATGTCTGTCCCGCAGCAAAGTTTGTTTATTCGTTGTTGTTTCCGTAACTTCAATTTTTTTTTTACATAGACAGGGGTGTCAGCTCTATGCTAAAACCCCCAACCTGGAGGACCAGGGTGTCTGCTTTAGTCTGACCCCTGCCCGCGCAGACCTGTCCAGCTTGGTAGAACCTTCCAGGAGTAAAATTCCCGCTGGCATAGCTCTGGGGGTAATCAGGGTACGCAAGCCGCCATACCTCGACAAGGTATTGACACCGGTGATGGCATGAAAATGGGGATAAATTAATAAGTTTCTGTAGCATTAACAACCTGGTCATTGGAGGAACACTTCCCACATAAAGAAATTCACAAATTAACATGGGAATCACCAAATGGTCAGGACAGAAACCAGATAGACCACATCATGATTAATGGTATATGGAGACATGCATAACAAGGTGTGAAGGTAAGAAGAGGTGCAGATGTGGGAAGTGATCACCATTTAGTAGTAGCAAAACTGAAAGTGAAACTAAGAAGGGCTGGACCAACTGTAACTACACAAAAAAGGTTTGACATCAGCAAATTAAAGGACCCCCTTACCAGAAAAGCTTTTGCGGCTGACATAAAGAAACGATATCAATTTGCCAAAAGTCAGGAAAAGACATTGACTGATGATATAGACTAGAAATTCAACACCATTTCAACAATATATAAGGAAAGCAGCAAATCATGCTTGGGATTCCAGGAAAGGAAGAAACAAGACTGGATAACACCTAAAACATTAAACACCATAACGATGAGAAAGGAAATGAAAAGAAAGAAAACAGAAGCAAAGTCCCCCAGGTTAAAGCAACTATATAGCGGACAGTACAGTAAGCTGGACAAGGATGTTAAACGCCAAACCCGAGCCAACAGAAGGAATTTCCTAGACAATCTTGCAAGACAGGCAGAAGTGGCAGCACTGAGAAATGAACAAAGCACAGTATACAAAATAACTAAATTCATCAGCGGAAAACGAGGTGCAAACAATATTACATTAGTAAGAGATAAGCAAGGAAATCTCATCACGACAACAGAGGGACAGGAAACAAGATGGCCAGAGCACTTCAGGGAAACTCTGAACAAGGAACCAGAGACACAATTGAATGTTCCTGAGGCTGAAAATGATCTAGATGTAAATACAGACATTCCACGAAAAGAAGAAATCAAAGCAATCAAAGGGTTAAAGAATGGAAAAGCTCCGGGCCATGATAACTTAAATGCAGAGCTATTTAAGACAGACCCTGAGCTAGCAGCAGAACTATTAGAATCACTATTTGCATAAGTCTGGAAAACAGAGACAACACCAACAGAGTGGAACAAAGGAATAATTGTCAAATTGCCCAAGAAGGAAGATCTTGCAGACTGCAATAATTGGAGAGGAATCACTCTTCTCTCAGTTCCCAGCAAAATACTAGGCAGGATAATTATACAGAGAATTTCAAAAGCAGTAGACCACAAACTGAGGAAAGAACAAGCAGGATTTAGAAAGAACAGAAGATGTGTAGATCATATATTCACTCTCAGGAACATTATAGAGCAGTGCTCAGAATGGCAAAGACAGCTGTACATTAATTTCGTTGATTTTGAAAAGGCTTTTAACAGCATACATAGGGACAGTTTATGGAAAATACTGAGGGCTTATGGAATTCCAAGCTGCATAGTGTCAATCATAAAAAGCCTCTATGCCAACTTTACGTGTAGTGTTGGGCAGAGCAACCTAACCTTTGAGGTGAGGTGAAGACAGGAGTACGACAGGGATGCCCCTTATCAACCATTCTATTTTTAACAGTCATAGATTGGGTGATGCGCCAGACAACAGAGGGTAGTCCAAGATGAATAAGATGGACTACATTTTCTACATTGAAAGATCTGGAATACGCAGATGACATTGCACTACTAGCACATTCACATCAACACATCCAAGAAAAAACGGATAGACTTAATAAGTTTAGCCAGCAGGTGGGCTTGTACATCAATTTAAAGAAGTCAGAGGTCATGATGCTCAATGTGAGCAACCCTGAGCCCATATCAGTAAGGAATCAGCAACTGGTACAGACAGACACCTTCACATACCTAGGATGCATAGTAACACCAGACGGCGGGACAGGCAAAAACATCAACATCAGAATGAATAAGGCAAGAACAGCCCTTTTTTTTTAGCCTAAACAACATCTGGAAGTCCTCTCAATACAGCACAAGCACAAAATTAAGATTATATCAGAGCTGTGTGCTTTCTGTGCTTCTCTGTGGTGCGGAATGCTGGAGAGTTACAGAGAAGGAAATGTCAAAATTGTCCTCTTTTCACACAACATGCTTAAGAAAAATTCACCGAATCTTTTGGCCAAATACCATCACCAACCAAGATCTGCTTACTCAGAGCAAGCAAGAGGACATGCATACCATCATAGCTGGCAGATGCTGGAGCTGGGTTGGCCATGTCCTCACATTAGACCCCGATGCCATCACAAGAACAGCTATGCTTTGGACCCCTGAAGGAAAATGAAAGAGAGGCTGACCAAAAACAACCTGGCGGAGGACTGTGGAGGCTGAGATGCAAAGAATGAACCAGAGTTGGGGCACTGTACGAAGGATGGCCGCCGACCGAGCAAAGTGGAATCAATTTGTTGTTGCCCTACAAGACGCCACTAGGCATGATGGCCACTGACTGCCTTGACAGTCGGCGGCTAAGGATCAAAGAAGAAAGAAGTAGTTCTGCACTCTCTGTCAAGGCTAATGATGACTTGCTGTTATTTTATCCAGTTTTCCCCTGACTTACTCAACTCTTCACTTTTGGATATATTTTCAACTCTGGTTACGACCAATCGTAGCATCTGCCTGTGCCATCCAAGATATCTCCCTCTTTATTCATGCTCCTTTGATGTCAGCTGCATTCTCACGTAGGGGATGTCTTTTGTTGGTGGTTACTCACAAATAGGCTTTTTCAGAATGGCAGAAAAGCCACAGGAAAAGCTTAAATCTACAGTGTAAATATTACTATGGAATCTTCAACTTGGTATTGGCCATGAGAAGCACAAGAAGCTCAGCAGCTCTAGTTAAACTACAAAAACAACAATGCTAAGGATGATGATGCCACCGTCTACACCGATGGGTCTGTAATTCATGGTGAGAAATCTGGGTGGGGGCTTTTCTGCTAGAGCAAAGGTCAGAATCGTTGCTGAACATAGTGGGGTTTGCATGATTACAACCTTCAGGATGTTTTGTAAGGTTGAAAATAGATGGTTAAGGCATGACTGGATAACATTCATGGAAGCTTCTAATCTGCAGGAACTGGTATGGACCTACTGTCATCATCATGCAGGGGTATGTAGTAATGAGAGAGCTGAGAGACTAGCCTCAAGAGCACCCACAGTAGGGATATGGGATATGCATAAGGGATGGGAGGATCTGGGGAGACCAAGAGTGGTAGCACCTTTGGGCAAGAGCAGTCACACTGGAGAATTGAACTAGTGGCTCCAAACAGCATATTCTGGAATGAGGAATTAGAACCTAATTTAACTAAGACGTAAGGCACAAAAAAACAGCTCAGAAAAATCCAAGCCATGAAAACAAAACCACATACAGACCCACTGTACAGGTTAAGCTAGCAAGCAAAAAAGCCAAAATGGAAACCTGGAAAGAAAAATGTGAAAACCTCGACCTCAATAAAGAAAGGAAGAAAGCATGGAAACTCATTGACAACTTGGCAGGGCAATCCTAGAGGAGAACTCAACCCCTATAAAACTTTCAAACAATAACACAGTGAACTCCAGCAGAAAAATAATCTTGAACCATAAATCAATTCTTTGCTGAAATCAATAAAAGAGCCAACCTAGATAAAGCCTAGACGCCACTAGGCGTGATGGCCACTGACTGCTTTGACGGTCGGCGGCTAAGGATCAAAGAAGAAGAAGATAAAGCCATCAAGACGTTTACAAAATGCAAGCTAAAAGCACACAAAGCTGTGGACCGTATCTCTTATCAGGAATTCACCCTAGCTGAACTAAAATCCAGTCTCCTAAAGACCAAACTAAACAAAACATCAGGGTTAGACCAGGTTACCAATGACATGATAGTTAAACTTGGGGAAAAGGGTCTGTTGACGATCTTGGAAATCATAAACAAGACACAGAGAAGTAGCACTGTACTTACAAGATGGAAAACGGCTAACATTATCACAATTCTCAAAAAAGATAAACCACCAAGCGAAGTCAGTAGCTAATGGTCCATCTCCCTGACTTTGTGCATTGGGAAAATGGCAGAACATATGATACATGCACGCCTCTACTGGTGGTTAGAGAAAGGTAAAGCCCTCCATCCTAACCAAGCAGGATTTAGAAGAGGAAGACAGACTGTTAACCAGGTAATCCTTTTGGAGCAACAGATTGCTGATGCTTTCCAGGATAAAAACCATGTGGCCACCATTTTTTTAGACCTCAAACATGCTTACAACCAAATATGGAGAGATGGCCTATACTTCAAGATGCAGAAGATGGGCATAGAAGGAATAATATTTTGTTGGATGAAAGATTTCCTCTCAAATCGAACCATCTACACAATGTTCAATGAAATAATATCAGGAAAAAGAATAATCCAAGAAGGCCTCCCACAAGGCTCGGCCCTAAGCTGCACCCTTTTCCTCATATACATAAACTACCTGGCAGAACACCTTAAATTACCCAGCGCCCTGTTTGCTGTTGCTGATAACTTAGTCTTATTGGCAGAAGAAAAGTCCCCTATGCAACTGCAAAAAAAACTAAAACGTCCAGTGGCTGCTCTAACAACCTACTGCAGCTTGCAGAAAATGGTGATCAACAAGAGTTAGACAGGACAGTCTATACTATATTCACACTCAGCAACAAAACAGTAAGAAAAGAACTGGATTTAAAACTTGATGATACATAGCTAGCTAAAGAGAACAATCCAACTTATCTGAGGATACAGTTAGATATTAGACTAGGGTTCCCATTCGTCCTGTTTTCCCCGGGACAGTCCCATTTTTTGATAAAATGTCCCGGTGTCCCAAATTTATTCCAAATGTCCCACTTTTTAAGGGTCCTTCTTGGAAAACAAATCTTTGGGTAACGGATTTTATTCCGTGTTTTAGTAGTGTTACTTTATCAATTTCTGGTTACAGTGGACCCTCGGTTTGAATCTCGAACAAAAATTCGAAAGTCGACCAAAACAGTGTTCAGTGAGCATCTACCAAATGATTTAATGCTTATTAGCATTATTATACAGTATTTTTTTTATCGTTTTTCATTCGCATAATGCCGAAACGTAAGTGCAGTATAAATGATAACAATACAAGAGAATTTCCCTTCATTAAAGGTGTAGATGAAAATGTGGAATGTACTTTATGCAGCTCTAAATTTTGCATTTCACATGGTGGTTGGTCAGACGTAGTCAACCACGTGAAAACGAAAAAAACATAAAGGTGCTGTTGAAAGTAAGGCTTCCAACAGCAGTATAAGTAATTTCTTAAATGCGAACACCCAGAGTGAAAAGGAAATGGAAAAACAGTTATCATTGGCAGCACAGGAAGCAACCTTCGCTTATCACATGGCGGTGCATAACTACAGGAAGGCAGAAAAGTTTCTTACCACTACTGGGAGAAATCAGATGCAAGAATTAGAAAAAGAAGGACACATAACAGTTGAAAAGTTTCAAAGCTATGCAGTAGATTTCTATGACACCTGCATTGAATATATTCAGGAGTGGTGTACACCATTTCTTACGCCTCTTCAGTCTATGGATTGGATCAATTTGAAGGGAAAGGAGTCTGTGACTTGGAAGAACATCCAAGAAAGCTACATATTCATGAAGACAGTGTCATCAAATTTTGCTGGGAATGAAGAGGACTTATTTGATGAGTTTGCATGTGTGAAAAATTATTGTGAAAGCAAATTTGATGTGTGGAGTGAACTGAAGGATCAAAGTGTTAGTGAAAAATGGTGTGAGATGTTCGCTCATTTTACAAAGCAGGATATAAATGCTGAGAACCTGAAATGCCTAGTTAGTTTTTGTTTGGCACTGCCAGGATCCGATGCAGCTGTTGAACGCGTTTTTTCATTAATAGATGCGCTTTGGACAGACGAAAAAAACAGACTTAAAATTGAGACAGTGAAAGCTTTAACCATTATAAAGACCCATTTTAAGGATTTCTCTTGTGCTGAGTTCTATGTCCAAATATTAGAAGAAAAAAAAACTTCTTGAACGTGCCCATAAATCTGATAAATATTCTAATGAATCCAAAATATAAACTTGACTATTGTGTATTTTTTAAAGGTGCGATTTTTCTAATTAAGTATGTTTGTAATTTAGAATTCTTTTTTAAAGTGGAAGTTGTGTTAGTTAATGTGTGTATTTTTATACCAGTATCTTATTTTAAGTGCAACATATAATATATAATAGATTTATTTGTGCTTTACCGTAATTTTTAACATGTCCTGTTTTTTTCGAAATGTCCCGGGTTTTTTAGGTAAAAATTTGGAAATGTCCCGGTTTTTAAACAAAACATTATGGGAACACTATACTAGACTCGTCGGCGTCTGTGGCCTAATGGATATGAACGCAGTTTCATAATCCAGATATACCAGGTTCGAAACCTGCTGCTGGCGGTTTGGTAGCAGATCGCTTTGTGTGGATTTTTAACAATGGTATAAGCGCCGTACCGTTCAGAAAGCAATGGCAAACTACTGAACGTAAAAATTGCCTAGAAAAATCACAAAACAGCCAATAAAAGCTGGGGTTGATTGCCACGTCCTGTAAAGGATAAGCAACTAACTTTTTTTTTATACTAGACTCACATACAAAACACATGTTGAACATCTTATTAAATAAATAAATCTCATTGCAAAGGCCTTTAGAAGGCTGAACCTAAAAAAGCGATTGAGGAACAAATCAGTGCACCCTACAACAACTGTACATCAGTTATGGATTACTCTCTACTCCTGCAAGCCACAGCTAGCTTAACACTTAGACTGAAACTAGAACGCATTCAAAACCAGGCACTCAGATTCATCTGTGGAGGTTTGCGAACTACTTTGACCGGAGCATGTGAGATTTCCTCCAATGTGGAACCCCTAGAACTAGGGAGAGAGAAATCAGTTATCATCATGGCAGAAAGGCTCTTGTGAGCTGACAAGGATGAACCTAGCAAAAAAAAAGGTTATCAGTGACCACAACTCCAAGTCTTCTTCTTCTTCTTCCATCCTTAGCCACCAACCGGCAAAGCGGTATGTGGCCAGTACGCCTAGTGGCGTCTTAGGGCAACAACAAATTGATCAATCTATCGCTGTTTCCACCACGCCTAGTGGCGTCTTTGTGGAACAGAAACAGACCAAACAATCTATCGTTGTTTCCGTAATCAGATTGGTTGGCAAGCAGGTGATCAGCCCACTGTGACAACTCCAAGTATTGAGTTAAAAAGACCTCCTTCACTAGAAGGTACCAACAGATTTTAGGGAAGCACTATATACCAGAAACCAGACTGCCTACTCAAGCTGTACCTGATTTATCACCCCACTTAGAACTAAAAAAGATCAATAATATGTACAAACCTTCTACAACTTGCTGAAAACACTTGCCATGGAAACCATCTGCCAGCATGAAGAAGATATTATCCATGCTTACACAGATGGATAAGCTTTTAAAGCAGCCATAAATGCTGGATATGGGGCAATTATCATCCCACCCAATACAGAAGAACCCATCAAAATTGCAGGCCCCTGTGGTACCTGGTGCACAAACTACAAAGCTGAAGTAGTCGCCATTCAGAAAACCCTAGTAGAATCTTACCTCTTTGAGTCAAATGAAATGGAACCAAATGATGTTGTAATTTTCTTATACTCACAAGTGCCCTCTTGGCAATAGGAAACTGGAAAACCAACTGAATCAATACTTCCAGAAATTTCAAGAAACATGCCACACAATTATGAACTTGTATGGAACAGATGTGGATATTTGATCACATAAATATCACATTAAATGAAGTAGACTGGCAAAGAAGGGAAGCAGTAATGCCATAAACTGACCTACCATTTAATACTTTAACATTAAAACAAATGTAAAGAAGATTGGCTGAACATGTGGGCACAGGCTAAATTAGGAAGAAGACTCTTCAGACACTTAGCAGCCCCAAATAAGGAAGATGCTTTCAACCATATTTAAAGAAGATATCAAACCAAAATTTTCAGATTGAGAACAGGTCACTCTACACTAAATGGCCACAGATACAGTATGTGTTCACAAAATGTAGACACTGCCCAAACTTGTTGGAGACAGTAGAACACCATCTACTACAATGCCCTGCACTCCAGGGAATGAGGCAACTCCTACCACACAACCCATCTATGGACAATACACTTTATGGCAGCCCAAAACAGCTTATACAAACTGCGCAGTACCACATTACGGCATCAATGTCACCAAGAGCTGACGCTCAATGACAGTGGATCAAGGGAGAGATACTAAGAACATTTAATGATCACCTGTTAGACAACAACACTGCAACAGATGAATCAACAAGGTTAAGACTGCTGGAATTAGGCCTCAAACATAAGGTTAGAAGAGATGGACATTTGAGAGGTTGCATATACAACCAGCCCACCACAGGAACAGCAGTCATACTTTTCAACATATGCTGTGGGAGACTGAGCACCTATGGCTTAGCCTGGAGTGCAATGATGTTAATTCTATTCAACAATAACAATAACCTTGTTTTAAAACTTCCGGTTACTCTGATAGTGCACTGTAGGGAAGTCATTTTCTTTGAGACAGGCATTACTTCTGTCTTGTTGCTATTAAGACTAAGGCCTTTATTGCCACTTTGAGTCACTATAGTATCAACCATTTCTTGCAATGGTATAA